>JACRUU010000014.1:2210000-2500000 GCA_030449085.1 Kryptopterus vitreolus
GCACGGAGACACGTCATCAATGCACCCAGCGCTCCTCTGCTACCCACGGAGTCTGAAAAATGCACAGCAAAAAGGCTGGGAAAATGCGGGAAAAGCCAGATTGTTTCAACATAACAATCGGTTTCAAAGTAGTACACGCGCACCCTTTTATTGCTGCTCGGAACAAAATCTCTTTATATGTCATCTCAAACGTAATGACTAAAGATCCAAAACGAAACATAGCATTAAACAACCGTTGTTTCTCACCAAAGATTTGTGCAGTACAGAGTCGCGGTCAACCAATAGTGGATTTTAAGTATCGGAAAGGCCTATCCTACCCAGGAACCTTAAATAATGGTGACGGGTACAGATGTCACTATTAAGAATGCCCGACTTGACGCATTTTGTGCCGCACGTTTTCTCTGAATTTAAATACACCTGTCGTAATTAGCAGAATATCAACCAGATGGCGCACGGAACGACAAACTATATCTAGGCCAGAAGTTACCGGTAAACAAACTTCAATTATTCAGAAAAATTAATAACTGCACTAAATGATAATAATGAGTGAACATCCATAATAAACTATAAATAAAAAAAATCTATTTACAAACGTGCATTAAAAAAATCGGATTATTAGATTAATAAATAATAATTTATAATTATTCATTATAATAAATCTGGCACTTCGCGGTATTCGGGAGATTAGTGGGAATCACAAGTATCAATTTATATTTTTCAATAATATTATTATACACATTAAACCTGATTCAATTGTTAGTTATTTTTTTAAATATATGTTCCTACTATCTTATAATATTTGCATTTTTTTTTTGTTTGCTCATTTAAAGATGACTGCATTCTATCATTTATTTCATCATTCAAACTATAGTCCATAACAGCAAAACAGAGCAATTTATACTACCGTAATGTATAAACATTACATTCATTCATTCATCTTCTACCGCTTTATCCGATCTTCCCTCGGGTCACGAGGAGCCTGTGCCTATCTCAGGCGTCTATGGGCATTAAGGCAGGATACACCCTGGATGGAATACCACACACACACACACACACACACACCACACACACACACACACACACACACACACACACACACACGGCCGAGACGGGAATCAAACCCGGCCCCTGGGAGTGTGAGGCGAACGTGCTAACCACTAAGCCACCGTGCCCCCACATAAAGATTACAATAAATGTCTATTTATATATATAAGGGAGAATTTCCTTGCCACAGTCACCCCAGGCTTGCTCATCAGGGATAAATACACATAAATCAGCCATATAAATATATAATATTCTGTAATTATCCTGTTCTGTAAAGCTATAGAAATAACAACTTATTGAATTTAATATTTAGCAGCGGCTGCGTGTACGACCCCAGGCAGAGCCACACACACCCTGTTTCAGTGAGAATTGAATTGGGCTTTGAAACACCAAAACCTTGGGGGCACGGTGGCTTAGTGGTTAGCACGTTCGTCTCACACCGCCAGGGACCGGGTTCGATTCCCGTCTCGGCCATGTGTGTGTGGAGTTTGCATGTTCTCCCCGTGCCTCAGGGGGTTTTTTCTCCGGGTTCTCCGGTTTCCTCCTGGTCCAAAAACATGCACGGTAGGTTGATTGGCACCTTGGAAAATTGTCCCTAGTGTATGAATGTGTGAGTGTGTGTGTGTGTCCTGCGATGGGTTGGCATTCCATCCAGGATGTATCCTGCCTTAATGCCCATAGACGCCTGGGATAGGCACAGACTCCCCGTGACCCGAGGGAAGATTGGATAAAGCGGTAGAAGAAGAATGAATGATTGAACATCAAAACCACAGAAAATAAAAACACGCTATCACCATGACAACTGAAATCTGTTGAAGGTTCAATGTGAACATCCTGGTTGAGTCTGAAAGCAAATGTAACACTCCAAGTAAATAAAATGAGTTAGATTTTTAAAAAAAAATAAATAAACATTACAAGGTGTCTGTGATTCACCTGTAGAGGTCGCTATTGTACTGTAATCCGAGGTGGAGGGAGGGAAACTATGGGTATGCATTTCTGCTAATAGTTCTAGCAAATAACTATTGGATGACCTCTATTACAAGTGAGCCGCCAAACTAAACCCTTGATTAGACATTTTATGCGTCCATATCTTTACAGCAATATTGAAAGCGAATAAAGTCTCTCACCATTTGAGCTTGAAGGCATGTCCTGCAAGGCCTGCACCATGCACCCTAAACTAGCAGGGTTACAGCGCAGCAGCTTGGGCAGAAAGTAGTCCAGAATATACGTAGTCTGCTCCAGGCCGGCTGTACACAGAACCTCGAGCAGCGGGATCACCCAAGTCTTGTGCCAGACATCCATCCAGCTGTGGTCATCCTGGAATCGGGCACACAGCTGACCCTTGTGACTAACAAACAGTTTCTCCAACAGCTCACTAGAGTAGGTTGCCAGTGTCTGATCACCCATGAGGGCTAGCAGTCGTGAAGACAAACTGGCATCGAGTTTGAGAAGGTACTCGGCACCCAAGAGCTCGGCAAGACATGCCAGGGAGCTGTACTTTCCTTTGGTATGCCAGTCGAGGGCAAGCAGGCTGTGGGTCAGCCGGGTAACGTACGGGTCAGAGGTCGGGTCACGTGCAAGGTCACCGCCGCATTGCTGGTGAAGCAGGAGAAGGTTTCTGAAGAGGATTCGGGTTTGGTGGCGCACTCCATCCAGCGGGTGCTCCCAGTGAGCATAGACGTGGTGGAGAAGGCGCGAGGGAAGCAGGCTCTCACCATCCAGGGACTGGCGGAGAAGACGAGGCTTGGGTACAGCATGGAGGCAGTCAATAGCAGCACTACTCCATAGAGATAGAACTCTAGAGACCACCATTGCAGTGCTGGACTCCTTAACTCTATATGACGGGGAAAAGAAATAGAAACATATGTGTACACATTCATCCATTCATTTTCTAACGCTATATCCCTCGGGTCACGGGGAGTCTGTGCCTATCTCAGGTGTCTATGGGCATTAAGGCAGGATACACCCTGGATGGAATGCCAACCCATCACAGGACACACACACACACACACACACACACATTCAAACACTAGGGACAATTTTCCAAGGTGCCAATCAACCTACCGTGCATGTTTTTGGACACGGGAGGAAACCGGAGAACCCGGAGAAAAAACCCCTGAGGCACGGGGAGAACATGCAAACTCCACACACACATGGCCGAGACAGGAATCGAACCCGGACCCTGGTGGTGTGAGGCGAACGTGCTAACCACTAAGCCACCGTGCGCCCCCCTATGTGTACACAAAGATATCCAAAACATTTATACCATAATTCGGTGGCAACAACATGGGGAAATCTGAGTGTGATATCCAGGTATTATCAAGCACTTTAGGAATGATTGTTGGAATAGTAGTTGCCATGACGGTGACGGCCATAAAATCCCCGGTTGGAATGGTATGTGGAGACAAAGTGAAATTAAAACATTCTTTGCGTTGTTGTTGTTGTTTTTTAATCACAGATCCTGTCCATATAAAGACCAGACTTGGGGTGGGGAGATGCCTTTAATAATAATAAGATTCATATTAAGAATATGCTTGTTTCTCTAAGCACATAGTCGGCTTAAATTTACATACAACACACAGCATTTACATACCGAGCTTCATTTAGATGGCCATTTTAATTCCTATTTTCTATTTTGACCGTGTTTAGAAGAGACTCTTATTCAGCGCGTCACTGATTCGTCAATGAATAAATCAGCCATGGTTTACAAGGTTGTAAACTTAATATACCATCATACTAAAACTCTGCTGAGAACAACTATAGCATACTTTCTTTCTGGTATAATAAGCACTACTTTAAGTGTATAATGCATCGCACTGTTCAGGATCAGCAGTTCACACAACAATAAAGACTTCCTTTAAACTCCTATAAGCAGTTTTAATTTTTCATCATGCAAATTCCCATAATGCAACCATTTTAGGGCATGTTGAAAATTCACCTTGCATCAAGAGACAGGATCACATCAGGGATGAGGAGCAGCAGTTTCTCGTCATGGGCCCCAAGTGTCCGTCCTCTCCAGTTAAGCATGGCCAGAGCGCCATGGCACAGATACAGAGCCAGCGCAGCCGGCCTGCTACTCGCGTACAGTGGCGCACAGCTCTCTTTTAACCACTGGGGGGCATCCTCTCCTACGTGTTGGGTGCAGTGCAGAAGTCCTGCCACCTTGAACGCACACAAAAGAAAGGCGTACATTCTTGTCTCATGTACATGTGTCAGCCATGACACAGCGCCCCTGGAGGACAGAGGGCGAACTGCCTAGATCAAGGGCCTAAGCGTGAAATCTCGGTGAAACCAGGGCTTGAATCCCCTGACCTTCCAAACAGTAACATAGTAACCTTAACCACTGAGCTACTACCTCCTATAAACGTTTTGAAGTTTCCCATGTGGAAACTATTCCACATGGGAGAAACCACCACTCACCAGAACAGCTACACTGTCTCCATTCCCCACGACAGACTTCATCAGCAGTACTACAGCCATTCCAGCTGTGCTTTGCACCGCCTGAACAAACTCTTCTAGATTTAAACCAGGGTAGGAAAAAAAAAGAAGTAAATAATTCATTATATAACTAACATTATACTACCTTAATCAAGTTGACACAGGCCTTACCATCAGTGAGAATCTGTGTGTAACACTGTAGGAGTCCACTGAATGCTTGCTGTAGGGCGCTGCTGCTCGACGTGTCCAGCTGGGCAGCTCGGATCCGCTCCTGAGATCTCTGAACTACCAACATGGAGGCTTTGACCACAGCCAGACAGCTGTGCATGAGCTGGGCCTGGGCTACATGGCGACCCGCCAGACCTCTTTACAAGCACACGGATAGTTTTATAAATACATATACGGCATTGCACTATTTAACAGGGTTATTTTCAAACCTGCTTCAAAATGGACATGGCAGACTTACCTGTTTTGCTCTAGATATTCTCTCAGAACTTTCTGGAAGAACTGGAGTACTATAAATACAGCATAAAACATGATATCAGGTGAACCTTAAAAGAAAACAGTGCAAAGTAGACCAATCGATACATACTCGCTGCAAACCGACTAATTCAACCAATAGTTTAAAAAAAAAAAAAGAAAGGAAATATAGCACAATTACATATGGAATTCTACTTCATTCATTCATTCATCTTCTACCGCTATATCCGAGTCTGTGCCCATCTCAGGCGTCTATGGGCATTAAGGCAGGATACACCCGGGATGGAATGCCAGCCCATCACAGGACACACACACACACTCAAAATCACACACACATTCATACACTAGGGACAATTTTCCAAGGTGCCAATCAACCTACCGTGCATGTTTTTGGACCGGGGGAGGAATCCCGTAGAAAAACCCTCTGAGGCACGGGGAGAACATGCAAACTCCACACACATATGGCCTAGACGGGTAATCGAATCCGGACCCTGGCGGTGTGAGGTGAACGTGCTAACCACTAAACCACCATGCCCCCCTGGAATTCTAATTAATTCTATTTAATATCACATGTCGAATTCTATTACTCGAAATTGCCCAGAAAAACTGTGGGATTTTATACCATGCCAGCAAAATGGAAATGAAAAAGCATAAAGGAATTGTAAAGCGAATACCAACCTTCTGTTATTAAGCGGTGAACACATTTCTCTCCTGTGGGGAAAAATATCGCATATTTAGAGGATTTTTTGTTTATTTATTTATTTAAAATAAATGAATCAATTTTAGCACAGACGTGTAATAAGCAAGAGGCCAAACTGTAAATACTGGCGCCTGTTCGGATGAAGACGTACCAATAGGGAAAGAGTCCAGACAGGAAGTGATGCAGTCGGTGAGATGGGTGTAATTTTTAAAGCTCAGAGAGGACAAGGACACAGACAGGCGCTCGGACAGACGGGACACGGCTTTCTCCTGCAGCCAGTCAGGAATATTTCCCAAGGCACTGAAGCAACAGGGAGAGGGAAGAAGACATGGACATAAGTTATGGACATTACATACATCTGCTTGATCAATTCATTGCAGATTTAGTTGTATAATACCTTTATTTTCTTAAAGCAGCTTTACACAGATATACAAGTTACACAAGTTGAATGTACTGCGAATACACGCGAGTGCAGATAAGCTTATTGCTAACCGTCCCGCATCTGGATGGTCTTTGTAGTTCAAAGAAAGAAAAAGCTCAAATAAAACCAGATGTTATTTTCCGGGTCTGTATCCAGGATGATGCCGCGCTACCGCCGCCGTGTTAATCTATATTCCTCGTGACTCCCCCGGCGACACGCCTCGCTCTGTGCAGTGGTGCGATGTCATATTCATGTAGCAGCAGTTTAGCGAGGAGAAATCAATGCCAGCTTGCCAAATACCAAATGTTATCCAAAGCACACGTTGTTGTTTTTTTTTTTAAAAGGAGCATCGCATTGTTAACTTTTATCCAAATGTGGAAGTCTAGGAATCTTATCAACCCCAGTGTGTATGGGAATGTATCAGCGAAAGACGAGGTGCAATGACACTCACCTGGCCACAGCCCTCCTCAGTGGATTCTTAGCGTGCAGTACGGTAATATATATGACTGCCAGCGTGTCCAAGCAGGTGATGAGTAAAGGATCTGGTGAAGAATCAACCTGTGATACATGTTCCAGGATGGAACCTGCCTGCAAGGTCACAAAATCAATCTACACTATAATTACACCAAATTACCGTATAACTCAACCACTGACCGCAGCCTACCCATGGCCTACAGACCATTTGATCCACATGCCATGTACACATACGCCGGTCAACATAATTTTTTTAATCGGATATAAACAAATAAACAAAAAAAAATTCAAACTGCATTGAAATAACCTTTAGAAATTATGATTTTGGTGCATAATCACAGCAGTATGTTCATGAATGACCCTTAAATGACCAAACACAGGTACAACGTGGCTTATTCAAGATACAAACAGTATAAAAGCTCAAATATTCAGACAGCTTAAAGTGAAAGCATTTTTTTTGGAGTGAAATGTCAATGTAAATTTTATCTTAACGTCTTGTGAATGCTCTGTTGGCGCGTTACAACTTCTCGATACCACCTTGTAAGTGGAAAATGGAAAGCTCAGTGGTTAAAATGTTGGATTGTTGATCATAAGGTCACTGCTGGGTCCTTAACCCTCAATTGCCCAAGGTGTATAAATGAGATACTTGCAAGTTGCTCTGGATAACGGTATCTGACAAATGAAGGGATGGAGGGATGGATGGATAATCTATATATCTATCTCTGAAAGATAGATATTTTTGCTCAATGACTCAATAATGCAGCTATATTTAGACTTATAACATGGCCAATAAGTTTAGGTCCAAAGTAAACCGCTTAAAAAGGCAATTCAGCTTCTAGAATTAAATAGAATCAAAAACATTTAAAAAGTCTGTTTTCCCAGGAAGTTAATTTAAACAAACTAATTTCAAATGTTTGCTGCCGTTCATAATAATAAAACCTTTTCTTGTAAATCAGATTAAACCATATAAAACATGACCATGATCACACCTTAGACACAAGCTGGACCTGCTGCACCGGGTCAGTGGAAGTCACACAGACCTTCAGCACATGGGCAAGTTCTCTGGATTCATCATATCCATCTACAGATAATAATTCTGAGTGAGAAAGACAGAGTGTGTACAGTTAGAGAGTAGAGCAAGGATGTAAATTACAGACAAAATACAAAGCCTGGGCCATTCACCTGATATAGATTTTATAAAGATAACCGATACAAATGTATAAAGATTTTTTTTTTAAATCTAGATATTTTTATAAAGATATAGTGGAGATGGAGATGTATATATATATATATATATATATATATATATATATATATATATATATACATATATGGTGTAGAGTATTAATCGGTATCCTCGTTAAATAAAGTCTTGACACCACTGATATACACATAATAGTGCTTCTGCAACAATTAGAAACACTATTTGTACAGTATATTTCAGTCCTGGCACTTTTTATTGTGCAATAAATCCATTGGAAAACAGAAAAAAAAAATGGATTTATATATATATATTATATATATATATATCTATATATATATATATATATATATATATATATATAATATATATGATATACACCACACACACACACACACACACACACACAACACACACACACATACAACACATATACACATATATATATATATTGTTACTCACTGGTCAGACTCGTCAGGTCAGTGGAGTCCAAAAACCACAGCCTCCACTCTGGGTGTTTTCTTCTTCACCACCATGACTAAACCTGAGTCACAAGAGCCAATTCAATGCTCAAAACTCAGCTGGATGCCATTAAGCATATGAAAAGGCAGGCACATTTATCTCATACTGTAGCTGACCTATGACTCGAGTCTTGCACATACCAGAGTGTCTATGCGACAGTGCAGAGTAATTGAGTAAAAGTATTTAGTTAATGTACTTAAGTCACTTTTGTATAGTTTCTAGTTTCAAAAATACGCACATTTATCATTCACATTTTTCTTCACTATATTTCCATATTACCCATTACATTTTGCAAATCTACTGAAGGTGTCATTAAGGTGCCATTTTTTTTAAAGCTCTGCGAGCCACATTTTCAGTCCAAAAGGAATCAACTCCAAAAACAATGAGAAACAGCTTTTGTTGAATAAAAAAATATATTGTCCATTTCCAAGACTGAATGATGCATCAAATCATACTCAGCTGTTAATAATTGATATTACTCTATCTAAATTTACTTTTTTTTTTATTTGATTTGTCTATTGAATACTGATGGCTCTTCTCCATTTGTGTCATGATACTGTCATTTTATTTTTGTAAAAGACTGCTTTACTACTTTGTATTTATCTAACTGACTTATTTAATCTTGGTTGAAGAGGCCGTTGTGTTGACGATTAATTCAGCGTTGAATTGTACAACTCGATTGTGTATTTTAGAAAACAAAAACTAACAAAGCAACTGTTGTATTATAAATAACGTGGGTCTGGGTGTTGAGGACAAGTGCATCTTAGGGCCTACGAGTCAGATACACACTATACCTGGCCTGGCCAACTCCCAAGCCTAATGCAGGCTCTTTAGGAGCTTTAACATAACATATGTCAATGGGAATGGGATGATGTTCATGTGTACCCATGTGTATGATGTGGCTCTTTGCAGTAACACAGAAAAAAAGTGGCTCTTAGCCTCCTACTAGTTGGCCACCCCTGCACTATACTATTACTCAAAAAGTTGTTTGGCTGCAGTTGCATTGAAGGAAAATAAATTATATATGTTATATGTCAAGTAAAATGAACAGCAGAAGTGAAGAGAATGTGGGGCACGGTGGATTAGTGATTAGCACGTTCGCCTCACACCTCCAGGGTTCCGGGTTCGATTCCCGTCTCGGCCATGTGTGTGTGGAGTTTGCATGTTCTCCCCGTGCCTCAGGGAGTTTTTCTCCGGGTTCTCCGGTTTCCTCCCGGTCCAAAAACATGCACGGTAGGTTGATTGGTACCTTGGAAAGTTGTCCCTAGTGTATGAATGTGTGTGTGTGTGTGTGTGTGTCCTGTAATGGGTTGGCATTCCATCCAGGGTGTACCCTGCCTTAATGCCCATAGACGCCTGAGATAGACACAGACTCCCCGTGACCCGAGGGAAGATCGGATAAAGCGGTAGAAGATGAATGAATGAATGAATGAAAGTGAAAAGAGATGACAGACAGAAAATTCAGACTGGATGAATTTTTTACAGACGTGGACAAAATTGTTGGTACCCTTTGGTCAATGAAAGAAAAAGTCACAATGGTCACAGAAATAACTTTAATCTGACAAAAGTAATAATAAATAAAAATTCTATAAATGTTAACCAATGAAAGTCAGACATTGTTTTTCAACCATGCTTCAACAGAATTATGTAAAAAAATAAACTCATGAAACAGGCATGGACAAAAATGATGGTACCCCTAACTTAATATTTTGTTGCGCAACCTTTTGAGGCAATCACTGCAATCAAACGCTTCCTGTAACTGTCAATGAGACATCTGCACCTCTCAGCAGGTATTCCCACTCCTCATGAGCAAACTGCTCCAGTTGTGTCCGGTTTGAAGGGTGCCTTTTCCAGACTGCATGTTTCAGCTCCTTCCAAAGATGCTCAATAGGATTGAGGTCAGGGCTCATAGACGGCCACTTTAGAATAGTCCAATTTTTTCCTCTTAGCCATTCTTGGGTGTTTTTAGCTGTGTGTTTTGGGTCATTGTCCTGTTGCAAGACCCATGACCTGCGACTGAGACCAAGCTTTCTGACACTGGCTAGTACATTTCTCTCTAGAATTCCTTGATAGTCTTGAGATTTCATTGTACCCTGCACAGATTCAAGACACCCTGTGCCAGACGCAGCAAAGCAGCCCCAGAACATAACAGAGCCTCCTCCATGTTTCACACTAGGGACAGTGTTCTTTTCTTGATATGCTTCATTTTTTCGTCTGTGAACATACAGCTGATGTGCCTTGGCAAAAACTTCGATTTTTGTCTCATCTGTCCACAGGACATTCTCCCAGAAGCTTTGTGGCTTGTCAACATGTAGTTTTGGCATATTCCAGTCTTGCTTTTTTATGATTCGTTTTCAACAATGGTGTCCTCCTTGGTCGTCTCCCATGTAGTCCACTTTGGCTCAAACAACGACGGATGGTGCGATCTGACACTGATGTTCCTTGAGCATGAAGTTCACCTTGAATCTCTTTAGAAGTCTTTCTAGGCTCTTTTGTTACCATTCGGATTATCCGTCTCTTAGATTTGTCATCAATTTTCCTCCTGCGGCCACGTCCAGGGAGGTTGGCTACAGTCCCATGGATCTTAAACTTCTGAATAATATGTGCAACTGTACTCACAGGAACATCTAGTTGCTTGGAGATGGTCTTATAGCCTTTACCTTTAACATGCTTGTCTATAATTTTCTTTCTGATCTCTTGAGACAGCTCTTTCCTTTGCTTCCTCTGGTCCATGTCGAGTGTGGTACACACCATATCACCAAACAACACAGTGATTACCTGGAGCCATATATATAGGCCCAATGGCTGATTACAAGGTTGTAGACACCTGTGATGCTAATTAGTGGACACACCTTCAATTAACATGTCCCTTTGGTCACATTATTTTCTGTGTTTTCTAGGGGTACCATCATTTTTGTCCATGCCTGTTTCATGAGTTTATTTTTTTACATAATTCTGTTGAAGCATGGTTGAAAAACAATGTCTGACTTTCATTGGTTAACATTTATAGAATTTTTATTTATTATTACTTTTGTCAGATTAAAGTTATTTCTGTGACCATTGTGACTTTTTCTTTCATTGACCAAAGGGTACCAACAATTTTGTCCACGTCTGTAGTTATTGCGCATATAACTATTATTATTCGTAGCAGCCGTTGTTATTATTTGTTGTTGATGTTGTTCCAATTATCGTGTGAGCTTGTAATGGAGGAAGTTTTGCAGTAAGTATGATGTGCTGCTTGTATTCACACCACTCCTATTCATATGCAGTAGGAGTAAATCTGCATAACGCAGACTGCATTAGACAGGAATAGAAAAAAAAATTGATGTGGAAATCTAGTTTAATACAAAACTCTATTAATATTAACAGCGTGCCATTGAACATATTCTCTTTTTATTCTCTTTTACTCCAATTAAATCTGCAAGCATGTAACGTGGACCAGGCACACTCCTGCTAACCGGATGTATGCTTTGCATTTATTTCACCACTTAGGAAGCGATTCGAATCAAGTCTTCACTCACCAGAAAATCGATTCTTTATCAGGCATTCAATAAAATCCTCTTGTGCTTCTTAAAATCCTTCCGATATTCATAAAACCATATAAACCGGGAATCTAGACACTGAGCTCCAACATAACACACGTGTGTTATGCGTCAATACCGAGCAATCAGGGTTGAAATACAAACCGCATTGTGTTCTATAGGAAATACACTAGATAGGGTGTGCGCACCAGGGCAACGTAGGACACTTATATAGAAACTTGTAGCTATTTGGAAACAAGTCCATGTCGATTGGGCAAACCGAATAGCCTGTGCAGTTTCATTGGCTGGAGTCGGTGTCAGTTAAAAATAATCTTTCGGCGTCCGGTAATCTACATAACCACGCCCACGGTGTCTCCGATTGGTCTGTTTTGTAAAGGACACGCCTTTTTGGCAGGCGGGAGGCGTGAGTGCGGTGAGATGCTGAGAAGTGTGGAGAAGCGGAGAACTTCCAGAAAAAACATCGGGAAAAGCAGATCTTACTGAGTATAACAATGAAGTAAAGACACAATCCTATATTTTCACGTTCTACAGGTAGGATTGCCTATTTTTAAGAGTTTTCGATTTTAAGATTTGTGCGTTTGTGTGTGTGTGTGTGTGTGTGTGTGTGTGTGTGTGTGTATATAAAAGGTTTGTTAAGTAATTGACATGTACACATGATTCAGTGTACAGTATGTGATCTGATGCTGCATCCCTCCGTTCATTCTGTAATAATATGTATATATATATATATATATATATATATATATATATATATATATTATATATATATATATATACAGAAAAATCTTGATAATTTTTTTTTACAGCAAACTTTGATGATAACTTTATCAGCCGGTATCAACGTTTCCTAAGCTTGAAGATTGAAGAAAGAAAAAAGAGAGTATTATTGATGATTTTTAGGCAGAAAGGTAGTTACTTACTGGTGGAAACAGGGTGGACACTGTACAAGGAGAGGTTGTTCTTTTGATTCGAGTGAGAGAGTCCGGGACTTGTAGAGAGACAGAGAGAGAGAGAGAGAGAGAGAGAGAGAGAGAGAGAGAGAGGAGATGAGAGAGAGAGAGAGAGAGGGAGTGAGAGAGGAGAGAGAGAGAGAGAGAGTGGAGAGAGAAGGAGAGAGAGAGAGAGAGAGAGAGAGAGAGAGAGAGAGAAGAGAGAGAGAGAGAGAGCTACTGGTAGACTGGTGGAGGTGTGTAGCCCAGTGGTTAAGTTGTTGGACTCATAGTTGAAGATCATAGGTTCAAATCCCCCCACCACCAAGCTACCACTAGTGGGCCCTTGATCAAGGCCCTTAGCCATCATTTGCTCAGGTGTAAGTCTGCCAAATGCTGCAAATGTAAATGTAAATGGTAGACTGATAAAGTAATATGAAGGAAGAGCTACAGTTAGTTACAGTTATAGAAAGAAATATGGAGAAGAAGAGAGAGAGAGAGAGATGCTGGTAGATTGATAGAAAGATATATGGAGAGAAATAGAGAGAAATAGTTACTGGCATATTGATAAAAAAAAGTGAAGGTATCTATCACAGGTACATTTGCAGGATGAGAGAGAAAGAGGATGGGCTTCAGGTTGTGTACATTGTGTGTGTGTGTGTGTGTGTGTGTGTGTGTGTGTGTGTGTGTGTGTGTGTGTGAGAGAGATGTGAGAGAGAGAGAGAGAGAGTTCTGTTCATTCTCCTGTCATTGCTAAATATGGATCAGCCATAATAGAATAGAATAGAATAGAATTTGTCATTACAGCACAGTGAAATTGTTTATTTGCATATCCCAACTTGTTTAGAAGCTGGGATCAGAGCGCAGGGTCCGATATGATACAGCGCCCCTGGAGCACAGAGGGTTTAGGGCCTTGCTCAAGGACCCAAGAGTGGCATCTTGGTGATACTGGGGCTCGATCCACTGACTTTTCAATCAGGAGCCCAGCGCCTTTGCATGTACCATGCGTCTAGAGGACTGAGATTTGAACTTATAACCTTCTGAGCAAAAATCCAGTGGCTTACTTACTTACTCCATCGTGAGTTTAAAATACGTTGTAATAATAAAAGCAATAAAATCAGTTTATGATGTGCTAACTTTTTTTTAGACATTTGATAACTACCAGATCAGGGTTGATTCATCACTTAAATAGTTATTTGTGCTTAGCATTGGCCCTAGTGACTAACACGTGGCTGTGATTTAATCACATTCACTATCAAACCACACATCTCTGGTTCTGTGTAAAAGTCTTAAGGACTCTCATTTGTTTGAAATACAAATAACTGAGTCAGAAAAAAAGGATTTCCAGATGTTACGTGTGAAGGGAAAAAGTCACTGGGCTTCTATGCTAGTTTTATGGATATTTGATTATACGGGACAGGAAAATTGTATGTGCTGTAGTTCGGTGAATGTATCATGAACGGTTTGGAGTTGTTACAGTCATTTGGAATTTGGCCACATTGAGATTGTGTAATAGGAAAATATTTTCACTTTGGGGACACGTTGGGTTCTTTTGAAGAAGATAAAGAAACAGATGATGAGTTGAAACAGCAGAACAGAATGTTGTAAATTGTATAAATGCTGCAGAAAATGGTGCATAATTGGCCACTTTTTCCAGTCAGAATCCATAATGAATTTGACGTGAAATGGACTACTAAAACTGTTTTAAAAAGCACCAACTATTATCATTAGAAGTAAATAATTACCATAATACATAAATCTCAGGTTACTGAGCTCAGAGAGGTGATTTATATTTATTTATATATATATAAATATATATAAAAAAATATATATAAATAAAATATAAATTTATTATAAATATATAATATATATATATTCATTCATTCATCTTCTACCGCTATATTCGATCTTCCCTCGGGTCACGAGGAGTCTGTGTGTGGTGTGTGTGTGTGGTGTGTGTGTGTGGTATATATATATATATATATATATATATATATATATATATATATATATATATATATATATATATATATATATATATACTTTTTGAAACCAAGTCCATAATAAGTGGCAACAAATGTACAACCTTCTCACTGTCTGTTCTCTCTGCACACTTTCCTCCTCCATCTGTATCTTCGATTGTTTTTCGTAACTACTATGTGTACCTGTACAGTGGAAATATGTGATGGTGAACCTGCGTCGGTTGGTCAGAGTTTGTTTTGCTAGTGGTCCGTTTGTCCGGGGCCCTGCCCATGCCTGGAACACTTTTCCATATTCACATAATCGTGCCTCTGTCTTCCCGCTGCCTGCTGTGGCTTTCATAAGTATTATTTTCCCTGTTAAACTTGTCAGTTGGCACAGACAACAGCAGGCAGCGGGCGTGTGTGCGTCTCAGTGCTATTATTTTTGCAATTCTTCATTTTCCTAAAGGAAGTCGGTCCCAATTCAGTGCAGTGATCTACCAAAACGTACGCATCTATGCGTTATGCTAATGCTGAAATTCTATTTTCACTGCTCACATGTGCAAATTTCTGTTTGCGGCTTTAGACTGTTTGAGAACCGAGAGGCTGTGATGTCCGGCAGCGTGAGCGAGGCTGACGAGGCTTCGGCCGGGGAATGGAAAGAGAAGTACATGGCCCTAGAAGCTCTGCTCTTGAAGTTCCGTGGACAGATGAGTGTGATTCGAGACCTCACTACAGACAAGGTTAGCATTTAACCTTCAGCGAACCCGTAGACAGTGGTGGAATGTTCTTATGATCAATTTTGTCTCAAGATTCTTTCTTCATGGTACTCTGAGCACACCAATCTATTAACAGAGCGAAATAAAAGAGTCAAACATTGATATTTAAATGATCCTCGGCCCTAAACCAATTTCCTTTAGAACAGAATATGAGAGGAGGCACTTTTGTTTTGTTTTGTACCATGGTTACAAGTTTAAGTTTAATCTCAGCTTCAAATACTACTAACTTGGATGAGACAACTAACTTAAGTAAAGTTTAAAAAAGTAGCCCTAGCCTACTTACAGCCATTTTGTAATGCAGTGCTAACAATCAGCCTAGCCTCCTAACACACAGTATATCACATACATTATACCAACACACACAGTGAAACTATTTTCTGCAAGATACAGTTAATTTAGTCCATTCAAAAATGATGAAACTGGCGTATATTGGAAGGAGAATTCTTGTAAAAAAAAAAAAAAGGAAAAGAAAGAAATCATGACGGGCCCAGGCATGCAAACAAGGCACTTGAAAATAAAGTACTTGTTTATATTTTTTAAATAATGGCCACATCTTGTGGCAAGTTAGAGTCAGGAGTTTCTTCCATCATTTATTCCTCTCAAAATGTTCTTCTTGCTTTTGAGTTGTACGTTAGTGTTAAGGATATTGTTTCACTTGACAATCTGCCAGGACCTTCCACGCCTCCATTCTGCCAGGACCTTATGTGGTAATCTAAACATCATTGTACAAGCTGGACTGTGGAAGCTCTCAAAAGTGTGCCTACAAGCACTTAGAAAAAAAAACTAAGTGTAATTATTGTAATAAACTAATATGTTGCACGTAAGGTGTCATGACCAACAAGACCAAGCGTCTGCGGTTGTTTGACCTTTTGGAATCAAACCTGGAAACCAATAAGCTGAATCGAACTCGATAAAATTGAAACCCTGAACGAAGACACCGACAAGCGATAATCAACAAACGTTCATCATAACCGAATGTGATCTAAGTGCTCAGAGTGTGCTATTTGCTGGCTTAAAAAGTTTTTATTCGCTCATAAATGGAAAACAAAGGAACAAAGACTTGCTGCTGCCTATGGTGACTGAATTTAGTGTGTGAGCTATTGGAACATTGGGTTCTGAGAAGGCTGGCCTGGCCAACCCGTGGCTCCCGAGCCTCATGCGTCTCTTTAACTAGTTTCATGCGGCTCTTTAGGAGCTTTCACATAACATGCGTCAATGGGAATGGGATGATGTTCATGTGTACTCATGTGTATGATGTGGCTCTTTGCAGTAACACAGAAAAAAAGGCTCTTAGCCTCCTACTAGTTGGCCACTCCTGTGATAAGGGGATCGGACAACAGACTGTCATCAGGGTCTAACAGAAGGAACGACTGATTTCGCAAAATGTACCAATATTTAAGAAAAATAAAAAAATAAAAGTAAAATATTTGACTTTGAAATGTAGTGAAGCTAACGTCCTCTGAAATGGAAATACTTCACTATATACAGATGTGTAGAAAAAGCTACTTAAGACTGTGTTACAGTCCACCACTGCCCTTAGACCACCATTCTCCCGTTTGAACATCTGATTGCAATAGTGTCTTTTAAATTTACCCTCCTGCTGAATAAGTAAAAATATGCACCCCCCCCCCCCCCCCCCCCCCCCACCCCCCCCCAGACCACCAACCCCCTCCCCACCCCCCCCCCCCCCCCCCCCACCCCCCCCCCCAGTCTTACTAAACCACTTCTAATTACAGAGCAGAGATGTGGTTTACTGTATCTGCAGTGTCCACCCACAGTGACTTACTGCCTGTGTGACTCGTCCGCATTATAGCTGAAGCATCTGGAATAGCATCTGTTAATCTCTACTAGAAACTGATGCGAGTCACATCACAGCTCTTTAAGATCAGCAAACAACAACACGCCAAAGTATTTACCATGTTTGGTGTGCTACAGCCACAGCCACAGTCTATGTGTTTGTGCGTGGATGTGTGCGAGTGCTCTATGGCCTACTTCTTTTGGTCCCTCTCAGGGGAAAACTGATTAGAGGTTAATATAAACAGACGCTTGGCCAAAGGGCTCCAGACTGCTGCGTTTTGGGACGGTGCAAACCTCATACAGACGCTGTAGTATGAAACGTCTAGGAATCTTCTCATAAGAGACATGCGTTTGGTCATTTTCTACAGCGTTTCAGAGTGATTTCGAAGAACTCGCAGCTTCAGAATCCCACCTTCAATCTCGAGCGTAGTCTTCTATATGTGTAGAGTTTCTGTCTATTTGGGTTCCTCCCTTTTTCAAAAAAAAAGAAATCTTGCCTGCTAGGTGGACTTTCTGAATTTTATTGTGGAGGACTGTGCAAAAATGGACTGGCGCTCCATCAAGGATGTATTTTTTCCTAGAATAGGGCCCAGATATGCTACAATTCAAGCCAGGAATATAAACTGAATATTAAATATGAATGAATGGATGAAAAGATGCCTAAAAATAAGTATTTCGGTTTAATTGACTTTCAACTGCATTATTGGTTAAAGTGTGTCTCTAACAGTTCCAGTTTTGTTTCATTATTAAGGCCGGGCATTATTACGACAGGAATCAGTATCATCAGCGTTCTCGTCAAATAATGATATTTAGCTTTATATTTATGGTAAAAATATCTTTATATATGTAGCACGATGGCTTAGTGGTTAGCACGTTCACCTCACACCGCCAGGGTCCGGGTTCGATTCCTGTCTCCTGACTCCTGTTTGCATGTTCTCCCCGTGCCTCAGGGGTTTTTCTCTGGGTTCTCCGGTTTCCTCCCCCGGTCCAAAAACATGCACGGTATGTTTATTGGCACCTTGGAAAATTGTCCCTAGTGTATGAATGTGTGTGTGAGTGTGTGTGTGTGTGTGTCCTGCGATGGGTTGGCATTCCATCCAGGGTGTATCCTGCCTTAATGTCCATAGACGCCTGAGATAGGCACAGGCTCCCCGTGACCCGAGGGAAGATCGGATATAGCGGTAGAAGATGAATGAATTAATATCTTTATATTCTTTATAATCATTGTTTCAATTGTCACAATTGATTTCCCACAGTGATCATTGCTAACTAAGAACGAAACTTTACTTTGCGTAATTGTTGATATTGCGTTTCAAGAATGAAAGTTATAACACTCTGTATGTTCATTTAAAAATGAAGTGAGATTCACAGATCGGATCATTTTTTTCAGATCAGCAGTAAAAGGGGAGGAGACAAATTTTCATTTGTAACAACAGATGGTACAGCATGGAAATGCTCCGATAAATGCATTTGTAATGATGTGGGATGCTATTCAAATGATGTACTTAAAAAGTCTTTCATTCTGCGATCGTTAAAAAAATTAGGATTAAGCCGTAATTTATAAAAATGAGCAAGTAATTGGCGGGTCACATGCGTTCTGAACCGTGAGTCCTGATCAACTGTGATCATCTTATGGATCACTGCAGTGTAAAATTGACTGTGTACAGTTACTTTTGTACTAGTGTACAGTTACTTTTTAGTTGCTTTTAGCATAGAAAAACTATTTTGCTACATGATGTACTGTACACTACCGGATGCATCACTTAAACAGTTAGCTATACTTGGCTTTGGGCATGGTGACTAATACCTGGGTGTGATTCACATTCTGAATCAAACCATGTTTTGGCTTCTGTGTAAAAGTCTTAGGGACCCTGATTTGCCAGAAGCACAAACAATTTATTCAGGAAAAAAATTACTTCCAGACTTTTTTTTTTCTTACGCTGAAAAAACTTTTTCCAGATAAAAATCCATAATGAAGTTTGTAAAGTTTTACCTGCAGAAATAGGAGCAAATGCAAATCAATATCTCCAAGAAAACTGTGACAGATCCATGAAGTTGCATTTGAAAAACTTGCAAGCTAATTACCTTATAAAATACGAAAACATTTTACTGGCCCTATTTTTTTTTAAAGGCATTGGCTACATATTGTCCAAACGGATATGTAATTAGTATAATTGAAGGAAATTATTACGATCATAAAATTGAGTGTTTTTCTACAGAACTGCTCGTCTTATTTAAGTTACTGAGCTCAAAGTTGTTTAGCACAGTTCAAACTCTCACTGCATGGGTAAAAGTATGTACCAGGGTTTATTGCCTTATAGTATAAGGCTTATATGGCAGTGCGAGTCTTCTAATTCACCCACCCAATATTGCCCAAAGTGCAGTTTTTTTAGAAGACAATGAGCAGCCAGGCCATATTAATCATATTATTAAAGTAGAAGGATGTGTGGCTCAGGAGGTATCACTGTTCTCAGAATCAGAAATGCTTGTACTGCAGCTGTTGAGTTGATTTCAGTGCTCTAGCAAAACTCTAGTCTAATGAGGCAATACCCATTGAAATTTGAAGTTTTCTCGCACAAACACACAAACACACCACACACACACACACACACACACACACACACACACTCAATCACATCTGATTACCATCTTCTTTTAACAGTCCTGTTCATCACAATCATGTGTAGGTTGTATTGCTTCCTAATCAGACATAGAATTTTCTGAGCACTAGCAATGTATTTCCTCTTATTCATTATATTTATTTTCCAGTCTTGACTGGATACTTGAGGGGCACGGTGGCTAAGTGGTTAGCACGTTCAGAGTTGGGGGTTCGATTCCCATCTGCCTCAGGTGTGCATGTTCTCCACGTGCCTCAGGGTTTTTTTTCTCCATATTCTCCGGTTTCCCCCAGTCCAAAAACATTTAGGTTTATTGTAAATTGTCCCTAGTGTGTGAATGTAAGTGTGAGTGTGTGTGTGCATCCTACAATGCATTGGCATTCCATACAGGGTATTTCCTGCCTTGATGCCGCGCGAGATGCACAGGTTACCCGCGACCCGAGAGAGAAGTCGTATAAAGAGGAGGAATAAATGCCTGGATCCTTCAAATCAAAGCAGATATCATTTGTAATGGCCTGGCGTGTATAACATGCCCAATCATTTTGAGAGTAAAGAATAGAAGAGACGATCAAACATTTGTCATAGTATAAGAGACTAACCGTAAGAGAAGTACAGCTGAGAATAGAGATTGAGGGGTGGGGGGTGGGGGTATCAGGCAGAGCAGAAAATAAACCATCCTGTAATCACAAGACGCCCCTGGAGAGGAAATGCCAAGGTTTGTCAACAATGAGTATGTTATATGGGAAGTCGACACGCATTACACACAACACTTTTCTGAGTGGAACCAGAGGTCAGAACTGTTTCGGTGGATTTCTTTCTGGAAAAATTGCCTAAACACATTCAGACGTCCTGGCTATGCATCCAAAAATGCCCTTGTTTTCTGAAATTCATATCTATTATTGTTAACAAGCATCTTGTAAGTGTATGTGACTACGTGTATTATGTAAAAGGAACCAATGTGCACACACACACACACACACACACACACACACACACACACACACACACACTCCCACCAGTTGACCGGTATACACTGAGTAGCACTGTGCAATGAAGGAATCTGGTCGAGGTTAGCTCTTGCTCCTATTCATGCCTGGCACACCCAGATTGATTCCACATTTGTGTGGATGGTGGCCTCAGAAAACCGAAGCCAAAAGAGCATAGGTTTGGGTAGCGTCAGGGTCCAAACAAACCCTTGTGACTTTACTGCTCCCTGCAGCACTTGCTTCTCACATGTTTATTCTGTTTGCTTTTTGTGAGGAACATGACATAATGAGTGCACAATGTTCATCATTCTGCTCCTTGAACGACCCAATTTTTCCAGCATATGGACTGAGACCTGGCTTTGTGTGTCAGTGTACAGACGCTGGGTGATGCTAGAGAATTTCGACCAGCGGTGTTATGCTAGGTCGTAACACAGGCGGGCTTTGTAAGCTCCGGTGGGGCTGCAAAGAGGGCGAGCCACAAAGCACACAGCTTGGAATGTTAGGAATGGGGAGGCTGACTGCAGCACAGCCTATATGGAACTGGTTTATTTTGAACCCTGCTGTTTCAACAGTTTCTCGTGATGAAAGTGTTCGTCTGGCACGGTAGGGGTGTGTGAGAAACGTGCATGAGCATAGAAGTGAATGGTGTGTAGATGTGCTTCAGGGGCTGTACAGTAGCTGCTTTTAACTGAAGCATCTCCTATAAAGTTCAACCGCAGTTCCAAAAAACATTGCGGCTCTGTGTACAATGATTTTCAAGTGTCATTCATTCATTCATCTTCTACCGCTTTATCCGATCTTCCCTCGGGTCACGGGGAGCCTGTGCCTATCTCAGGCGTCTATGGGCATTAAGGCAGGATACACCCTGGATGGAATGCCAAACCATCGCAGGACACACACACACAACACACACATTCATACACTAGGGACAATTTTCCAAGATGCCAATCAACCTACCATGCATGTTTTTGGACCAGGGGGGAAACCGGAGAACCCGGAGAAAAAAACCCTGAGGCACGGGGAGAACACGAGGAATCGAACCCGGACCTTTAGCGGTGTGAGGCAAACGTGCTAACCACTAAGCCACCATGCCCCCTATTTTCAAGTATCATGAACTGATATTTTGGGAACAGAAGAACATAGAAACAGGTCAAATGTTTAAAATGTTTTTCATTTGATGGCTGTAACACGTTTTAAAAAGATAGGATTTGTAAATATGGGTCTGGAAAAGAAATGTTTTTATAAGAAATGCATTTGCAAAAATGAATATGACGGGGTATTTACATGCGATTAATGCAGAGCACATTTCTGTTTGATTTTTAAAATAGAAATAGAAATAAAATTTTAAATAAATTCGAAATAAATCAGTTTAAAAAGATAAAATACATACATATTAGAGCAATACATCATTCGACTGTGTTTGTAGGATCTTCTTTTATTACATGTACTCATAATAACCAAAAACTGCTTTTGTAAAATAAAGAATCCTGAATCTTGGTGAACATTTGCCTCACAGTTATAATAAATATATGAACAGAAAGATCAAAATGTCGAGTTTTTAATAAATTTGTTTTTAAATCCACAAAAACAAATATTCTATGATTATATAATCTTTATGAAAGTTTCACCATAATCACCTCATTTACCATCCATGTGGGAACACAGGATCTGTTTAGTGTGCTGTCATTTAAAACACAAAATTACTTTAAAACATGTACAAGAATATTTTATCTTAAACAATGCGTACTTTTGCATCCCGGGTTCTTTTATAACAGAGTGTTGTGTTTCACTATGAGCGAATCGCTTGGCCATCTACGGAAGCTTTTATGACACCATGTCTGTCTTGACAGACATGTCGACCTGAGACCAGGCTCCACCCCACCTATATTACACCTATATACAGCTCCACACTACTGATTACTGAAGCCATCAAACCAACCAATGCACTCTCTGAACAGGATCACGATACACATCTGAAAATGAGAAAGACACTGCATTCTAGACACGATTCGTTTCATAAAAACATATCAGATAAATCAGATAAAGTTGTTTCTCAGTGGGAATAAAGCCACTTCCGTTTGCATCGTCACCCTCCGCTTCCTCGCCCCCAGTCAACCTCACAACCCATCACAGGGCACACACACACACACACACACACACATTCATACACTAGGGACAGTTTTCCAAGGTGCCAATAAACCTACCGTGCATGTTTTTGGACCAGGGAGGAAACCGGAGAACCCGGAGAAAAACCCCCTGAGGCACGGGGAGAACATGCAAACTTCGCACACACATGGCTGAGACGGGAATCGAACCCGGAACCTGGCGGTGTGAGGCGAACGCGCTAAACACTAAGCCACCGTGCCCCACGGCACACACACACATGCGATACAAAATGGGTGAGGGTCCATGCCCGAGATGGTCACGCCACACACAGATGGAAAAAACGGCGGGATGCAACCTCCCTGTTCATCAACTCCTTCCCTTTGGTGGGGCGTGACAGTCTACATGGCTGGAAAGGTACATAGGACTCGTTAGGAAAATTTTAATCTCTTAAAATTGTATTTGTTTATTTGGTCGTTAGCCCCGCGAAAGGCTCTCCTTGACGCCACACAATTCTTAGCCGGCTTGATGCCACTGATACTACTACTACGAAGTAACTGAATACTCGTCAGCATAGAGAGAATAACTTGAATAATATAGGTGGGGGGCGGAGCCTGGTCTCAGCTCTACCTTTCTAGACAGAAATGGTGTCATAAGAACTTCCGTAGTTGGTCACGCCCAACGTGATTCCCCCCATAGTGAAACACTGAGTGAAAAGGAACTTGAAAAGTATTCATTTAAGGTACTTTTAGAACAAATAAAAATGTTTGATTAAATTTTTTTTTATTTTATTTTTTCCTGATTATAAACAGAGCCCCGACTGCTTTACTTTGTCTTGAGTAAAAAAACAGTAGTTTATACTTACTGGAGTATTTTAAAACATGAGCATCCATGCTTCTACTTACTTTAAATAATGGATATGTGTACTTTTTTCACCTATGGCAGAGAGGCTGAGTCTCTCAAAAGTGAAAGTGGGCGGAGCCTTACCAAACTGAGAAAGACTGTGTCTTCAAATGTTCCTCAGCATCATATTGTAAAACAGGTGAATATCTCATGGGGGCAGTGGCGTAGTGGTTACATTCGCCTCACACCGCCAGGGTAGGTATCCCGTCTCGGCCATGTGTGTGTGGGTTTGCTGTTCTCCCTGTGCCTCAGGGGGTTTTTGTTTTTTCGCAAAAACATGGAAAATAATTTATTGAGATTCTTTACACATATAGAAATGATTGTCTGTGTACACAGTGGCAGTTGCTTTACACATGTAGAAATGATTGTCTGTGTAATTTGCCATTGAGATCATGTAGAAATGATTGTCTGTGTACACAGTTTGCCATGTCATCTACAAACGCAGGTTAAATCTCTCTCATGTATTGAAGGAGAAGGCCTGTATCAACATGATCCAGAAACAACAGCATTATATCTGGGCCAAAGCTCATTTAAAATTTACTGAGGCAAAGTGAAAAGCTGAAATGTGGTTAGAGGAACCGGAATTTAAATTTCTTTTTGGAAACCATGGACAACACATCATGGAAAATCTGATTTCTGATCAGACCTGTTGCAGCCAGTATTTTCAATTAAAAATTTTGATGTTTTTTGTTTGTTTGTTTGTTTTATTGTGAATGAAAAATGTATTAATGAAATTTGCAAACCGTGGCGTTCTGTTGATGTTTACATTTTGCACAGCGTATTTGTTTGGAATTGGAGTTGTGAATGAGAAGCACAGTGTTCAGGTTTTCTTCATCATTTCTCTCTGATTGTATAAAAGAGCCATTACGTTTGCTCTTCAACATACTTATATAAGCTAAAGATGAGAACCAGACTCACATACAGTATCTTTTATACACAGCTTAATGGTGGCAAATAATGTGTTATTTTCTGTTACAGATTTTGATTTAGTCCTAATTTTCTGTCTTCTATCTTCCTATATTGCACAACTTCCTGTATTCATAATTTTAGTGCAGCTTTAATGTGACGAATTCGACATACAGGGAGGTGTAGGGGAAACCTAGTGTGCTTCATTCAGCTTTATGAAAGGTTCACTATATTGGGAAAAGTATTGGGACACCTCACTTTTCCATTCATTCATTCATTCGTCTTCTACCGCTATATCTGATCTTCCCTCGGTTCACGGGGAGTCTGTGCCTATCTCAGGCGTCTATGGGCATTAAGGCAGGATACACCCTGGATGAAATGGCAACCAATCGCAGGGCACACACACATTCATACACTAGGGACAATTTTCCAAGGTTCCAATCAACCTACCGTGCATGTTTTTGGACCGGGGAGGAAACCGGACAACCCGGAGAAAACCCCCCTGAGACACGGGGAGAACATGCAAACTCCACACACGTGTGGCTGAGACAGGAATCGAACCCGGACCCCGGCGGTGTGAGGCGAACTTGCTAACCACTAAGCCACCGTGGCCCCTCACTTTTCCAGTGATACACTACATGGTTCTTTATCAAATTGGCACACAACATTAATTTTTCCTTCATTAGAATCAGGAGACTTTTATGAAGACAATGTCCCTGCCAGATCCATGAAGATATGTTTTAGAGCTTCAGCACTATTGGGGTGAATTGTAACACGTGTTCCACAGTGCTCATCTATATTGGTATCTGAATTTATTAACACCAATGAGGCTGAATGAATCTCATACGAATCTCCACAAGCACACTCCAAAGTCTAGTGGATCATACTCTTCCCAGCCAGGCTTGATGTTATTAGCATGTGAGGACTAAATGTGAAATGGGAGGTTCAAAAGTCACATATGAATCTCAGTTGTGGTTGGGTGTCTACAAACTTTTTGCCATATTGTGTCGCACAGAAGGCAACATTCAGTATGAGTAACTTACTTGGAAACACGTAAAATCTCATAGCTCGCATAAATTCGACAATCATCAGAGGTCATTTTAGCACTGTAAAATTCACAGCGTTCCAAAATGTTCACATGGTATCTTCCATGGTATTTGACCATGCTTAGTCTTTCAACCATTTGCCCAGCATTCTGTCTTATATCTGAATTGAAGTCTGTAATTATATTGCTTTCCAGCTGTTTCTAAATCCGTACGTTGAGGTTGTTTGCTTGAACGTTTCTCAAAGAACTTGTTCATTACCCTCTTGTATGCCTATGCATTTCAGGCTGCCAAGGACAGCACATTGCAATTATATAATATAGCTAATATGTTTTGATGCCGAGACAACCTGCAGTCAGAGCTCGGTCTATGATCTTGACATTACATTATATCAACACCTACTATATACAGTATTTCTAAGTCAAATAGATGTCATTTTTTTATGTATTCCCACCGTTGGTCACTGAAACTACAGAGTAGCTAAAAGAAAAGTCCCTTCTTAAATATTCATTCATTCATTGATCTTCTACCGCTTTATCCGATCTTCCCTCGGGTCACGGGGAGTCTGTGCCTATCTCAGGCGTCTACGGGCATTAAGGCAGGATACGTCAATCACATTCACACACTAGGGACAATTTTTCAAGGTGCCAATCAACCTACTGTGCATGTTTTTGGACTGGGAGGAAACTGGAGAACCCGGAGAAACTGGAGAACCCGGAGTTTGCATGCACGGGGAGAGCATGCAAACTCCACACACACATGGCCGAGACGGGAATTGAACCCGGACCCTGGCGGTTTGAGGCGAACGTGCTAAACACTAAGCCACCGTGCCCATTCCTTCTTAAATATTGCTTTTTTAATTGGAATATGTAAATGTTGAAGTTTATAAGACATGACCACTGCTTTGTGATCTCCTTTTTGTTTGGCAAAACCCTTATAGAAATAAGAATCCATATTATGAAAACTATTATACTGTACATTATATAGTGTATATAAGTATGTTTTGCCATATTTGTTGAGCATTTGTGCGTCATTAGTGATTTATTTATTAATTTATTTATTGTATTTTTTTGGGGGGGGGGGGGGGGGGGGGGGGGGGATGGGGGGGAGTGGTGGTGGGTGGTGGTGACTGGACTACACTTTCATGCATTATTCCTTCATTATATTACTGAAAACCATGTTGTGAATACATATTAATTTGTTAAAAAACAAAAGTTGAGGTTGTAGCTCTGTGGTTTAAGGCACTGGGCTACTGATAGGAAGGTTGGGGGTTCGAGCAAGGCCCTTAACTCTCTGTGCTCCAGGTGACCGCAGCTTCCAAATAAGCTGTGATATCCGAATAAAGAATTTCACCATGCTTTAATGTATATGTGACAAATAAAGGCTCTATCAATATGTTAATAGATCGCATCCTCAAGGCTCTCACCAGATTAGTAGAGTATGGAGTTTTAGAGTATGGACTCTACCTGAAATTTCAGTAATTTCTGTATTACACACAGACCAGCTTGGGTTTTTGTGGACATTTAGTACATTTTGCTACAACAATGATTAAGTAGATTAAAAACAATGCTGTGGCAGTGAAGGTTGTGGTAAAACACTGGGTTGTGAAAGCATGACTTTCACATCACGTTTATGAGGATAAAAAGCAGAGCAAGAAAGCTAAGTGTGAATGTACATGCGTGCATTTAAAAAAAGACAAAGATATAAGTCCTCTTTGCAGGACTTGTGTAAATGGCTTGTTGGTCAGTAATCAGGACAATGGTTGCATAACAAAAATGAGTTTTATAAACTGTGGCAGGATTACAGTCTACAGTCTTGTAGAGTGATTAAGAAACAGATGTTTATGATTATGGTTTTTGGATGAAAACCTTTTTAGAAGTTTCAAATGCCAATTTTGTCTCTCTCTATCATGGCTCAGATATTAATTCGGAGTCACAAATACGCATTTGAATCTTTAATGTCCACTATGGAAATATGAGTGAATCATTCTTGGCATTGAATCATTCTACAACGATTTATTAGATCTCTTTAATTTAATGAGCACTAATAATGAAGGCAGCAAATAAGAGTGCCAAGCACGCACTGGATTTTTTGTTTGTTTGTTTGTTTTTTTCAGAACATAGAGAGTACAAATTCTTCTATGAGGTACGGTTGTGTGGAGAAAAAACACATATGGGCGGGAAGGTCAGGTGTCTGCAAACCGATCCTGATATGGGGTGTACTAAAACAGTTTTCTGAAACAAAAACAAACAAAAAACAAAAATTAGAATTTTTATAACAGAGTTCTGTTATTTTTACATGCTGAGCAAATGAGAAAGTGAGGGAGTGTGTGTGTATGTGGGAATGATTATGTGCAATTGAGTGAGCGTATGATGATGATCATGAGTGCATGAGTGAGTGCATGAGTGTGAGTGAGTGTATGATGATGATCATGAGTGCATGAGTGTGAGTGAGTGTATGATTCATGAGTGAGTGAGTGAGTGATCATGATGAGTGTATGATGATGATGTATGATGATGATCATGAGTGAATGCATGAGTGAGTGCATGAGTGTGAGTGAGTGTATGATTCAATTCAATTCAATTCTTTTAATTATAAAGCGCTTTTTATGATCATGATCATGAGTGATGATGAATCATGAGTGAGTGCATGAGTGAGTGCAGAGTGATGTGAGTGGCATGAGTGATCATGAGTGATGATGATGATGATCATGAGTGCATGAGTGAGTGCATGAGTGTGAGTGAGTGTATGATGATGATCATGAGTGCATGAGTGAGTGCATGAGTGTGAGTGAGTGTATGATGATGATCATGATGCATGAGTGCATGAGTGAGTGATGAGTGAGTGCATGAGTGCATGAGTGAGTGCATGAGTGAGTGCATGAGTGAGTGCATGAGTGTGAGTGTGAGTGAGTGTATGATGATGATCATGAGTGCATGAGTGAGTGTGATGAGTGATGATGATGATGATCATGAGTGAATGAGTGTGAGTGAGTGTATGATGATGATCATGAGTGCATGAGTGAGTGCATGAGTGTGAGTGAGTGTATGATGATGATCATGAGTGCATGAGTGAGTGAGAGTGTGAGTGTGAGTGATGATGATGATCATGAGTGAGTGCATGAGTGAGTGAGTGAGTGTGATGATGATGATGAGTGCATGAGTGAGTGCATGAGTGAGTGCATGAGTGAGTGCATGAGTGATGCATGAGTGTGCAGTGAGTGCATGAGTGAGTGATGAGTGATGATGAGTGCATGAGTGCATGAGTGAGTGCATGAGTGAGTGCATGAGTGAGTGAGTGATGATGATGATCATGAGTGCATGAGTGTGAGTGCGTGTATGATGATGATCATGAGTGCATGAGTGAGTGCATGAGTGTGAGTGAGTGTATGATGATGATCATGAGTGATGATGATGATCATGAGTGCATGAGTGAGTGCATGAGTGTGAGTGAGTGTATGATGATGATCATGAGTGAGTGAGTGTGATGATGATGATGATCATGAGTGCATGAGTGAGTGCATGAGTGTGAGTGAGTGTATGATGATGATCATGAGTGCATGAGTGAGTGCATGAGTGTGAGTGAGTGTATGATGATGATCATGAGTGCATGAGTGAGTGCATGAGTGTGAGTGAGTGTATGATGATGATCATGAGTGCATGATGATGATCATGAGTGCATGAGTGAGTGCATGAGTGTGAGTGAGTGAGTGATGATGATGATGATGATGATGATGATCATGAGTGCATGAGTGAGTGCATGAGTGAGAGTGAGTGATGATGATGATGATTCATGAGTGAGTGTGAGTGAGTGTATGATGATGATCATGAGTGAGAGTGAGTGCATGAGTGAGTGCAGTGATGATGATGATCATGAGTGCATGAGTGAGTGCATGAGTGAGTGCATGAGTGGGGGAAATTATTGTGTGCATGAATGTGATTGAGTGCATGCATGTGAGTGAATGACTGTGAAAGTGAGCGCTATGACACAGTATTGTTATTATCCTGGGCAGCTCACATGTTGAAATAATGAAAGCAAGGTGCTTCATGGTGGTACGTTGCTTTGCAGATGCATCAGTTGGAGACACAGGTTTTGGAAGCAGAGCGAAATGCCTACGATGCAAACCAACAGGTACACATTTTAAACTTCTTTTCTAGAATTGAAAATGAGATCTGTAATTAATATGCAATACAGATCTGATATCAGCTAGGTGTTTCCATTCTGCATGTCAGGTTCAGTGGATGGAGGAGCGTCTGAAGTCCACTGACGTGGTGTCTGGAGAATCTGAGCTGAAGCTCTTCAAACGCTGCCAAGACCTTCAGGCTGCTCTTCAGGAGAAAGAAGAGCTCATAATGTCACTAGAGCAACAGCTAGAGGAGCAAGTTAGTATTTATTTAAACACTATTGAATCAGAGAGAGAATCCTGATTCAAAGGTTTTCAACCATTTATAAGCTTCCCCTTATGATTTGCATTAAGTTCTATGTATAATGATATTTTAGGCCCAGTCTTATGCGTATTGTGTAGATTTGACAATGTCTATGAGACTATTTTCCTTAAGATACTGTTGTTGTAAATAAGATCATAATAATTATTATTTAGTATTTATTTGCAATAAAAAAATGCATCATTTTGGTGATGCATAATTGTTGACATGTTTGCATTATTAAAAACGAATCTATGTTGAATCAAATAGACACCTTTTTATAATAGGCACATGATGTGTGTGTGTGTGTTTGTTTGTGTGTATATACACACATATATGTATGCATGTATGTGTATGTGTGTGTGTGTGTGTGTATATATGTATATATATATTGTGTTATATATATATATATATATATAAAATCATATCTTCCATCTCTACAGAAACAGGGCCGAATTCAGGATGGCAAGGTTGTAGAGGAGAAAGCGGCAAAGATAAAGGAGTGGGTGCTGCGGAAGTTAAATGAGGTTCGTTAATTGTAACAGTATGCATGTGTGTGTTTGTTTGTATGTGAATATATATATAATATATATATATATATATATAGTATATATATTATATATATATATATATATATATATATATATATATATGTGTGGTGGATATATGATATATATATGATATATAGGTGTGTGTGTGTGTGTATAGCAATATATTATATATATATATATATATATATATATATAGATATATATATAATATATATATATATATATATATATACAAAGTGTATATAAAACTATATATATAGATAGATATAGATATAGATAGATAGAGAGAGAGAGAGAGAGACACGGTGGCTTAGTGGTTAGCACGTTCACCTCACAACCGCCAGGGTCCGGGTCTCGATTCCCGTCTCGGCCATGTGTGTGTGGAGTTTGCATGTTCTCCCCGTGCCTCAAGGGGTTTTTCTCCGGGTTCTCCGGTTTCCTCCCCCGGTCCAAAAACATGCACGGTAGGTTGATTGGCACCTTGGAAAATTGTCCCTAGTGTATGAATGTGTGTGTGAATGTGAGTGTGTGTGTGTGTGCCCTGCGATGGGTTGGCATTCCATCCAGGGTGTATCCTGCCTTAATGCCCATAGACGCCTGAGATAGGCACAGACTCCCCGTGACCCGAGGGAAGATCGGATAAAGCGGTAGAAGATGATGATTAGATATGATGAATATATGATATATATATATATATATATATATATATATATATATATATATATATATATCTAATTACATACACATATTTCACGTATTTATTTATTTATTATTATTATTATTATTATTATTATTATTATTTCTCATGCATACAGTTTGAAGTAGAAAACGCCTTCTTGAAGGAAACAAGCCAACAGCAAGAATCTGAAATACTGGAACTGAAGAGACAAATTCAAGGTACTACTTCACACTTAGTACAATTGTCTTAGTACTTAGTACTTGTCTTAGTACAATACAGGTACTCCCCGACCTACAATGGAGTTGTGTACTGATAACTTAATCGTAACTGGAAAGTATTGTAAATCAAGCCTAGTCTACCCAGGAGTCTAAACAATGGTATAAGATAGTATACTGTAATCTTTTAATAATTTAACACATTATAGTACAATTTTACCCAAGTATAGTAATTTACAATGACATGTAAACTATATCTGGCAGCGTTTGTGTGGATGAGTGCTGGTTTGGAGGTGGAGGGTGGAGCATATGCTGCTACGTTTGCCTGCCATTTGAAACTTAAAATATCTTTTCCTCCCGTCGTTATCATAATTTTGAAAGAGTCTGACCGTCGTAAATAATGGACAATCTGTACTTGTTTGCATCCCTCATTATAAATCCTACCTGGGTATATTGTGTCTCAGTCCTGGAACAGGCCACAGGACACAGGGGGTCGAATCATTCTAAACCTGGACAAGCCCAGCGGCTCAGCAGCCTGACCTTTGGCTGCTTTCATGTCCAAGGGAAGAGTCCTCAGGTGCGGACAGGCCCCGTGCCAATTCAAAGGAGCATGGGCAGCGTGTGTACGACCCTCACACACACAAAGTGCCGGAGGCTCTCAGCTGGTCAGATCATTACATATTTATATAATACATCTCTAAAAGTACTAACATTGTTCTCTGTCAAGACCTAATCTCGACCTGACTCAAGACTCCTTATATTTCATATTTGTTTCTCAACAGACAGTGGGAATGAGCACAATCCAGAGGCTGAAGCTACGAGTCATAGAATGGAGTCTGAGAAAGAGTGTGACACTTTGAACTGCCAGTCCCATGGTGCTGAGGATAAAGAAGAACCAAGAGAACCCAATCCTACCATCATAGAAGACATTAACCTACAGGAGTCCATCAGTAATATATTTTCATTTAAACTCAATAGATCGGACACCGTAGCCGAAGACAAAGCCATTAAGGACCGGGCTGACGCTGAGGACGGCTCTTCTGAGGAGCTGAACAAGCGGTTTCGCATGCAGCGGTTAAATTCGTCATCCTCCTCGAGCGAGGCCAATACGCCAAGCCCAGTTCTGACACCGAAACGCCCCACTCCATCGCAGGATACCCATGACACACCTGCCTCCCCCAAGCAGCCCCGCCTACGCAGCCCCAATGCCTTTAGCGTTAGTGTTGCATTAGCCAAGAAGCACCTAAGCCAGCCTTCAGTGGTTAGTGAAACAGTCCACGGGAGAACCCGAAATGCCATCAGCATGTTGCGCCCATTGAAGCCACAGGAGACTGATTTGATCCAGGAGCAACAGATGGAGACCAATGATGATATGATTCACCCTGAAGAGGCATCTAAAACCCCACCAGAGGAGACAGAGTCCATTGATGCAGTTGTACCTTTACCAGGGAACAAGCCACCCACTCCCCCACTGCACAGGTTCCCTTCCTGGGTTAGTACACATCCCATATGCTTCGCTGTGTTTCTTTACATTAAATAACATTTTTTCTATTGTCTTTAGGAAAGCAGGATATATGCTGTGGCTAAATCTGGAATTCGACTTTCAGAAACATCATGCACAGATGTAGCAAATAAGAGTAAGCTTTAACATTTGCCATTTTGAAAAGCAAATTATTATAATAAACACATATGCTATGATGTTCTTCTAACATTTGTACCACCCCCAAATCCAACCAACTTGGGATGCCGTGTAAAACCTAAATAAAAACAGAATTCAAGGATTTGCAAATCTCATAAAACCATATATTATTCCATATAGTATTATTGTACGATGATATTTCAGACCCTTTCTTATTCGCATTGTGTAGAGTGACTATTTTTGATTTATTATATATTTGCAAAATAAAATAGGTGCATGGTACATCATTTTTAACATATCTGCATTAGTAATATCTAATTTACATTGAAATAAATGCAAGCGTTTCTCATTTACATTGTATATATTCTTAGTTTATACATTTGATGTTGTTTCGCTTGTTTTGTTTCATTTATGAGATTTGCAAATCATTGTTTTTTATATACATTTCACCCAATATCCCAATCTTCTTTTTAAATTGGGCTTAAATAGATAAATAAAAATGACTGGTGATAAAACCTGATAAAACCAGGATCGTTTCACAGTAACAGACTAAAATCGTTGTCTTTATCCAGACTCCTCCCATCCGTCCTCATACCCTGCGTTCATGTTGTACACATCTCTTGTCTACAAAAACATGAACACACCGGTCTACACCACAGTCAAAGGGGTAGGTATTCATTTTTATCAAGAGCTGAGCTCGACTTCAACAGAAAAGACGATTGCATCTTTCCTGGTTAAGAAAAACGATAGAACAGATAGAATCTCACTATGGAATACTTTCAATAGACAGGCTACACCAGAGGTTCTTAAACTTTTTTCCACAGGAGGCCCCCTTGTGTTGCGTGAATCCTTTTGAGCCCTTTTGGTGTATTAATCTTCTAGACACAGAATCCTCTGTCTAAAAATGCATCCATATTTCTTAGCATTTATCAATGTGTTCAGTATTAACCGTTCTGTGCACAGAATATTAACTCAACATTTGATGAGGTTTCAGTGTAGTGTGCTGCGTAAAATCGATAATTTTATTTTTTTATAGTTCTACTTTTTTTAATACACCACAGTTTACATTGAAAGTTTTTTTATTTCATTTTTTTTTTTTTTTTTTTTTTTATTATATAATTTCCTAAGCTGGATTCTAGAATTTCACTGCGGTTCCGCTAGCGCCATCTGGTGGCCTCCATTTTGAGAACCCCTGAGCTACACTATTAGTGAAAACAATCATAGTTTCAGGCCCAACTCCACATATTAAAGTTAGTGGTTAGCACGTTCGCCTCACACCACCAGGGTCAGGGGTTCAATCTCCGTCCAAAACTCAATCTCCCCGGTCCAAAAACATGCACGGTAGGTTGATTAGCACCTTGGAAAATTGGCCCTAGTGTATGAATGTGTGTGTGAATGCGAGTGTGTGTGTCCTGTGATGGGTTGGCATTCCATCCAGCGTGTATCCTGCCTTGCCCATAGATGCCTGAGATCGGCACAGGCTCCCCGTGACCCGAGGGAAGATTGGATAAAGCGGTAGAAGATGAATCAATGAGTCTCAAGATTGATTGCGCTGTTATATTTGTTTTATGAATGATATAAATATTTGTTCATGCTGCAGTGGCAAATTCATTCATTCAAAAGCAAATTGAAGCTAATTTTCATTGGTCTGATCATCTACGGGTGTTTTCAAACACTTGGTAAAAATGTGATGCTCCAAGTGCTCCAAGGCATGATTGGAATTCCAGCTTCTTTCACTCTGTTAGTCGTCTCAGCATGGTTGCACAATAGATTAGATTAGATTCCATTTCATTCCACGTTACAAGGCAACGAAATACAGTTAATATCCAACCAGAATTGCAATAATTAGAATATATATATAATAAGTATATAACAATAAATAATTTGCATATATACAATATAGGTAGCTTTGCGGATCATTTGTGACAGTTTTTCACAGCCGAATTGTCCATGGAATTGTTTGTATGTCTTCCCTAATTGTCCAATTGGATCAGTAATATTATTTCTAGGTTAATTCTAAAGCCTTGCATCACTTGTTCTAAAAGGTGTTATCCACCACATTGCTAACCCGGATAAGGCATTTAGGGTAGTGTGATGAATAAACAAGTTGTTTCTGCTCACTAATAAGAGCCTGTGTGTGTGTGTGTGTGTGTTTATGTATGTATATGTATCTATATATATGTGTGTGTGTGTGTGTGTGTGTGTGTGTGTATATATATATGCCGATTATTTTTGAATAATGCATTCAAAAAGTACTCTGCAGTTGTAAATAAAAAGCAGTTGAACACAATGCCTGTGCAGATATCTATATATATATATATATATATATATATATATATATATATATATATATATATATATATATATATATATATATATATATATATATATATATATATATATGATATATATATATATATATATATATATCAGTATCAGTATCAGTATCAGTATGACCAATTCTCACTCGTATTTATTATTACCTTGCTCAGTAACTCAATGTGGTATTCGTGTCTCCGGAAAAGATGCCTTAAATTTTCATTGACTTAATCCATGTATTATCACCAGCTTTAAAAAAACGCGCTCCACTACCTGCTCTGTACGCTGTGGAGGGTACTTTTTGAATGCATATAATATATATATATATATATATATATATATATATATATATATATATATATATATATATAGATATATAGATATATAGATATATAAATAAAAAAATAGAACATCTACTTCAAATTACTTTTAAAATGATTAATGCACTATATGGACTTTTCTGTTTTATTTTAAAATGATCCCCTGTTTTCTTTGATATGAATCTTCTCCTCGCCTATTCCACTGTTTTTCATTCTGCAACCCAATAAGTAATCAAAATAATTGACTAATTACATTATTATGCTCACTGATTTTTTTATCATGTATATGATGCACCTGCTATCACTCCACCACAGGAGAGCAGTACAGTAAAGCACTTGCCACAGATCTGGGTGTGGCTTTATCACTGTTTTTCTTCCGGTAGCGGGTGGCGTTGCTGAGCAGCAGTCAGTATTCTGAGGAGTCGTCCACTGAGGAGGAGGAGTGTGAAGAGGAGTGCCACTCAGTCTCGGGTGAAGAGGACAGCGGTTTGCGTACCTCTAGCCCCAACTGTTCTAAAAGCCAGGAAAGCACAATCAGGAGAGGTAGACTTGTATAAAGTGCCCTCATCCCCAAATAATCCTCAAACGTGTTTCTTTGGGAAAACTTCTGATGTCTGCCTTTCAGCCGTATCCCTGTCCTCTATGACATCCGAAAGTGACTACGCCATCCCCCCTGATGCTTATTCTACAGACACGGAGAGCTTTGAACCTGAGAACAAACTGCAAAAGACCTGCTCTTCCAGCAGTGACACTGGCAAGAGTGTATGATAAACACACACACAACATTTGTACACCTCAACACTGCATTAACCAAAATCTCATTTAATCATTCAAGAGATCGTTTTTTTTTTTTTTGGTCCAGGAGCCGATGGAAAAGTCTGGCTACCTGCTTAAGATGGTGAAGACATGGAAGAAGACCTGGAAACGCCATTGGTTTGTCCTGAAAGACGGAGAACTTATGTACTACAAGTCACCGGTCAGTTCCTTTCCCTGAACTAAAAACACTTGAATGTTTGTATCCCCCTCAATCTTTTGTATGACATGTGTTGCTGCGGTTTCAGTAAATGATGTAACCCATTCGAGCTGCAATTACTACCATAATCAAATATTTGTGGTATCTGCTGATCAATCCTGCTCAACAAGTTGGAGAAAATGCTTTGTCAATCTACTTCAGTTCAGTGATGAGCTTTTTTAAACTGCTTTTATAATCTTTCCCAGGTTGGTGAACCCCCCCTGCGATTTCCATTAATTCCACTTGCATGGCAGACTTCTACACTGTATCTATTCACAGCGCTTCACTTTTTCCACATTTTGTTATACATTATTGTCCATTTTGTTGCAGCCTTATTCCAAAATCATTTTCCACAAAAGGATAAATAATGAATAATGAATTGACTAATGTCTTTGCTTGGTCTAGTTGTCTCTACTGAGTACTAATGGGTTCACTTCATCCTGGAACCACTTTTAACTGTTTAGGAAAGGCTCATGGTGCAACCGTGGATTGAATAGAAGAATGCAAGTGCGCTAATAAGTCTTAAACTCATTTTCCCTTTCCACAGAGTGATGTCATTTGTAAACCTCAAGGCCAGATTGAACTCACTGCTTCCAGCACTATTTCCCGTGGGGAGGGCAAACAAATACTCCAGGTATTGTGTTTGTGTGTTTTCTATGCACACATATTATGATAAAGAGAAAAGACAATATGGCTATAAATTATTACAAGATTCATTGATCAGGTATAATGTTATGGCCACTGATCAGGCATAACATTATGATCACCTGCCTAATATTATGTTCGTCCTATTTACATTTACAGCACTTAGCAGAGACACGTATCCAAAGCGACATACAAAAAGTGCTTTAAGTCTCACTCTATGAACTAAATGAACACTGGTTAGATCGATTACCAACTTAAGATACAAACATAAAATGTCCCCCTTTTGCTGCCCAAAACCAGTCCTGCCCTGTTGAACATTAACAGCATTAACTTCCAGCCTTTTCTCCCCACATGAATAAATGACCCTCTGTCGCCTATGACACTTTACCACCGTTCCTTCCTTAGACCACGACTAGCGATCACAATTCATGTCAAAGTTACTCAAATTCTTACATTCATTCATTCATTCATTCATCTTCTACCGCTTTATCCGATCTTCCCTCGGGTCACGGGGAGTCTGTGCCTATCTCAGGCGTCTATGGGCATTAAGGCAGGATACACCCTGGATGGAATGCCAACCAATCGCAGGACACACACACACACACACACACACATTCATACACTAGGGACAATTTTCCAAGGTGCCAATCAACCTACCGTTCATGTTTTTGGACCGGGGGGGGACCGGAGAAAAACCCCCTGAGGCACGGGGAGAACATGCAAACGCCACACACACACACATGGCCGAGACGGGAATCGAACCCGGATCCTGGAGGTGTGAGGTGAACGTGTTAACCACTAAGCCACCGTGCCCACAAATTCTTACATTTGCTACCTAATATATCCTTCCCACCAACTTGTGTCATGATCAAGAGTTAATCAGTATCACTTCACCAGTCATAATATTATAATGTTATTCCCGTTATGTTAATAGGATATGCATATTTTTCTTTTGTACAGTATTTTACAAGGGAAACAAGATGTGCATTTTACTATTTACTGTATTGAGTGATTTTACTGTCATATATATGTGTTATATAAATAAATAATATACACAAAGGACTTTTTAAAGCATGCAGTTTGAATTTTTTTTAAATCCTATAGACCTTACCTAATTCTCTGGTTAATAAAATATACACTATAATAAATAATAAAATATAAATATATATAGACACTGATATTAATATCGGATACCACCTGATAAACATCTTTACTATATACTGTACATGCACTGCATTTATCCAGATATGCTGTGCTATATGGTTTAGTGTATTTCTTCGTGCATTTGTAAGTGATTATCTTGGTATCTGTGTGAGCATTTACTTGGGTCACTAAATAGCTCTATTTGTTCTTGTTCTCAGGTGGTGACAGGAAAACATGCATACAATCTTAAAGCGGATTCCCCTAACCTGCTCGAGGAGTGGCTGACGGTCCTGCAGAGCGTGCAGAAAGTCAAAGCAGCCAGTCCACTTTTCACACAACCCAACATCCGCCCAACCATGAAAGGACATCTGACTAAGGTTTTGCAATTTCTGACCTTGTCCATGCTTCAACAATTCTCACCAAAACGATCTCCTTTTTACAGTTTAGAAAACCCTCGTGTATCATACGCAAAAACCAAAAAATAAAGGATATGAATTGCTAATAAGAAATACTCTAAAGCTATTAACTATCTAAACCTTTAAGGTTAAATATTTAATACAATTTTGTCAAAATATCTCCATTCTACACGCACCATTCTACAAGTACATTGCACATTACATCATCAATATATGGGATATAATACCAAGGATATACTCTTCAAGTGTCTATCTTTGTGTTACAACTCGCAGTTTGCACTCAGCATATTTGACATGCACAGTACGTAGGGCACTGTGGAAATGACTCAAATTCCATATACATTCCACAATATACCTTGTTTGTTTTTGTTTTACAACCAGCGTCACAATTGCACTGATAAAATGTAGCGATAGTGCTATCTTTACTCACTATTTGGTCTGCAAAGTATTTTCAGTTTATTACTCTCCAGTAAAGAGTAAAATGACGGAATCATTACTATAACGTAAGTTAATGTGGTTGTGTATTGACCCAAAGCAAAGCCCAGTAACTTATTAGCTTTATCATAGAATGGATCACTGTTATCATAGGAAATACATTTGTTGTTTTTTAAACAGTATCTAGAAATCCTAATTAAATAAAAGTATAGACATCTTACTGCAAGTAAAAAATAAACAATTTCGATATGACTTGAGGAAAAGTATAAGAGTATCTGATTTGAACAGTATCTTGAGTGTTAGATTGATATTGAATGTATGCTTTAGTCCTCAACAACAAAACATGTTAGTGAAAAGCATTTTTTTGAGGTTGTATTTCTTAAAATGCGAATCAAATTGTACGCTTCAACCCGGCATTAAACGTCAACACAACGTCCTCTTCAACATGCCAGAATGAAACAAAAATGAAAAAAAAAAAAAAACAAGAAGTTTCTTCATTTAACAAATAAAATGGCAGAATGATGTCACAAAATAGAAAAACCATTAGTATTCAATGGACAATTACAATTAAAGCAAATCATTTGAGATAAATTAAAAGGAATGTTTAAAGCTGACTGGGACAGCTCTGATTCTGACAGTGAGGTGATATTCATTTATTCATTCATTCATTCATCTACCGCTTTATTGTTTATCCAATCTTCCCTCGGGTCACGGGGAGCCTGTGCCTATCTCAGGCGTCTATGGGCATTACATTTACATTTACATTTGCGGCCATTTGGCAGACGTCCTTATCCAGAGCGACTTACAACTGAGCAAGTGAGGGTTAAGGGCCTTGCTCAAGGGCCCACTAGTGGCAGCTTGGTGGTGGTGGTGGGGTTTGAACCCGTGATCTTCTGGTCCAGAGTCCAACACCTTAACCACTGGGCTAGCACCTCCCTAACTAACTCCCTCCCTAATTAAGGCAGGATATACCCTGGATTGAATGCCAACCCATCGCAGGGCACACACACACACACATTCATAAACTAGGGACAATTTTCCAAGGTGCCAATCAACCTACCGTGCATGTTTTTGGATTGAGAGGAAACCAGAGAACCCGGAAAAAAAAACCCTGAGGCATGCACAAACTCCACACACACATGGCCGAGACGGGAATCGAACCCGGATCCTGGAGGTGTGAGGTGAACGTGCTAACCACTAAACCACCGTGCCCGAGAGGTGATATTAACTTCAATAAAATCTGCTTCTCAAAGATTTGGGAATTGTTTAGCGCTCTTGTTGGATTGTAAATGAGACTAGCAGAGCAGATGCAACAGAAGTGTTGAGCCTTAATGGCATCTTCACCAGAGGTGCAAAATGTAAAAGGTAACTGTTATTGTCCATTTAAATATAGTGGAGTAACAAATACACCATTTGAATCAAATGTAGTTCATTAAAAAGTAAAAGGTTCTTATATCTTTGATTAAAAAAAAATAACATCATTACTTGTAAACACTAACAAAGTATCAAATACTTTACACCACAGCTAAAATATGTTCCCGTGTGCCTACTGGAGTTTCTTTTTTACCAACGTTGGCACCTCGGTACGTGTTTTTTCTCTTTCAGAAGAAGCATGATCATTCCAAGCGCGTGTGGTGTGCGCTTATTGGAAAGACGTTGTACTACTTCAGATACCAAGAGGACAAGGTACAGTGCAGTCAATCCCATGGCACCTTTTTGCTGCACTTTAAGCATTTCTGCACTCATGCCACGTCGTGCATTATTTCCCTCAGTTTCCCCTTGGCCAGATCAGACTCGCTGGGGCACATGTGGAAGAAATAATCTCTGATGACGACAGTAAAAGTGGACTGCCTGCTCAGTCTACTATATCCATTCAGACCCTGAACCAGAGCCCCACTTACCTGCACGTAGATTCCTCACACGAGAAGGTATTTAGCCTTTTTGACACAACAGTTATTGACACAATAATAGTATAGAGCCCCTAGAGCTAGATAAAATTAAAAGTCTCCATAGTTAGTGATAGTAGTTTTTTAAATACAATATCTGCTCTTAATTCATTCATTCATCTTCTACTGCGTTATCCGATCTTCCCTCGTGTCACGGGGAGCCTGTGCCGATCTCAGGCGTCTATGGGCATTAAGGCAGGATACACCTTGGATGGAATGCCAACCCACACACACTCACATTCATACACTAGGGACAATTTTCCAAGGTGCCAATCAACCTACCGTGCATGTTTTTGGACCGGGAGGAAACCGGAGAACCCGGAGAAAAAACCCCTGAGGCACGGGGAGAACATGCAAACTCCACACACACATGGCCGAGACGGGAATCGAACCCGGACCCTGGTGCTCTTAATTGAATTACATAATGTTATCAATGCTATGAATGACCAGTATGTATTTTTTTAAGTTCCATATATTTATATATACATGTGGGTCATTTACAATCTAGCTATGCAATAGTATGATCTTTTTTGTTTTTTATTAGCAGTACTATTTTTGGTTTCTGTAATGAGCTCTGGTGTAGCTGTGGGTTGGCCTCGGGGATGATGAAAACTTGGCAGTGTTTTTTCTGGTAATTACAATTCATCCTGCAGGCTACAGCTACACCGATGCTTAATCGCAATGTTTTCATACCGTAGGCAGCATGGCTGTACCACCTATCTGTGGCAGCGGGTACCAACAAAGGACAGGTGGGAACGGAGTTTGAGCAGCTGGTTGGCAAATTGCTCAATGTGGAAGGCGACTCAGGTACATTATGGGGTTAATATTGTCCTACATAACCGGTTGCCTTGTTCCCTAATGCCTTTGTACGATGAGCTGTTTTGTGTATGTATGTTTGTAGAAAGAAGTCAAACAGCCTTATTGTTTTCTTCCCCAGGATCTCAAGTGTGGAGGCATCCCATGTTGTGCTTCAGCAAAGAAGCCCTCATCACCCCTCTCAGCACACTACCCTCGCAGGCCTTGCAGACGGAAGCCATCAAACTTTTTAAGGTCGTAAAGACTTTTCTGTGTGTGGTGTTTGTTATTAGACTAACGTTGTCTAACGTGTTCCACCCACACCGCCCCTGTACTGCAGACATGCCAGCTTTTTATTAATGTAGCCATCGACACTCCTGCAATCGACTACCACGTGACCCTGGCACAGTGCGCCCTGCAGGTGTGTCTCACACACTCAGAGCTACAGAACGAGATCTACTGCCAGCTCATCAAACAAACACGCAGGAGGCAGCCTCATGGCCAGCCAGGCCCACTGCAGGTGAGAGGTAGCACTTAGATCGAATTACAGGTATTCAAAAAAGTAAATAAATAAATAATAATAATAATAACATTATTAGGGCCCAACTCGAATTCTTTGGTGTTTATCATGGATAAGGACATGTTAAAAACACTCGCACATCTGAATTCTTTGTCTACTCATATTTACACGTATAGCTTTGAAAAGGTACATTAAGGTCTATTCAATTTAATAACCAGCCCTTATTCAAACAAAAACATGCAGGTTGTGTTTGAATACATTAATAATGTACGTGCCTACAGCACACAATAGACATTCTCACCCGTTCACATTTTGCCGCTGTTTTACGAGCATGTTCTACCTCCAGGCACGCCACCATTTTGTGAAAAGACATAATGCTACTTTCCCACTCCTCTAGAAGAGCTGCTTTAGCTTTATTATCCGCCATCTTTTTATGAAAAGTCCGACATGCCCAAACACCAACACACTGGATTCCTGAATAATCTCCCCGATATTTTTATTGGTGTGTTGTCAAAGCTCATGTTTACTTTGCCAAACTGTCTTCAAACTGAAGCATAGTGTGAACTGGTTTCTTAATTACTTAAGTTCAATCGTTAGTGCTTTTATACCTATTTTGAAAACACTATTAACAATAATCATTTTCAGGCTATAATTTCCTTTCAAATATTTTACATACCTTTTCTGTTTATGTGATTAAAGCCATTTTTTGTCGTTTAAAGAGTCACGTGTGCCTATTTTTGTTTACTTTGTTGATGATTCATAGTTGTCACAAATCTCAATATGTAGTAGTGACTCAGCTGGGAGGAGGCAGGTGCTTTGTTTACAGGCGCTACTCATATCCATGGAGCGCGTTCACATAAAATATGTCCACTAGGGGGAGTCTTTTGTATTGACTCTCGGGAGATTTGTTGTCATGTACATGTTTGTTTGTCATAGGGCTGGCAGTTTCTGGCATTGTGTGTGGGATTCTTCCTGCCTCAGAATCCCATTCTCTGGTTGCTTCAAAGCCATCTTAAAAAGCATGCTGACCCCAGGTGCACACTCTCTCACACACACACACACTTTTGATGTTTAAAAGACCGAAAGTAATAAATGTGATTGCGTCTGTATGGCCATAGGACAGAGGAGGGGAAGTATGCTATCTACTGTCAGCGTTCCATGGAAAGAACCCAGCAGAAGGGTGAGCGTCAGGCTCGGCCCTCACGGATGGAGATACTGTCCATATTGCTAAGGAACCCATATCACCACTCGTTGCCATTCAGTGTGCCAGTGCACTTTCTCAACAACACCTATCAGGTCCACGAGAAGAAAATTACAATCTAAGAATGCTGAAAAAATATATATATTTTTTTATCCTTTCTAAATTAAATGTCTTTGATTGGTAGGTTGTTGGTTTCGATGCTTCCACAACAGTAGAGGAGTTCCACAGCCGACTAAACCAGGAGACAGGCATGAGGAAGACGGGACAGTCTGGGTTTAGTCTGTACTCAGACGACCCTACTGGGCAAAACATCGAACACTATCTACAGGGCAGTCTGATGGTCAGATGGTCTTACTAATTTACCACTTAGTAATTATACAGATCCGGGATTAATGTCCATATTGGATGAATCTTTCATGTCTTTTCAAACATGTTTAGTGACGAGTGATGATTGGATTCCATGTTAAATGTAGATGCGCTTCTTTGCATTGTTTACAGATAATTGTAATTGACAGATAATAAAAATAACTGTTATTATACCAAAAGATATTATATTAAAATGAAAGTTGCAATGGTTCCCCTCACATTTAAATAGTATATATCAACAGGCAACATTAATTTGCTGTATGTTTATTTAATGAACATGTAGTTCAAGGAAAACATGTTCTCATGTAAGGCTTGTCAACAAAGGTAATGACCAGCTGTTGCACTGTATTTTGGGCATCTATGCTCTATATAAACAGAATCTGTAGTAATTATTAATTAGTTTGTTCTTGAGGTATGTTTAAATTACTTTTAAAATGATGTAGATAGGGGCACGGTGGCTTAGTGGTTAGCACGTTCGCCTCACACCGCCAGGGTTCGGGTTCGATTCCCGTCTCGGCCATGTGTGTGTGTGGAGTTTGCATGTTCTCCCCGTACCTGAGTGGGTTTTATCTCCAGGTTCTCCGGTTTCCCCCCCCCCGGTCCAAAAACATGCACGGTAGGTTGATTGGCACCTTGGAAAATTGTCCCTAGTGTGTGAATGTGTGTGTGTGTGTGAGAGTCTGTGCCCTGCGATGGGTTGGCATTCCATCCAGGGTGTATCCTGCCTTAATGCCCATAGACTCCTGAGATAGGCACACTCCCCGTGACCCGAGGAAAGATCGGATATAGCGGTAGAAGATGAATGAATGAATGAATGAATGTATAATACTGCGAATAATAATGATAAATACTTTCCGAAGATTTCCTTTGCCTTCTGATTTATTTAAAACATCTAAATAATAAACTGTACAATACTGTATGTATTAATAAACCAGCAGGCAATGAAAAATCACAATATCATTGTAGATTTGTATAATAGTACAAAATAATAACTCATTTCATTGAGGAAGTTCTTTGGTTGTGATTTCCAGAGTAAGTGGTTCAGGAGCCTAGTCTTTTAAAAAAAAAAAGGTTTAAAGAGTTAATATACTATCAAATACACTAAAAAATACATAAAAAGTTTCCTATTGTTAGCTTCGATTTTTGTGCCCTCCTCTTCAGATCTGTGATATTATCGCTAAATGGGAGCAGGCCTGTAAGGAGTCGCACACAGGCAAATCTGAGAACACCAGGACTGTGAAACTAACGTACAAAAACAGGTAGGTGAAACCCACACGTCAAAGCGATAACAGGAGAACATCATAACATCGTCCATGACGACTCGCTGTATCACTCTCCACCCATCTCGGAATCTGGATCTCTGCCCCACGCATATTTTCACTTTCTTTGCAGACTGTACTTCTCTCAGCAGCTGAGAGGCGAGACGGAGAGAGAGCGCCTGCTCTTGGCCTATCAGACGAATGAGGAAATTGCAGCGGGTCATTTCCCTATAAACAAAGAGCTTGCTCTAGAAATGTCCGCTCTGCTGGCCCAGGTGCGTTTTAGATTATGAGTTAAATGTGGACACATACATGGCATTTTTTTCATGGACATTTTGGTTGAACTGTAACATTGGTTGTACTTCAGGTAGAATACGGGGATTTTGAGCGTCCAATCACTTCTGGCTCTGGACAAGTCAAATCATCTCAAACCCTAAAGCAGGTCCTAGAGCGCTTCTACCCCAAGCATTACAGACGAACTTGCTCAGAAGAGCAGCTGAGGTAAAGCCCTTTAATGGTCCCAAAAAAACAACTACATAAAATAAACTGTTTTAAACACTCACACTAATATCCACTTCCTTCCCATTTTACCAGGCAGTTAAATGAGAGGGTCTCGGCTCGATGGGCGTCACTGAGGGGGCGCTGCACATCGGAGTGTGTGCGGATCTACCTAACCGTAGCCCGCAAGTGGCCCTTTTTTGGAGCCAAGCTGTTTGAAGCTGAGGTGCATGCTATTTTTTTTTATTTCTTCATTAATGTAGTGACAAAAAAAAAACCCACTTTATTTAAAGGCTACATCATTCAATACACCTTATATGGCACAATTAATACACCTCAACAATTATACAGCATATCTTACATGATGTAGCATTAAAATTTCACTAGACCTCGGAGGTCTTTGTGTAACTCCTTATAGGCCTGCCCTCATCCCCAGTAAACACTTTTGAGGTGAACTGGAAAACCCTAGACCTTATCACACATCATCTAGCTAGCTTTAGTACCTTAGTACACAATTCCCCATAACTACATCTACATTAGAACTCCTTCCCAGGAGAATGGATGTTTTTATTCGTTATAATGATGTGAGTGAGATTATTAGGCGTCCATAAAGTGCAGCAAACTAAACTTGTCCTAGCAAAATGCAAATCCGGTGCATATGTGCTTTGAATACTGTCCGACACGCCCTTTGCGCAAAATCTACATCCTACTGAATGTCACTTTTTGTGTGGTGTATTATTGAGACGTCTGTATATTTTATCTTTTCATCACATTTCAAAATAGTGAAATACAAATACATTGTTATCTTACTTAAGTATAGATTTTGGGTATCTACACTTTACTGGAATAATTATTTTTCCTAGCCTCGTTACTCCTATTTCATTTTGGCTCGTTTTCGTCTTGTTTGTCATCCTTTAAAAAAAAAAAAAAAAAACCTGTTCAAATAAATCACGCCATCCGGATAGAGTGAATGTGATTGTGGGTGGATGAGATATAAACATGTACCATTCCGACGCCCTATTGGTTTGTACTCGATCCATCGCACCTGCACACGACACAAATTGCGTCCCACTCCAGCAAGGACATAACCATTTATCAATTCGGTTCCTTCTCTTCATCCTCCACAAATTAAGCTACAGTAGGGATTTCTGTTCTCCACACTAAACATATTCACAAAACATAAACAAAAACATATCCCCCATATGAGGATTGGGTTCTCTGTTGAGTCTGGTTCCTCTCAAGCTTTGCTCAACAATAAACAATCAGGGACACACTGATTTTCATTTTCACACATTATAATTAACTATTATGTGAAGCTGCTTTGAGACAATGACAATGGTAAAAAGCGCTCTACAAATAAAATTTTACTGGATAAATTAACAGGGGCACGGTGGTTTAGTGGTTAGCACCCCAGGGTCCGAGTTCGATTCGATTCGATTCCTAGTTTGCATGTTCTCCCCGTACCTCAGTGGGTTTTTCTCCGGGTTCTCTGGTTTCCCCCCGGTCCAAAAACATGCACGGTAGGTTGATTGGCACCTTGGAAAAATTGTCCCTAGTGTGTGAATGTGTGTGTGTGTGTGTGAATGTGATGTGTGTGTCCTGCGATGGGTTGGCATTCCATCCAGGGTGCACAGACTCCCCGTGACCCGAGCGAAGATCGGATATAGTGGTAGAAGATGAATGAATGAATGAATAAATGAATGACTGGCGCAGCCTAAAAGTTTTTTTTCTTTCTTACATTACTTTAACTTTTATATTTTAAGTAGCTTTGAAACCAGAACGTTTATACTTTGAGTAAAAAGTGTGAACTTTAAGTAAAAATACTTTAACTTTTAAAACCCTAGTATCTATACTTCTACCTGAGTAATAAATGTGACTATTTTTGACACCAGTTCGGAGTACGCCTTTCTCCTCACTCTGTATGCAATAAAAGAACAATTATTCTGTTATATAATTCCCAACATTTGCTTTCCTGTAGCCCCAGTCTCCATCTTTACTGCAAAGTGCACGCGTGTGGATAGCTGTCCATGAGGATGGTTTGAGTGTGTTGGACTTTACCTCCATGGTAAGAGGCTATCTACTGTCTTATACTTCCTGTTCATTAACATTAATATGCCAAAAACCATCCCTGTTCTCTCTCTCTCTCTCATGTTTAGAAACTTCTAGTGTCCTTCCCACATAAAAACATTGTGACATTTGGAGGTTGTCGTCAGAACTTCATGCTGGCAGTGACTCAGAGCTCTGGAAGCAACACAGCCAAGGAGAAGCCTAGCGAGAAGCATTTGTTTGCCATGAGCACTTTTAAGGTAGAGAAATCACCCTGTGTAGGAACAACATTTTTACATTGTGCATTTCTTATACATGTGCAAACCTGCATATGTTTATGTGCCTACTGCGTTTATTCAGATCCAAGAGCTGACACTCCTTATGGCCAGCTACATCAATAGTACCCATCAGCAGAAGTCAGCAGCGCATCATCTCTCGGCCCCAGCGCTACTGCTGGCCCAGTGCCAGTCTGGAGAGCAAAACGCATCTAAAGCCCCTCCTGCAGTGGCAGCTGGCAGACCCGGAAAAGGCCCCACACTGCTCTGATGTGCCTTACACTGGTACACTTTAAAAATCGAACCCCCAGCTCGTGTTTAGTGTTGGTTGCAGATGCCCTAGGGAACAGGAACTTGCTCCGGATTTGCATTTTGCTGTTAACTTTGCTTTGTGATATGAACTCATTAACGCACAACAATAGCGGGGTTTTTTTTTGTGACGCCTCCTTGTAAGTATACCTGTTCTGGACAAAATGTCTTAACTAACATTGCACAAATGAACAACACGACTAAATATCATATTTCAGGGAAAACATGTAAATGTTGACCAACCATTTTGGTTATTCTAATCATTTCATGGATTCTATGACTCACGGGGGTCAGGAAAAGCAGTGTTCCAAATGTTATCCCAAGTAAGGACATTTTTACACAAAAGGAAGGCATAATGTGGAGGTGATCCGGTTTAGTTTTATTTAAATGAATGAGAAGCCATTCCAATTAAATACTAAAAATTTAGATGTGTATAACAAGGCGGTTCACTTTTTCTTTTTTTTTTTTATTTAAAGGAAGCGATCTGAGTATAAGCCATGTGTGTGTGTCATGTAATTATAATGGAACTATATTTTATAAATGTTTAGCTTATTTATTGTAGAAATGTGTCCTTTTCCTTTATGTATACACATCTAAATAAATATTATGTTATAAAAACAGGATAAATTAGATTCCTTCTATATCTGTTTTTGTCTTGTTTTTTTTTTTATAAAACAATAAACCAAGGCTTTACATGTTTACAATCAAGGAATTTGACAAATGAATTATGTGAAAATAAAAAAAAAAACTTCCATGGCAGGGGATATTATAGGTGCTGAAATAGATAGATATCGAGATATTGCCTTGTGTCTTGTCTCATTCTCCTAATACATGCTCCTTTTATTATTTTTACTGAAATAAAATTAGTTTGACGAATTCTAAACTGTTTTCTATGTCATTTTCTACAAAGGAATAGAATTTTCCCATAAGCCACTCAGGTTACAGGTAACCTTCAGCCGCAACGTCGTTGTTAAACCAATGTCCTACCTATGTCGGAACGGATTGGATCTTTATGTTCACCCTCCCGTGGTTTCCACGGAAACACCCGGAGAGGGACGTCCCTTTTCAGGTATGAGAACAAACCTGACCCACCCAAACCTGTTTGAACTGGCCCCTGAAACTCAACGATGCAGATTGTGTTGTGGAAAAGACTGTTAAAAAAAATATCCGAAAGAAAATGAAAGCTGGCTAATTGAAACTTTTAGCTTTTTTGAAAATGATTATACGTATGTAAAAAATGACCTGCTGTGGCAAACAGAATTAAAGCAATATGTTCAATAGGTTTCATTTTGTTCATTTTTATATAAAGCTTCAAATGCTGATGTTAACTCAATGACACAATAGAACAATATTGACACGCTTTTGTTTTTAGGTTTCATTGGAAAACCTTTGCAGAGGACTTCTGAGTACAAGTGTGCTGGAGTTAAAGATGGAGTTAATTTTTACCCAAAAGAGTTAGCCATCCAAAAATGTGCTGTTAAAAGTTAAACATACTTGCTATGCAAATTAAATATACCTCAGCTGACAATGAAAGGCACTGAAAAAAGCCTGGTCTTACAAAAAAACACAAGTAACACATTGAACCCGGATGGTCCGGTCGAACCTGATTCCATTGAGGTTTAGTATCACACAACTTTAACCTTCAGCACTGAGCTCTAATGTGGTCAGGTTTTCTTTTTTGGTCCATGGTTCATGGAATTAGTAGTTGATTCGGGGGGGGGGTGTTGGGCATATAAGAGATTGTTCAAAGGAAACCGGCAAGAATTTTTCAATGCAGAATTAAACCACATGATTTAAATGTTGGTTCCTCATGAGAAGAGGTGTGGCACCTCGGCACATTTCTCAACTGCTTGAGCAGGAAGTGTGCACACGGGCGTTTAACGAAACCGAGGACACTGCTTAATGCATTTCTCTCTTGGGACCTTCATCCCTTGTTGACATAATAACAAAAGCAGAGACAACAGATTTCAAAATCCATCAAAAACTTATTTATAATCACTTTGTGAGAATTCCCTGCAGGTCTCTAATATAAGGTAGCAGTTAAATCTCCTACTCCTTAGGTAAAAGAATATTGGTGACATTCACAGGGCTAGTCACAAGCAGCATACGAGTGTGGGCATGACCCCCCCCCACCAAGGTTTCCAATTACCTGTGTGGTTGTGGGGGTGTGGTATGGAGGAACTTGTTTTTGAAAAGACATTGTGCTCAGGTAACAGTATGTGAGAACAGGAAGAGAATAGAACTTGTAATGCTGGTTTTCAGCCATTACAAAGCTTTGGGTCAAGTTTTGTATTTGACTGATCAAAACATGCTTTTCAGTCTGGAATAAGACTTAATGTTAAAAGCAGTGACTAGACCACCAAAAAAAAAAAAAAAAAAAAAAAAAAAAAAAAAAAAAACTTCTAGAGAATCATTGGAGGATGGGAATGAATAACTTCACCCATCCCCCAGAATACCTGTATAGGTTCTTAAAGTACAACCGGGTAAACACATACAAAAGCAGTCTTACACCTCCAGATACCCATCTGAGCCAGAGTTTAAGCTGTCTTTCATTCTTACACATCATGCATTTACCATCTAAAACATCCCCCACCCCAGTCTGAGGTTTGCACATCAGTCTACTCAAACTCTGCAGTTTTATCTTCCCACAAACCCAAAAGATGCAATGGAAGCCAGAACTAAGACAAAACTTTTATTAAAAACAATGACACTTAAACTGTACATGTATTATTTAAACCATATTGCCATCAGAACATGAAAAACTAGGTGAAGACATTTACTTCCATACATTTAGACACAGCTTTGACCATAAAAAGCTTAAAGCATGTAACAGGCATGTTAAAAAAAATTACATAAAATTAACACCCCAACAAAAGACAAATTAATATACAGCAGATGAGTGCAGGGGACTCTGGTTTAAAGACTAAAATCAGCTTTTGGACCATGACCACTTATGACATGGTCTCCATCTCTCTGGGCTGTAAGGAGAAACAGAGCATATATCACATGAGAAAAAGAAACAGTTAAAAAAAAATAAATATCTATTATCTATAAAAAGTACCTGAGCCTTGCTGTACTTGGCCTGCTCCCGCCTCCTGGCGAAAAACTGCAAAAAGCCACATATGGATAAGCCTTAAATGGACCTGAGCCTTAAACCATGATATACCACACAAAGTGTTACTTACCAGAACAAGGAGGCCAATGAGCAAGATCAGGATGACAACCACAATCACAGCAATCACACCACCGGTCAGTTTATTCATTGTGAATGTGGGAGGAACCTCATCTACATAGTAGACCAAGATGCTCTCCAACCCCACGTTGTTTCCATTAATGCCGACAGCAATTTGAGTTTGGTCTTGGAAAAGTGGCAAGATTTTCACCTGTATACAAAGCACACGATTAACAGTGCACACATTAAACTAGCCTGAATTTCAAACACGAGCAAAAGAACCTACATCTTTCTCCATGTAGTAGGCCATGCGGGGCAGGTCAATAGCAACGTCTCTTTTGGCATCCTTTTTCACATCAGCAACGATCAAACGTGCAGCTGGATCATACTGAAATACCAGAATCAAAATGACTAGCTTTTAACCTTAATGTTGAATACTTTTGAAAGTGACCTATACCCAAATGCTTACCTCAACTTCTTTGACATAGCTCTTATCCAGGTAATAACGATTTAAAAGCAAGTTCTCAAGCCCACTGTGGAACACAAGTAATAAATATCAGGCAAGCTATTGCAAGTAAATAATATTCCATCAAACAAAAAACTAAATACATACAGCCTCACTTGCGACCGGTTGAAATTGCTGTTAACAACATTGTGTTTCAGCTCAAGGCGGACCCAGCTAAAGCAGGGGGAAAAAAAAAGCATGTTTTTAGCAATCAATATAGACAAACCATTCAAATGACAGGAAAAATTAAAGCACTTCAAATGAACAAAAACTAAGAGTACACAGTAAAGAATGGACACTCACTAGGTCTCTACCGCATCACACTTTATGTTCTTGTCTCCCTTTGTCAGACCGGCGCACACCAGCACTGTTGACACACCAGCAAGTTTCAGTGTTGTTACACTGGATAGCCTTGAAACGGCCATCATTCTCACAGACCGGGTCGTAGATCCCATCGTTATCCAGAAACGCACTCTCGACTGGCTTCCCACCAATAGATCTAGTAGACAGGTTTTTACTTGCACGGTACATCTCTGCCTTCATGAGGAAACATTTTGGGACCACTGTAAGAGAAGAGAGAAAGAAAAGGAGGGGGGGTAAATATAGGCAACCAATCCATGCAATAGCCCATTCAAATAAAGACTATAAACTCACAAGTCTGGCAGTTGACTTGTTGCTTCACGCCATCTGCGATAAGAAGTGTGCACGTACATGGAGTTCCATCACAGACCGCCCATTTCATTGACGGGCAAGCGGAGCCTGCGGGGCCTAAAGAAGGTTGAGAGCATTTAATTGTGACCGCAGAGAAGCAAGAGAAAAAAAAACCCGAGGCCAGTAGTAGATACAAGGCGCTGAAAAGCCACGGGCGTGGCAGGTCGCAGGAACCATCTTGAAATCAGGTGCAGCGACATTGAATCTCCCGCCCCTCCCCCACATACAGGCCTTACCGGCTTGTTTAGCGTTTTATTACTTCAAACAAATCAGTTAATTTAGGAATTAGAGTTAAAAAAATAAAATCTAATTAAAAAAAAAAGTTAACCTAACTTCTATCAAATTTTTTCGCATCTTTATAGCCTATTCGAATTTACCCATCCGATAACCAGGTGATAAAACAAAGTCATAAAACACTTACACTGAGCTGAAGCTCCGGCAACGAGCGCCAGAAGACACAGAACAATTACGTCCCTCATTATGGATGCGAGTTCTAAAGAGAGGGGAAAAAAACACTTTAAAAAAATAAATAAATAAAAAGTGCAAAATGCTTAATCGAAGAAGAAAACAAAAACCCAAAAAAATTCTTCAGATTAGTTGCCTTGAAAATCCTCAAATCAACTAGAATCCAAAGAAAAAAGGTATTCCTCTCCGGCTTAAAGCTTTTTTTAAGCACTGAGCTGTGCACATCCTCACCTGGTTCGGCTGTGAGTTACTAACGCTACTGATTTGCAATTGCCACTAATTATACCGTGAGTCCTAAAGCGACGTCAGGTGAGGCGGAGAAACACCAAACACACGCATCACTTCCTCGTTACCATATATGGCACACAACGCCTGTTTCGGGCCGAGTTTCGCTCAAACTCTCTTTCGTTCCTACACATAATGCATTTATTTATTTTTCTCTTTGTTTTGGGGTCTTTTTATTCTCTCTAACAAAACCACTTTTTTCCCCACTTTTAGTGTTCCTGACTTAAAGCTGATCATTCTATAACATATACTTTCATTTGATCAAACAAAAGAATGATTTTTATATCTATATATAGTTATAGATGAAATGAATCAAAAACATTTGTTAGTTTATTATCAACGATGAATCTATGACACAACCTTATATCTATATGTAATGTCTTGATGGAAAATCTGATCCATCAAAGGATTTTCTATGACATGTTATTTTGCACACACACACACTCCCAAAAATACAATCCCACATACACGTTTATACACAGTTAAAAACTATGCATTTTTGTGTTTTTGTTTATAGATTTGTGTACTCCAAGCTAGTCTTGACTTGTTAGCTTGCCTAGCATTATTTTAAATATTTAAGTGTTAGCAGTTTAGCAAGAGGATCCAAAACATGGTTTAGTTGTCATCTTTTTTTCTTTTTTTTCACCACAAAAACACTTTGAATTTCTGTAATATAAGAATGCATTATGTTAAAGAACGTATTTACTATAATACAATACACTTACCAACCATTTAGAGAACTTCAGTAAAATGGCGTGCTTCTTCCGGGGTTTGTGTGTTTGTGTGTTGGAGTAGGGGTTGTTTGTGTGTGCTTTGTGGTTGAGAGTGGAATAACCTACGTCAAAACATATTTGCCACCTCCACTTCCAATTTTTCATGCTTTAAAACACTATGTTGGGTTTATGATACAATGATTTCATATTATTTACACATCAAAAAATACTATAGTATACGGCTTGATTGTCTTACGTTGAAATGTTGTGGTGTAGAGTTTCTATATGTCTCTGTTTGGACAAGGTCTATTATTTTCTCTCTGACTAAGAAGGAATCTAGGTACAAACTGGATCGACAAGTTTCGACAAGAAGCAGTGCCTCAGGCGACATGGCTACCTAGAGCTACAAGCTCTTTATCCTACAATACAGCATATACATTTGAATGATGAAATATAGCATGTCCTTTATTTTTTCCACTTGTAATTCAGATCATGACGGTAGAGGTTTTATCACTTTCAGAATATTTGGCTTTTTATCGTGAGATTCCCAAACTGACGTCACACTATCAGGTTACCAATCTAGCTCTGACAGCATGAAACCTGACATCACCTCATTTACATATGGCTCATATTTATCTACTGAGTATTGTTTATGAAATAATATTCAGTTGTCAATAAGAGAGCAGTGGGAAACCAATGAGTTACAGCCAATAATTTATATCTCTTATGGAGGAAAAAGTAGTGTATCCTCACTCATGAGTCTGCTTATATCAGGGTTTTTTTTTATACCGTCCCTTCAAATGTAAATGTGCTCCATGTACAGTGAGGAAAAAACATTATTTGATCTCCTGCTGAATTTGTACGTTTGCCCACTGGAAAAAAAGAAATGATTGGTCTATCATTTTAGTGGTAGGTTTATTTAAACAGCAAGAGACCGAATAACAACAAAAAAATCTGTAAAAAGCTTTTTCTCATTTTAATGAGGGACATAAGTATTTGATCCCCTATCGAATGAACTACATTTCTGGCTCCTGGGTGTCTTTCATACAGGAAACAAGATCTCGCTTAAAGGGAGTAATCTCTGATTATTACCTGTATAAAAGATAAATCAATTAGATTCCAATCCCTGCACCATCCAAGATCCAAGATCAAAGATCTGTTCCAAAAAAAGATAAGCCACCACAAGACTGGAATGCGCTACAAGCCCATCGCCAAACAGCTTGTTAAGAAGGTGGCATCGGTTGGTGCGATTATTTGCAAATGGAAGCAACAAAAAATAACTGTCAACTCTCCCTCAGTCTAGGGCTCCATGATAGATCTCAGAAGAGTTTTAATGGTCATGAAAATGCAGAGGAATCCACCCAGGACTTCACCGAAGGTACTTGTTAGTGATCTCAATGCAGCTGGGGCCATATTCACAATTTGTAGCACACTCTTGTACATGTGTGTCTAAAGTGTGCCAATGAACATCTGAATGATTCGGAGGAGAACTGGGGGAAAGTGTTGAGGTCAGATGAGACCAAATTTGAGCTCTTTTGGAGGAGGAGGAATGCTGCCCATGATCCCATAAACACGATCCCCATCATTAAACGTGGAGGTAGATACATTATGTATTTTTATGCTAAGGGGACAGGACAATTGTACTAAAGAGACAATGGACGGGGCCATGTATCTTCAAGTCTTGGGTGAGAATCTCAGCCAGGGCATTGAAAATGGGTCGTGGATGGATACTCCATCATGGTAATGATCTAAAACACATGGCCAAGGGAACAAAAGAGTGGCTCAGGAAGCAGCACATCCCAGCCAGTCTCCAGATATTAATCCCTTAAAAAATCAGTTGGAGGGATATTTGAATTGCCACAAGTCAGTCCCTAAACCTCAATGATTTGGAGAGGATCTACAAAGAGGAGTGGGAGCTCCTGAGACATGTGCAAACCTGGTGGCCAACTATAAGAAACATCTGCCTTCTGTGATTGCCGACAATGGTATGCCACCAAGTACTAATGTCATGTTTTGTGAAGGGGTCAAATACTGATTTTATTAATTAAAATGAAAATCAATTTATAATTTTATTCATTTATTTATTGTTATTGAATGAACTTCTTAAAACATTCACCCCACCAGACAATTTACATTTCAGGCCACATTAAAAAAGAAAAAGAAAAAAAAAAATATATATATATATATATATATATAAGGGGCACGGTGGCGTAGTGGTTAGCACGTTCGCCTCACACCGCCAGGATCCGGGTTCGATTCCCGTCTCGGTCATGTGTGTGTGGAGTTTGCATGTTCTCCCCGTGCCTCAGGGGGTTTTTCTCTCTCCGGGTTATCTCCGGTTTCCCCCCGGTCCAAAAACATGCATGATAGGTTGATTGGCACCTTGGAAAATTGTCCCTAGTGTATGAATGTGTGTGTGAATGTGTGTGTGTGTGCCCTGCGATGGGTTGGCATTCCATCCAGGGTGTATCATGTATCCTGCCTTAATGCCCATAGACGCCTGAGATAGGCACAGGCTCCCCGTGACCCGATGGAAGATCGGATAAAGCGCTAGAAAATGAATGAATGAATATATATATATATATATATATATATATATATATATATATATATATATATAGATATATATATATATATATATATATATATATATATATATATATATATATGATATACACGGTCTAGGGGCACAGTGGCGTAGTGGTTAGCATGTTCGCCTCACACCGCCAGGATCCGGGTTCGATTCCCGTCTCGGCCATGTGTGTGTGTGGAGTTTGCATGTTCTCCCCGTGCCTCAGGGGGTTTTTCTCTCAGGTTCTGGTTTCTCTGGTTTCCTCCCGGTCCAAAAACATGCACGGTAGGTTGATTGGCACCTTGGAAAAATTGTCCCTAGTGTATGAATGTGTGTGTGAATGTGTGTGTGTGTGCCCTGCGATGGGTTGGCATTCCATCCAGGGTGTATCCTGCCTTAATGCCCATAGACGCCTGAGATTAGGCACAGGCTCCCCGTGACCCGAGGGAAGATCGGATAAAGCGGTAGAAAATGAATGAATGAATGAATGAATGATAACACAGTCTATGCATTAAAATATTGCTTAACATGCATGCATGCATTGAAAAGTTAGATACTCAAACATGCTAAAAGAAATTTTTGATGAAAACATTCTTCTAAATTTCAAATATGTTCAACCGGGATTAGTTCTGATGACCATTCAATATTATTTCATTAATGCAGTCAGCTGTGGATTGGAACGTTATCGTCCCGGAACATTTCCCTTTTATCAATATGGAAATGTTTTTTAATAAGGGGCTCAATCGTTTTGTATTGTATTTGCATTGAATCTTCCATCTAAGAAGAAAAATGTGACCAGACAATCTCAGCGAAATGTCATATCAGTAGTAGTAGAAGGAAAAAACTTTATGCTGGGGAAAAATTCATTATTCCTTCACACTGACATATAAATGTTTTCTACGGCACACCGTTGTATTTGTACTTTGTCTTTAAGAACGTTCTAAAAACATTTTATTTATAAGCAACGTGGAAAATATCCAGAGGGCTAAAGGTATCTCAAACAAGAAATGATGACAATGAAATAATATTCTTCATTCTTTACCAGAAATGTTTTGTGAGTCAGGACAATAATGAGGCCAACAGGAATAGTTATTTACTCGGAGGACAAAACATGTGTCTAAAATTATGGGTGTTACCTTTTATGCTGGTTTAAGATATCAGCAGTTTGCAAGATGGCCTATTGTGGACAGATTCAAGAGAGGAACATGAGATGGATATAGAAGGAGTGTCTTCGTGTTGGGGGTACACAGACACACAGATCAGTATGTGAAGGATATCTCACTCTCGTCCTCAATGCCAGCCTCTGAGACTTCAGTCCATCTTTAAGCCATGCAGTAAGTTATTTTATTCACCTTGTTTTTTTATTTAAATCCATAATACAGCCATCTGTTACAATTATCTTATCACTTATAATAAGTCATCTTATAATTTATTTAAAATGTATTTAATATTTTATTCAAACAACATTTGTTTTTGAAGGTTTCATAAATGAACTACATTTTGATCTTAAACTAGTAACTAGTATCACCTTGATCTAATCTTATTGATTTCTCTTCAGAAAATAACATATTTATGAAAGAATGAAACAATCCCATATACAAGGTGCCCCAGGTGGTCTATACATTCCAATATTTGTACATCAGACTATCAGACTATATGCTAATAAGTTTAATAGCAATGCACTGAACGAGGCTCATCAATGTTTTTGTTAAGACCTGTAACAACTTTGTGACAGCTTTCTACCATGCCACGAGAAAGATTGAGAGAGAAATTAAGGAGGTGTGAGGAGTAATGGAATATTTTGCATTTAAACCATACAGTAGCATAGCTCAATAGACATTGCTGAAAAGGTTAATGTTAATGTGTCATTTAGCATTGATTTATATAATATTCATTTTCTTAAAATAACTGGAAAGTTAGTAGGGGCACCGTGGCTTAGTGGTTAGCACGTTCGCCTCACACCGCCAGGGTCCAGGTTCGATTCCCGTCTCGGCCATGTGTGTGTGTGGAGTTTGCGCATGTTCTCCACGTGCCTCAGGGGGTTTTTCTCCGGGTTTTCCGGTCCAAAAACATGCATGGTAGGTTGATTGGCACCTTGGAAAATTGTCCCTAGTGTATGAATGTGTGTATGAATGTGTGTGTGAATGTGAGTGTGTGTATGTGTGTGCCCTGGGATGGTTTGGCATTCCATCCAGGGTGTATCCTGCCTTAATGCCCATAGACACCTGAGATAGGCACAGACTCCCCGTGACCCGAGGGAAGATCGGATAAAGCAGTAGAAGATGAATGAATTGACTGAAAACTTGTTAAATGCTGTGTAAAGACAGTTGATCATTTAATGGTTTTTGATACCCATATATACACTACATCATATAATAAATCATATCATGTAATCTCACTTGCAAAGCAATCAAAAGATATTTTTATATCTATTCGTGCCAAGACTTTTATTTTACACTGTGGTGATCATACAAACATTTTCTCCAAATTTCTCTTGTTTTCATGACAGTAATTAGTATATTTAAAATATCTTCATTAGTTAACTGTCAATAGTAAGCAAGAATATCAAAAACATACATATGCCTACCAAATCCGCCACTATTAACCACGTTATCCAAACAGGCGGAGAAATATGATGAAAGAATAATCTGTAATCTGCAAATATTTCAACCACTTTATCTATGTCTTTAGCCTAGAATACTCAGGTATTTTCAGAACATATGCAAACATCTACCAGTCCTTACAAGGCAAGGGATTTCATCTTAAAACGTAAATGCTCTTTATATTGCTGATTTCCAGTTTTTGTGTTTCCCAATACAAATTCCCAGCAATCTTCATCTATAGCTTCCTCTATCACTACTACATGATTCCATTCAAAGAAGTTTCAAATATACACCAAAAAAACCCACAATTATCAGACGCAGTCTATATGTATGATTAATTAACATTCATAACATTAATGTGAATAAAAGTAACAGATACTGTACAAGTCCATGAAATCATTCTCCCTTAACTTTGATATTTTTCATATTATTATTTACCTACATTTAACTAAAGGTTCATTTTTTCATGAAAAAGCATCTGATTCTTTTTCAGATTCTGTCCAATTGGTTACATGGGATGCATTATAGTACTGACTTGTAAAACTGGAGCATAGTAATAGTATCTGGTTGAGCTTTTTTATTCAGCGTAGATTACATTTACTAAACATGAGCCAGAGCGACTTAATGGCTTACCAGAATTTACCTACTTATTTGACTTTCATTTTACCCCTTGCTCTCGGGTAAAGGAAGTATTTCTCAATAAACTCATGTAAAACAATGAAGACATGCCTCAACATTTCACATCTATTTAGACATGTTCTAGTTGCAATGATACAGTGATAATAGTACTTTTCTCTCACCCCTCCCCTCTCTCTCTCTCTCTCTCTCTTTTGGAAAGGATTCCAAAGATCTGCCTGTTGTATCTGTGTACCACTCTCATGTACAGTAATGTAGGTGAGTCATATTCTTACGCATGCATTTTTCAGCAGGTTGCATAACTAAAGATTTACTGATGTAAAAGTGTTAAAAGGACTGTTAAAAAAATATAAACAACAACCACAAACTTGGATAAATGATAAACCAGTAAATAAATGCTTAACTACTTAAATATGCATATGATTAGTTAAACTGACATAATAATTGTTATTGTTCCCATAAGATATTAATGACATTAGTATATATTATTACCATATAAGCAAAAGAAAACACAGTAGAATGTTGCAATTCAGAAGGATGCTGAAGCATACAAAATCTAACCGTAAGAACACAGATACAAACACAAGTGTGTCCAAAAATACATTCCCTTACAAAGTAACTACTCGACTACATATTTATTTTTCATTATGCAAAAGTACAGCCCTCAACAAATGTATCATATGATCATGATGATCATCTGCAGTTACCCAATATTTCTTTTCTCACAGCTTCAGTTCTCAGTGACTGTGAAGCCATAGGAAAGATATGCCATGTCTATGCAGACTGTGTCAAAACACGCAACAGCTTCACTTGCGTTTGCTTGACGGGCTACAGTGGCGATGGACTACAGTGTGAAGACATAGATGAATGTGCTGTTGGTATTCATAAGTGCAACATACAAGCGCGTTGTGACAACACACCGGGCAGCTACACCTGTGTGTGCCTGGATGGATATTCTGGAGACGGCTTTCAGTGTACGGATATTAACGAGTGTCAAACAGGAAACGGTGGCTGCCACGCTGATGCAATTTGCACCAATGCAAATGGGGGGCGAACATGCCAGTGTAAGAGTGGTTTTACCGGAAATGGGCTTCAGTGCACTGACGATAATGAATGCACCAAATCAGGCATCTGCCATTGGAATGCCATCTGTACCAACACCCCTGGTTCATATATATGCACATGTAATCCTGGGTACAAAGGCAATGGTAACTATCTTTGCCTGGACACCGATGAGTGTTCGGAAATTCCAGGTGTGTGTCCTTCCTACTTAGGTTTTAAGGGCTGCAAGAATCTCCCAGGTACCTACCAATGTCTTTGCAGCACTGGCTTCCAGAGCAATGGGAAAAACTGTGACGATATTAACGAATGCACGGACAATATTTGCAGTAAGTACTCCAACTGTGTGAACTCTCCTGGTTCGTTTCAGTGCACCTGTAAAGAAGGTTTCATTGGGAATGGCCTAACTTGCGTGGATGTCAATGAATGCACCGGGAAGAATCTCTGCGACCCAAACGCATTGTGTATCAACATGCTTGGCACTTACGACTGCTCATGCCGCTCGGGTTTTCTTGGAGATGGGTTCAAGTGTACCGACGTTAACGAATGTGACGCGAATAACGTGTGCCCAGTTGGTGCATCCTGTATCAACACTGCAGGATCGTTCAGTTGTGATTGTGGACAAGGATATATTTTCAACAAGACACAATGCCAGGATGTGGATGAATGTGCAGGAGGACGCTGTAGCCCCTATGCTTCTTGCACCAATTTTCCTGGCTCATTTACATGTGCATGTCTCCTTGGTTTTGCTGGTGATGGTTTAGCCTGCGTGGACGTAAATGAGTGTGCCATGTCCCAGAAATGTCCCTTGAATGCCCTCTGCACCAACTTGCCTGGGAGTTACAACTGCACTTGCATGGAGGGCTACAGAGGTGACGGCCAGACGTTGTGTTCAGACATAAATGAGTGCCAAATCAACAACGGTGGATGCAGTGCCAAGGCCACATGTACTAACAGCATAGGGTCCTTTTCCTGTCTCTGTCCATCAGGATTTAATTTGGTCAATAGGACCACATGCCAGGACATAGATGAATGCCAGGTACTGGAAAAGCCTTGCAAAGCCTACGAGAAATGTTCCAACCGAGAGGGTTCTTATGACTGCTCCTGCTTGACAGGGTTTATTCGTCCTAGTAAGAATGCAGGATGTTCTGATATTGATGAGTGTCAACTATATCCATGTCATCCCAATGCGTCCTGTGCCAACTCAGTTGGTTCTTTCATGTGCACATGTAAAAATGGATTCAGAGGAAATGGTACTTATTGTGAGGATGTGAATGAATGTGCAGCAGAGGGTGCATGTCACCCATATGCCCTATGCCGGAACATACCAGGAGACTACTCCTGCCAATGCCTAAATGGCTTTGAGGGAAATGGCTTCACCTGCTTGGACGTGGATGAATGTGCACTTAACAACACTGCCTGCCCTGCCCCATCAGTGTGTATTAATTCTCCAGGAACATATGTGTGCTCTTGTTTGAATGGTACAGTGGTATATAATAACTCCTGCACCCCACCTAGTAAATGGTGTAACCCTCCTTGCGATTCATTTGGTCTTTGCCACCCTTCACCCATGGCATATCAATGTGTTTGTGATATTGGGTTTAGAGGGAATGGATTGATCTGTTCAGACATAGATGAATGTCAACAGAATGTGTGTCTCAGGAAAGAGACAGAGTGTGTAAACAGTCCAGGCTCATTCTACTGCGTCTGCAAAGTGGGTTACACTCAAAATGGAACAGAATGCACAGGTACGTATTTACTTTCATCTGGAAATGTTTTTTTCTTAATATTTTTCATAAATTTAATCCACTCAGTCACAATATGTTGATGAGACTGTTTTGTACATTTCACCATATCTTTTTTTAAATCGTATTTTAATTGCATAATGTCTCCCATCATTGTGAGCTTGAGACACAATAGTATCCAAATAAACTAGTGATTTAAAAACACAATTCCCAAAAAGTTAGAACAGTGTGAATAAATTGTAAATAATACAATAATGCAATGATTTTCACAAAATCTATATTCCAGTCACAACCAAGCAAACAGAACATATCAAATGTTTAAATTGAGAATATACACAATTGTAAGGAAAAAATAAGAGTTTCAGTTTGGTAGATGAAGCATGTCTCATTTTTTTCCACTGTGTAGCATTAGTTCTTCTGTCTGTATATATATATATATATATATATATATATATATATATATATATATCATATATATCAGGATTCTTGGTTCTCGGAACCAAGTTCTTGGAGTCTTATGTTGTATTTTTCATGATGCCGTCTAGACTGCCGGCCAGTTCGGTTGCAACAGCGCCTTAACTTATGGTTGTTGTTGACTCCCGCTCTCTATTCATTACATTATATTTTTGTTTTTCTCTGAAGATGTGGATGAATGCATTTCTGGAAAAGCTGTGTGCAGTGAGTTTGCACAGTGCGTCAACACTGCTGGGAGTTACCTGTGCTTCTGTCTCAGTGGTTTCACAGGAAATGGAAAAAACTGTTCTGGTAAGCTAAATATCTCCATCCATACATTTTCATTGCAAATATGCTGGGCCTTTTCTTTTTTTTTTTCTTAGAAAATTAGGGCTGTTTCCCTGACCCTGTCCATTTTGGATGACTTCTAGACACTGACGAGTGCCAGTCTCAGAACGGAGGGTGCCATCCCTTTGCCAAGTGCACTAACACTCCTGGATCTTACAAGTGCACTTGCCCAATGGGTATGCCTGGTTCCGGGTTTGATTGCGTGGATGTGGATGAGTGTTTGAATGATTCAACCTTGCACCACAACTGCAGTCTTCATGCTTTGTGCAACAACACTCTGGGATCCTACACCTGCCACTGTCTGGACGGATACCAGGGTGATGGCTTTACCTGTACAGATGTGGATGAGTGTCTGTTATCTTCACGTTGTGGCAGCAACATGATATGCCAAAACACACCTGGAGCATACACTTGTACTTGCATTTTGGGTGTGGTCTATGATTCTGGCACTTGTATAAGTGAGAGAGAATGCTACAACGCGAATGACTGCCATACACACGCTGAGTGCAATACTAAACTCGGGTCATACTACTGCGCTTGCAAAGAAGGTTTTTATGGAAATGGGACAGACTGCAGGGATGTGGACGAATGTAGCTGGACCAAAGGGCAAACATGCCAACAGTTTTCCTCCTGCATCAACACAGAAGGCTCATTACTACTGTGACTGCTGGAAAGGTTTTCAGAACAATGGGACACAATGCAAGGATATAAACGAATGTGAGGTGGGTAATTTTACGTGTCCAGACCACAGCGGTTGCGTCAATAAGGAAGGGGGCTACGACTGTCCATGCAATGTTGGCTTTGCTGCCCAAAACTCCTTGTGTTTGGATATTGATGAGTGCATCACAAGGCCAGAACTGTGTCCTAAGTCATCTGATTGCAAAAACACATTTGGATCGTATTTCTGCAAGTGTTGGAATGGGTACATTGCTAATGGAACACAATGTAGAGACATTGATGAATGTCTGGATAACTCTACATGTCCAGAGCATAGTTCTTGCATCAACATAGAAGGTGGATATTACTGCAATTGTCAGGCTGGATACTTTAGTACCACCTCAAACACAACCCAATGTAAGGATATAGATGAATGTTCAAAAACGGAACTCTTGTGCACGAACGGGACCTGCGTCAACACTGCTGGTTCATTTTACTGTGTGTGCAATAATGGATTTTGGAGCAACGTCACAGAGTGTCTAGATATAGATGAGTGCTTGGCATCCCAGAAAGGTTCAATATGCCAGACTCACTCCACATGTGTAAATGTTCCAGGCTCGTATGAATGCATGTGCCATACGGGCTTTCTTCTGAATGATACAATGTGCCAAGACATTGATGAATGTAAAAAAAATATAAGTCTCTGCACAGACCATTCGTATTGTGTAAACACTCAAGGCTCATTTTTGTGCCCTTGTTCGTCTGGCTACATAGCTCAGGGGCCAAACTGCACTGACATCGATGAGTGTATGCTTGACTCCTGCCGTCTAGACCAGGTTTGCACCAATTTGCAAGGTTCATACCAATGCACATGTGCTATAGGATACCATGAGGAGTATGGAACCTGCACAGACACAGATGAATGTCAGAATGCCACAGCTGTTTGTCACCCTCTGGCTCAGTGCTGGAACAGTGCAGGCTCTTTTTCTTGCCACTGCCCTTTGGGTTATTCCGGGGACGGGACACAATGCAAGGACATTGATGAATGTACTTTAACCACATCTCCTTGCCACACTCAAGGCAAATGCATCAATGCACAGGGATCGTACTTTTGTGAATGTTCTCCAGGTCTGTTTGCTCTTGGGCCAGTGTGTGTGGATCTAAACGAGTGTCAGCAGAATCGAGGCGGCTGCCATCCGGCTGCTTTATGTCAAAACTCCATAGGTGGTTTTCAGTGTCAGTGTGCTATTGGCTGGGATATGACAGCTCAGAAGGGCAGCGGATCAAATGGATGCACTGACAGAAATGAGTGTCTGTCAGCCACCGCTTGCTTTGACAACACATCCTGCACAAATTTGATCGGCTCCTTCAGTTGTACCTGCCCTGCTGACAAATCCAACTGTCAGCTGTCAACACAAATTGGTTAGACATTACATTATAGCATAACACAATTTGTTTTTTTATTTGTCTGTCACCTACAACACCTGTTCTGTCATACAGATTTTCTTGGTTGAGATTTTTAAAAGAAGTTTTTGTGACCTTTTACAAAGTATTTTCAAGAATGTTAGTAACGCGCGTGGATAAGAAAGTACATTTATTTCTCTGTCCCCCAGAGAATGTATTGTACCCATTTGGACTGGAGGTGGGTGACGTGATGCTACCAATGTTAACAGCAGATGGAAACTCGCCATACATTACTCCTCCTAAAGGGTTCCCATACATTGGCAAGGTTTTTGAACGAATATTTGTAAGTATGCTGGTTTTGGTTAGTTAACAGTTACATATACAATTACAAAACAGTTCAATAATAATCTCAAACAATTAGTATTTGTGAATTATATTTGCCAATGACGCATTTGTTTGCTTTTTAACTGGAGCACTCAAAACAGGTTTACTTAGTTTTCAGACAATGGCCTGGTTCAATTCCAAACAGTTGATTCAAACGAGAAGTACCTTCTTCCTATTCCTTTCCCTAACGGATTTAGTGGTAATGAGAACATGGCCATGTTGGCTGTGTTTTGGGATGATGCGGACCTCACATTAGGAGATGGCAAACTCTTCTACAAGGTTAGCAACAGAAGTTTTGCATGAATTTGCATTTCATAATCATGGTTGTGTTTGATATATCATCAGGCAGTAATGTTTTTATCTGTGCTGTAAAAAGGCAGAAAAATCCTTGTATGGCTGTAAGCCCCATTTTTTTCCCTAATGCCCACTGGTGGTATAAAACAGCAACAACTGAAATGTTATTTATTACTGTAATTAAGTATTTTTTGTGTACCTGTACTTTATTGAAGTGAAAACATTTAAATGAAAAAACATTTAAATTTTTTTTACTGTATTTTGCAAAATTAGGCGTTAGTTTTTTTTATTCATGAGCAGATAAAAACGTAATTGGCCAACCATGCAGCAAGCCATCAATCATGATAGAGTCCGTTTGTTTTGAACTTGTTTTGATTGCCACTTGTTGGTATCTTAACAAGGATGAACAGTTCATTGTCAGTGGAACAGCAAGCAGAACATTTTGAGAGGAATAAATGATGGAAGAAACTCCCGACTCTAACTTGTCACAACAGCCATTGACTTTTTGTGTCTCATTATTTTTGAACTAGTTAAAAAGAAGGTTTTTATCTCACGATGACTCATTAATGTCATTCTATTTATAGTCTTTACACATAAACAAGAGTCTTGTGACAAAAATTATACTTTTGTATAATTTACGATTGTAATATAATACCTAGTGTACATGTACTTCAATATCTTTGTCCTAACCTGATTAATGTGGTGTTATGTTCACTAATAGGAATATAATCAGGGGAACATATCGGATGTCTACTATCAGATAGTCTTCAATCGCACACGTGAAGATGTGACTCAGTTTGAGGCAAAACGGGGACAACCTGCATTCACTCCAACATGGATTCTGAAAATCACATGGGATCATATCCTACCTATTTCCTACCAGAAACTCAACTTATCTGAGGTAAACTGGCAAGACACTGCTCTTATGCTCTTGGAATGTAGAATCTTATATCTATATATATCTTATATATATATATATATCTATATATATATATATATATATATATATATATATATATATATATATATATATATATATATATATATATATATATATTGTAATTCTAATGTTACTCTGTAGACAAACACACGTTCCAAGTTATCCTGACCACAGACGGGATTCGCTCATTTGCCTTACTCCGCTATGGTGACATGAACTGGGGTCCAGGGCAAAGGATTTACCACAACGCTTTGATAGGTTACACTGATGGCGTTGGAACCTTCCACAATGAGATTCCCCACCCACCCAGCAATTTGTTTGGCCCAGGTGGGCGCTATCGACCCCAGAGCATCATGGGAAACACAGGCCAGTTGGGGCAGCTTTTGTATAACTTGTCTGGAGACACAGTGGTCGGCTCAGATCCTCCCAGGCAGTGCCAGATATGGGCTCTGAAGGAGCCAGAGCCCAAAGACTGGACACTAGGGCTGACACCATGCCCTTGTACTCAATCCCAGGCTTTGGACGAATTGGCATTTGGTCCGGAGATTTTGCCAGTGGAAAATGGCACATATGTGCAGAATCTGCGGGCTCTTCGCTGGGGAGGAACTTCAGGTCAAGTGTTTCAGTCTATACTCTTCAACAAGCAAAATGCTGGAAAGAGGTGTGTTTATGACCCCCAAGGCCCACTGCTGGCCGGATACAGTGAACGCTATTTTACTAATGACAGGATAAAAGAGCACATTGGTACATCTTTTACTCTTCGATCATTTTATTGGCCATTTAATAAATTGTTTTGAAATATATTTTTTCAAATATATAAAATGTCTGAACGGTTGTAATATTATCATTTTTGTCTTCAGATAATGATCTCATGCCCTTCCAGTGGTGCTGTGTCCAGTCATCCTTTTGCAAACTTTACTTGGCTAAGAGACCAGTAGACCGGTGTCAGGGCTACGGCTGGACACGTTTAGACCCAAGCATTCCAGAAAGCACAGGAGCGCCAGGCCTTGGTAAGACGTTCTGGTATTTATTTCTTTCACATGCACTTTGTCATTTCTCTAACACATGGGTTATTCTCACCCTGCCTATGTCTGAAGACACTAAAACACATAATATCCATAACATTAACAGATTCAAAGATTCAAAGTTTCTTAAACAAATGCAATAGACGCTTAAAGCTGACTTTTAGTTCTAATCTTATAGAAATGTGGTGGGTTGATCTGTAAAAGAGGAAACAACAAATCTCTGGACTTCTTTATGAACAGTTAGAATGGCATTCAAATTATTTTCAAATGTATCTGAGATGGCTAACCGTATATTCATATTCATATTCATTATCCTTAATATTCAGATTAAGGAAATAACACAGTATAATTGAAGGAAATTAATAGTTCCAAAATGTTTTCACTGCTAGATAAACTTACAATTATAATAAAGCTTTTTAAATTAAACATGATATGATTGTCTTGTTTTTCCTCATGCTTTCATGCAGGTTTGGCATATGGAAGCCTCCACTTTGTTACATTTGATGGAACTAACTACACCTTCAGAGCCATAGGAGTGTTTGTAATCGTGCGTCTGTCCTCCAGTAAAGGCTCCAATGTCTTCACTCTGCAGGGGCAAACAGGGGTGCTAGAGACTAATGGACAGCCCAGACAAGTGCCAGCTCTAGTGCGCGTAGCTTTATACCACCAGGCCTTCGGCAAGGTTCAGCAGCTTTGTTTCTAGATTCTGAATTAAGTACTACTTTTAGCACTGCAAATAAGAAAAAGAAAGCACGCCTTTGCCCATTTTATCCATTCTCTCATTGCAAATTTGTGTAGCTCGTAGCTCCGCCTCCTTAGCGACATTTTGCATGCTTCTGGGCTGCTATGCAAATTTTTTGAATTTGTTTTGCTGCAGGTGGAATGGCGGAGCTCTTTGACTGAAGAAAAACTCATTGTACTTATCAATGATGTGGAGTTTCCAGTGTTTGCAGGTTTGTATAGTGCTCAGACTCAGGGTGACTTAAAAGTATATGTTCTCAGCGCCAGTCTATTTCAGGCCTGTATAACTTGTATAGAATTAGCCTGTAGAATCAGAGTGACATCTGGGTAAGCATCCATTCATTTCAATTATCCTGAAATAAGTGTTGAGGTAAATTTAGTCTCTCCTGGGAACAGCAAATCTGCTTCCTCTGACAATACTCCAGGAGCCAGCGGATGAAACACAAACAAATGGGAGAAAAATGAGGGAAAAAATACACAAACTTAAACCTGAGCTTAGAATCAAACCTTGAACTCTCAAGTGGCAGTACCTGCTCTATCACTATTCCATGCCTCCAGTATTAGTCCACTGCCTAGATACTTGTTTGCTCACTTGTGTTATTCCAATCTAAATATAAGACCTGTTCTACATTTATAGACATGCTAATGCTTTTCTGTTACGCTGTGCAAGGCAAATCTGTTTCACTTTATGAAAACAGGAAAACGTATTTAACTCTAGCCCCTCCTGCTGTTTTAACAGGTGTAATACATGTTGTACAACAAGGCTTTGCAGTGCGCTGTCTTTCAGTGCAGTATTGTGCGACTGTCTATGAAGGAGGACTGAATGTGGCTGTGTGGATGGGAGATGCGAAGAGACTGTCTACATTGGTGGAGGTCCCACAAAACTTTTACAACCGCACTGTAGGCCTCCTGGGCCTCTGGAGCTCTAAGACATCCGATGACTTCCTTCTGTCCAATGGACAGTTGCTGTCTATACCTGCCAACACCACACCGTCTGAGAACAAACTCCTGCCCTTCGGACAATCATGTGTGTTGATCTGTGAAACATTTTATAGTCTTTTGTAACACGTATACACACGTATGCACACCTATTAGAGGTGTACAGAGTAATAAACAATCATAATTGAGTAAAAATATTTACTATTAAAAAAAAGTAACAAATGCAATATGACTAAAGATCTGGTTTTTTCGTTAATTTCACTGAAATCTATCACCCCCATATGTATATACGAAGTGTCAATAGCTCTATAAATATTATTTATATCACTTATAATTTTGTAAAGATGTATAAATATAGAAAAGACAATTTCTCAGTAAACTAACAAGTGGGTTAGCAATGAAAAAGTTCATCTACATTAGGAATCTAACTGCTACATATATATTTTATTTAGAGAGCAGATTTCCCATTATTTACTTGTGTTTACACATTGTTACCATGTCCTTTTGTCCTTGCACAGGGGCCGTCCCTCTTCCAGAAAGTCTCTTATTCATCACTCCTTCCCTGACACCATTTCAACCAGTGAGCACAGACGAATTGATGGCATCGGTTAGCCCAGATACACTAACCGATCTACTGAAGACGTGCCAGGGCAGCATGCCATGTGTCCATGACATCTTAGCCACAAACAACACAGATCTGGGCCTACAGAGTCTGCAGGATCAAAGGCAAATCTACAAGCTTGCTGTTAACTTTGGTGAGACTTACTGATCTTAATCGAATGCGACTGTATTCTAAACCATCCTGACAAGTACCAGACTTTTCCTCTCAAGCTCGTTATTTGATTTTCTGAGTAAAACCTGCATTGGTATTCAGCAGGTATAATCTGACTTCAAGTGAGTCTGGAAAACACTCAGGGTGCCTGTTAAAGCCTTCATGTCTTCAAGATTACTGTGGCTTGCATAAATATTCACCCACTTTAATACATATTATACATTATACATTTAGCTGCGACCTGAGACTCAGATGGCCTTCACTGAGGGTTCATCTCCAAGACAACCGTCAAATATTTCTCCAAACTTTATGCAGGCTTTACTTACATGTGTTTTCTGATGGCATTTAGTTGCAGCAGCAACTAATTATGGGAACAGAAGGAATACTTACATAATCCCGTCCTTTTAACAACTGTTTATATTTTCCCACTTTAATACAACTACAATTTAAAAAAAAAGGGGGGGGGGGCTGTGTACATTACAGAATGTAATGATTTGCAAATCTCATAAACATATATTTTAATTCACAACAGAACACAGAAATCATATAAATGCAGAGAAAAACAGAGAAAATGTACTTAAAATAAATTTAATTAGGAATTAGCAATTATTTTTGAATTGCTTCCATCCAGATGTCTTTTTTAAGGAAAGGTGTTCAGCAATTGTGCCCCACTGTTCCATCTGTCCCCAATTGAAAGCATTTGTGGTATCATGAAACAACAAATATGACAACAAATGTTAATATTCATATTAAATGCAGAACAAATAAGAACAGTACATTTCCTCGGTTTCAAACATTTGAGGTTTGTTGTTTGTAGTTTGTTGTACTATTGGCTGTACTAATATACTAATATACCAGTCTAAAAGCAGCGTCACTACATAAGACGCTTTTCATATTTTTACAAAATATTTCTAAATATAAATACATGTAAATATAAAATTAAAAAGATATAAATATATAGGTAAATGTATATACATATGAATATATATATTGTATCTAGGTTTACTAGACATTAGATAAAATTAGACTAGACATAAAATTGTAATGAATAGCTGAAAACCTATATATTGGTAACGCTTTACATGAAGGGAACCCCCTGTGCTGGGCTTTAATGATGCAACCCCTTCCCCCCCCCCCCCCCCCCCCCCCCCCCCCCCCCCCCCCCCCCACCCCCCCCACCCCCCCCCCCCCAAACCCCCCCACCCCCCCCCCCCCCCCCCCCCCCCACCCCCCCCCCGCCCCCACCCCCCCCCCCCCCCCCCACCACCCCCCCCCCAAACCCCCCCCCCCCCCCCCCACCCCCCCCACCCCCCCCCCCCCCCCCCCTAACGACCCCCCCCCCACCCCCCCCCCCCCCACCCAACCCCCCCCCCCCCCCCCCCCCCCCCCCCCTTAATTTGTATTATCCCCCCCCCCCCCCCCCCCCCCCCCCCCCCCCGTCCCCCCCCCCCCCCCCCCCCCCCCCCTAGATTTCATTGCTTATTTAATGCCTTATAATGAAAGGATTATATTAAAACATATGAAGTCACATTACATTAGTCTACCTACAACATGTGTATATCATGGGGATAAAGATACGAAAATGCTTAATCACAATACGTCACTAATGACAATAATTGAAAGGTTTGTCCATAAAGATAACTTGTTACTTTGTAAGTTCTAATATAAAACTTTCATAAATCACATTGTACTGCTTTATTAAAGACCTTCTATACATATAAATGTCTCATGAAAGCCATGTAGTCTAAGCATAGTGTTATCTCTCGCTTTTCACTCACATATGCTATGTAATTAAACTAAAGCTAACAACCTGCAATCAGGAATATTCATGAATGACAAAGTGAGATAATATTAAATTATATTTTAAACACTGCCTATTTTATTTCCCTGCCACATTATGCTTATCTGTAATAGGTAACATGCCACCCATATTGAGTGAGCCCACAGTAATCCGCTGTAAGGTGAACGCTACAACAAGAGTGCAGTTTGTAGCACAGGATGCTAACAGAGATTTCATCAGCTTCTCCCTGCTCTATCCACGGCCGCCTTTGGCCACCATAGGGAAAGGTAAAGTTCTTCTAAGGTCATTCATATTTAATGAAGATTAAAGTGGTGCTTATTGTGCTATGGATTGAATAGAGATTAGAGTGAATATAAAGTCTTGTTGCTACATGTATGTATCATCTCAGAACCCTGGGATATGTTTTATACTTAAAAAAAAGAGGTAAAATCCCTATTTAAACACAACATTGGTTTAACAGTGTGCTTGCTTCTTTGGCAGATGATGGTGTTTTAGTGTGGACTCCATTAAATATTCAGCCCGTGCTGTTCACTGTGCAGGTGAGTGACCAGATGTCCAGCTCACTGCTTATCCCCATTCTGCAGCTCTGCAGCTGTCTAAACGGAGGAACCTGCCAGTACCAGAGTGTGGCAGAAAACCACTTGCAGGGAAAATTCCAGGTAATTGCAGATGTCTAAATGTATTTTACAGAACAGTAAAATTCATTCTTTGCATATCCCAGTGATATGGTGTCAGAGCACAGGGTCAGCCGTGATATAGCCCAGCTGGAACACTGAGATTTAAGGGCCTTGCTCAAGGGCCCAAAAAATGGCAGTATGTTGATACTCAGGCTCCAGTTTCCCTTCCTGGATATTTTGGGATAATTTGCAGGAATTTCTCAATTCCGCTTGTTGGAAAAATCTCCTTCGGTAAACTCTCATGTGGATGTCTCATGTGGATTGCTGATGTACACTGCAATCTAGTGGCGGGATGCCTTCACTTCGCAGGTAACATAGTTGCAGCGTTTGTGGGAGATGTAGTTTATTGTCATGCTTTGAAAGCAGCATTGCCTTATAATAACACCAATCATAAACCTTTTAAATTCTTGCAGGCCACATAAAGTGACGTGGCCCCCTAGATTGACACGTGCTCCGGAACATTCTCTTATGCCAAATACACAAGAGTCAATTATAGAATAGCCTTTATTTGCCACACATACATTACAGCACAGAAATTCTCGACACATATCTCAACTGGTTTAGAAGTCAGAGAGCAAGATACAGCGCCTAGATACAGCAAGGCAATACCGGGGCTCAAAACCCTGACCTTCTGATCAATAGCCCACTGCCTAACCACTGAGCTACCCTGTCCCATGATCACATTGGGAGCAATTATATCCATTATGCGTCATTTAGAATATACTCTGATAATGACTTCATCAAAAAATTAAGTACTGAACATGAGAAAACAACATTTATGTCAAGATTGCAAGAAAATTAAGCCATTATGTCACGACTGTAGCCCTCTGGAGCATTGACAGTTTAGAGCCTTGCTCAAGGGCCTGAATAATGGCGGTTTGTACAGTATTGATATGCAATATTTTGCCTTTTTTTGTGTTTGTGTGCTCATTAGTACTGTCTTGTGTACTGTCTATTGTACCCATCTGTACATTGGAGCCATTGCACAATTCTGTTTTGCACCTTGCCGTCTAGTTGAATGACAAAAATATACTTAGACTTTGAAATGCTCTCAATAACTGACATGGGTGTAAATAAAACTCGTTCACAAATTCTGGATTATTACACAATAATATCTTACTGTTTTTTCCCATGCATAAATGCTGCAATTCATTATGTTCCTAATTTTTATATTCCCAGGTTGTCGGGTGTCTGTGCCAACCAGGTTTTGGTGGAAGATACTGTGGCTCTAGAACGGATGTGTGTCAAGGCAAGCCTTGCTTCCCTGGAGTGGACTGCCAAAGTCAGACAGAGGGAGACCGTTTTAGCTGTAAAGAATGTCCTTACCCCACTGTTTCTAATGACAAACAAGGTTACAAATGCTTTGAGAATGGTAAGCTTCGTCCATGTTATGATCTTTTCCTTATCTTTTCTAATTTTCCATTGATACTTTCTATATTATTTCTTATTATAAAATTTTTAGACTCATAATATTCTTAGAGGGGCTTAGTGGTTAGCACGTTCGCCTCACACCGCCAGGGTCCGGGTTCGATTCCCGTCTCGGCCACGTGTGTGTGTGGAGTTTGCATGTTCTCCCCGTGCCTCAGAGGGTTTTTCTCCGGGTTCTCCGGTTTCCCCCCGGTCCAAAAACATGCACTGCAGGTTGATTGGCACCTTGGAAAAATTGTCTCTAGTGTATAAATGTGTGTGTGCGTGCCCTGCGATGGGTTGGCATTCCATCCAGGGTGTATCCTGCCTTAATGCCCATAGACGCCTGAGATAGGCACAGACTCCCCTTGACCCGAGGGAAGATCGGATATAGCGGTAGAAGATGAATGAATGAATATTCTTAGTCTGATCAAGTCTCGGATGAACCAGTATCGGTCTGTATTTTTGAAAGATACTTTATTGTTATTCTGGATAAGGGTGTCTGCCAAAAGCCTTAATTGTAAATATTAATAGGTATATTTTAAAAGCATACTGTAAAATACTGTCCAAAACTAATGCATTTAGCAAAAGCCTTGGTAAAGGTAGTAGATTGCTTTTTTTTCCCCTAAAAAGTTCTTCAAGCATAACGCAATACATTTTTAATAAGCTATTTAAATGGTGCTAGACTGGTAGGGTATTTTACCTATCATGAAATTGCCCATGCATAAAAGATCATTTTAATATTGGGTGCCTCCATCATTGTGCCCATAAATGGCCTCCTGTCTCACCTTCCTACAGTGGAGGCTTTCAAAAGTTTTTTAACTAGCTCCATTTCTGGACAGCTTGATAAAAACTCTTCACAAGGTTTCTTTTATATTGCCAACTAATACCGCTTTATACCGTTACAGATTTCTGCCTTCCGCCTTTCCGTTTTCCCTGTCATGAGATGGCAGATTGCTACAGCACAGGCTATAACTACACATGCCGATGTAAGCCTGGCTTTTCTGGGGATGGACGTGTGTGCACAGGTATACAAGGACACGACCTCTTTACAATGTAGCATACATTTTCAATGCAGACTTTTTGTCACATGATCGCTGCCACACACAGATATCGATGAGTGTCTGAACCCTGAAACCTGTCCGAATGCAAAGTTTGAGTGTGTGAACACACCTGGCTCTGTGCACTGCTCCTGTCGCTATCAGAGCACCCTGGAGTCTAATGGCTGTGGTAATGTTTGTTTTATTATTTCCATAAGAAAATATATTATTACTTAGCATGATAATTGGTGTTGAATTTTTATGATTTGTAATTTTAGGCGATTCACCAAATCTAACAGGTAAGGCTAGACTTTTCTCAACTAGTATCCTTGTAGTGTTAAAATATATATATTAGCTACATAACATTTTAAATGATTTTTTTTATACAATTAGAAATCTGTAGGTCTAAGCACTTCCATGTACTGGTCCTTGCCAAGCTATATAGTAACATATGTTACATCCCAGTCTAGGGTTGAGGTGCACATTGCGATTAAAGGCACAGGGTGATGTATAGAAGGTGTAGATGTGTGTATCTGGTATTTTGAAAGGTGAAAAATGGAACACAAACACCAGGGTATCTTAAGTATATTGAGATATGGTAAGTGAACCAGCTAAGCTTTAGGGTGGACCAAGGCCCAAACAAAATAGCTAAATCCTTGGCAAATAAACAAACCATAAATGTTACAGTCACAGTTACAATTATATGTTACATTACTTCCAGGGACAACACAAATATGTATGTATATATATTTACACTTGCAATTATGCAGTGAGTATTTACAATATCGGCCAAGCGAGCTCCAACAATCAAATAAAATACTAAAGCTGTCAGATTTCCTAGAAATATGACCCTGAACCAGTACCTGAACAGCAGCTGCCTCTTTTTTCAGGGTGGAACATTTTTAATGTGTCTGTCAACTGGACCAGTCAAATGCCTGTGCAACAGAAACTGAAACAGGTGAGAGCAGACCTGAGGTGTGTTGTACAGCATGAATTGTTATCATGTGACTAGTTGCTTATTTTCATAGCCTACTAAATCCCCAGAGTAGCTTGGATTACTTTAAATAAAATATTATGCATCTGGAATGCATCATAAAACTAATGGTAAACATTATTCCTTCTTCTGCAGCTGGAGCAAGTACTTTCTCTGGGTTTCCAAAATAAATTCTATAGTGCCCGAATAATTCTGCCTGACTCAGGATCCGAGGAAGGGAACGAGTTTAGAATCAATGTGTCCAGTGACACTCCTCATTGGTACATCATGGATTACCTGAACCGAGTGGGTCGTTACTACAGCATCACATCAGCGTATGTAGGAGGTAAAAGAGTGTAAACATGCTAGTTCGATCGGTCCTCCTAAAACAATCCACGATGCATAATGGTACCCATCACATTTTTACATCTTTTGCTGTTTAACATTTTGCTTCTGTTTTCTCAGACCTTGATGAGTGTAACATCAACGAGACTTTGTGTCAACATCCAGCTGTTTGTTACAACACTTACGGAGGCTACAGATGTGTATGTAATGGTACTGACATTATGGCCACACAGGCTTGCATTTTAGGTAAGATCTTGAGGAAAAGTTGAGCTATTTTTAAGTGTTTGTTTTGGTTTCTTTGGACAAAAGTGCAAAATAGTTGTTTGTTATTTGTTGAGGAAATCACGAAATAATCAAGAACAGATTTTTCTGTTTTTACTAAGCGACAAATAATTTCCCATTTACAGAGCCAAAACTAATAGTGAGATTTCTTTTCTTTTTTTTTATATCTCAGACAGGGAGGGTCTTAATAAATCTGTGATAGATTTAAATCAGCAAGACAATAAATCCCTGATTCTTGGGTTGGTTCTGGGCATTGGTATCCCCCTCCTCCTTCTGTTGCTGCTGGCTGCTCTGGCCTGTTTTTGCTGCTGTCACAGGAAAACCGTCACTGGAGAGTGAGTACGATATTCACACAGCACTGTGCACGTCATAAGTCAGCTAATCATGATCACAAATACACATATCATTTTTATTTATTTTTTAGTTGTTTGCTTATTAAATGTGCATTATTGCTTATTAGATATAAGCAGAATTTTTAGCAAGTACATGTTTGCTATGCATTTCCATCATTTCAGTATTAGCCATGACCTCAGAGAACCAATTGTTGCAGCTGCCAGTGAAGGGTTATAAGGCCATCTCCAATCTCTATGAAATTTGTCATTCTACAGTGTTTATAAATATTTTGTTGAATTGTTCCTTCATTTGGCAGTTTTTGAATTTGGTTTTCATGTTGGATTTCTTGTTGCCATTTAATAAGTGAACAGTGTCTTCACAAGTGGAATTTGGGACTGAATCCAAGAGACCACATTCAGAGCTATTAACTGTGCAAACAATCTAGCAAAAAGGCAAAAAGAACACTTTAGTTGATTCAAACAAAAGGTGCCAAAATGTTTTAAACAGCTTGGCACATTTTCGATTGACGTGAATATAAGAAAATGAATGTGGGAATTTATAATCTCTTGTTTCATATTTATCTTTTGATCTCATCCCCAAAAGTCTTAAATGTTAAACCAAAAAAATTACTTTGCCTTGCTGTTTTGGTACTTTAAAAGGCAGCTTGTATCACTGATAAAATATGATCCTAAGATTTATTTACATAGTAAGCATATTTGACAGTATAAAATGTTATTTGAATAACATACTTTACCTGAAATATCCAGTAGATGGTGATATAACTCTGCTACTTACTCACATTATATCAGGACTAATTGGGGCAGAACTGCCATCTACACTGATAACCAGGACATTCAGAACTTTCAATTTGTTTTTGAATTCACATTCACAAAAAAAAATAAGAAATGAAATGGTATGGAAATAATTGCTTATGTATAACCATACAATAATTCATTGAAAAAAAATGCTTTATTTTATTCATGTTAACATATCGCTTTTCTCTAAGCTTGGTGATCAATTTTTGAGTGAGAAAGAAATGAAAAAAAAAGGAACAAACCTATAACGGGCATCCAAGCATTCCAAACATTAGGACAAAAGCCCCTGAGTATGAGTTAGTGATTGCACTGCATTTCGGCACAACAAGAATGCACTGGAAGTGAAAATCAGTGCAATAAATAATTATGTATTCACTTCAGAATATGAAAAAAATCAGGTTATTAGAGATTTTCACAAAAAGCAGATGTAATAAATTGGTAGGATATACATATCGATATATGTACAGTGGCAAGAAAAAGTATGTGTTCCTTTTGGAATTTTGATGTTTTTTTTGCCTTTTTTCCAAATAGTTCAATCTTAGTTTCATCAGTCCACAAAACATTTTGCCAATACCGCTGTGGAGTGTCAATGTGCTCTTTTGCAAACTTAAGGCGTGCAGCAATGTTCTTTTTAGTAAGCAGCGGCTTCCTTCGCGGTGTCCTGCCGTGGATACCCTGCTTGTTCAGTGTTTTACGTATTGTAGACTCATGAACAGATATGTTAGCAAGTTCCAATGATGCCTTCAAATCTTTGGCTGTCATTCGGGGTTGTTTCTTTACCTCATTGATGAGTGTTCGTTGTGCTCTTGGTGTCATTTTGACGGGGCGCCCACTTCTAGGTAGAGTAGCAACAGTCCCAAATTGTCTCCATTTGTAGATTGTTTGCATAACTATAGACTGGTGAATTTCTAAACTTTGTAACCCTCGCCAGCTTCATGTAAATCAACAATTCTTGATCGTAGGTCCTCTGAAAGCTCTTTTTGGCGAGGCATTGCTCACATAATCATGTTCTTCTTGTGCAGAGCAAACTCCAAAGGTTTGAGGGGTTTTTATCAGTCAAAGTATCTGTAGTCCACACCTCCAAACTTATTCTCTTAACAAGACTCCAAGTATGCTAAAACAAATTAGCTCCAATTAGCTTTTTTGAGGTCATTAACTCAAGGTTTCACTTATTTTTCCACTGCCATTTTGAATGTTGAATGATTGTGTTCAATAAAGACAAGAAAGATCTGATTTTTTTGTGGTATTATTTTTATTTTTGTCAATACCAATGAATTAGATGAAGATCAGATAACATTTTATGACAAATTTATTCAGAAAACCATGAAATTCCAAATTCCAAAAGGTTCACATACTTTTTCTTGCCACTGTATATATATAGATAGTGTGTGTGTGTGTGTGTGTGTGTGTGTGTGTGTGTGTGTGTGTGTGTGTGTGTGTGTGTGTGTGTGTGTGTGTGTGTGTTTGTATGAAATGTGCATGAGCTGAATGTGCATTTATTTGCATTGTTTCAAATTCTCTCGTCTCTTTTTCTCCGTTAAGAATTCCTCACTTACTGCCAGAATATGTGCAGGAGCATTTCAACACCCATTTCAACTACAGCAATCCTGCCCTGCAATACAAGAGCCACTGCAGCCCACGTATCCTTGACAACATCACACCCAGAAACAAATGTTACAATCCAGCCTGTCCCACTTCTGAAACCTGCACTCATGACTTCAATTATATTTACGAGGAGGGAGAGAAGATAAATATATGAAAAGAAATACAATGCTATGAATTATGAATGATTACAATCTTTTTTTACACTAGTGCACTTCGATCAAATGGAAAAAAATGTTGATGGCACATGCAAGCATGTATGGATCTACTGAATGTTTATAGCTGCATAAAATATTTATATGTACACTATGTCTGGCTGTTGATCTTGTACAGTGTTGCAAAAATATCCCTACCACTTGAATAGTTCCACATTTTGTCACATGTATTTTATTGTACACTCCACCAATCTGGCTAATATGAAAGAATGGAAAGAAGAAAGTCATTGAAGAATAAGAATTCCCCTTTGCAGTTTGCCACAAGTCATATAGAGGACACAGCAAACATATGGAACAAGGTGTTGTGGTCATTGGAGACCAAGATTGAACTTTTTGCCCTACATGCAAAAATGCCAAAAACACCAGCCCCACTGTGAAACATGGTGGTGGCAGCATTATGCTGTGGGGATGCTTTTCTTCAGGGACAGGGAAACTGGTCAGATTTGATGGGAAGATGGATGGCGCTAAATACAAGGCAATCCTGGAAGAAAACCTATGAAAAGGACTCGGGTGGAGCTTCACCTTTTCCAGACAACGGCACTAACGGTACAGTTTAGATTAAAGCATATTCATGTGTTAGAATGGCTCCGTCAAAGTCCACACCTAAATCCTATTGAGAGTCTTTGGAAAGACTTGAAAATTGATGTTCACAAACGTTCTCTGTCCAATCTAATTCAGATGGAGCTGTTTTGTAAAGAGGAATGAGCAAAAATTACAGTCTCTAGATGTGAAAAGCACACCAAAAAGACTTGCGGCAGTAATTGCAGGGAAAGGTGGTTTGACAAAGTATTGACACGCCGAGGCTGAATACAATCGCTTCCCCAAACTTTTCAGGTTTTTATTTATAAACATTGTGTATGATTTTTCTTGCACTTCACAAGTATACAATACTTGTGTGCTGGTCTATCACATAAAATCCCAATAAAGCACATTTAAGTTTGTGGTTATAATGTGACAAAATGTGCAAATATTCAAGGGGTATAAATACTCTTGCAATACACTGTATATGAAAAACATTTATATACATGCACAATTCATATATCTCTTTTAAATAATTTAATTAAGTTTACTCTTTCTGAAGCATTCATGCATTTATTAGACAGCCATTTCCACCCTGGAATAACTGAAAATACTTGTTTATTTCTAATGGAATTGAAAGGGAAATTGCTCAAACTTGATAGAACTATTTTTTTTTCAGAGGAAGGAATCTGTGATTATATGAGCACAATGTACAGAAAATGAATATAGTTTATGTATTACAAGGTTGTATAGATAATCCTCAGGTTTCACTACTAAATTAGCTTTATTTCGTTATATTGACAGAAGGTCGGATGAAATTAAAATTGAAGCTTTAAAAATGTCTTGTACCGTGTGTTTTTAAACATTTATGGTACAGATCCACTTAGATGAATGAGGCTGCCACCACCATGTTTCACGGTCTTAAGTCCCTTAGGTTCCTCATGAGTTAACTTGTGGTTTTTGGCTCAACAAATGCGGTAGATGGCCATTTGGTTGAGTTCTATTAAATAGGATTCATCCAGTGTCCCGGTAACTGCACTTCCTAAATCTGAGCACAGTGTGGCAGCATGCAGCATGGTTTGTTGAATGCAGCAGTCAATCACAGGCAAGACACCTGCAACCTCTGCAGCTCTTGGTCTGCTTATGCAGCGTGGATGCACTTAAGACCGTATGAGTCCATGAGTGGGAGTGGGTGTGCTTCCCTGCAAGATTAGATCATCAGTTGCTTGAAAGACCTGCACTGCAGGGCTATAGACACACAGAAGGGGGTCATGGGTAGGACACACACATTCATCTTGTCCCCCCTCATGCCTCCCAGACATCTTTGTTTTTTTCAATGAAAGGTACCTACTAAGTTGAACCAGTTTGAAGAGCAGTGGTAGCACTGAACAGCTCACTGTTCTTATAAGCACTCAACTGCACTGAATGCTGTACCCTGGACTTCGCACTTTGTAGGCTTTCATTAGAGAGCTGTAAATCCATAAATTACTACGGTTCCGGCTGAAGCTCTTTCATGCCAGTGATCCTTTATCATATTACGTACATCATGTGTGGAAGTCTTTACATTAATCTCTGGCACTAAATCTGACAGCCCAGTTTCTGAAATCTGAATATGTAAAATGTCACATGATTTTAATAGGTGAAAATGGCAGTCAGAGGCTTAAATGCAGTTTTGTCGGCTTACAAACATTGGATTATCGTGTTGTCGTACAGTTTCACCAAAAACTTGCGATTCCCCTGCTCATCGTGAGGCCTTGTATATAAAATTTGGCATGGTCTCTGGTTACAGGTATGAACCCTGAGACATTGACATCATTTAAGAGCAGCCACACCTGCGTCAAGGGGACAGGGCATTTAAGAGGCCCTACTAAGTTGACCGTGATTAGAGGAACTAGCTTCAAACTGTTCTGTATCCCAATTCTCAGTGCGCCCTCGTATGAGGACACATCAGCAGCATCCTCTGCAGAATGAGGTCAAATGCACCCTTGGAGAAATCTGCAATATTTGACCCCGCCAGTTTCCTGGACTTGCCTTTACTTGACCCTTCTCTACTCTGTCATCTTTACATCTTCCACTGTAAACACAGACTTGTTTCCGGTTGCACATTTGGGCATGCCTTGCAAAAGACTGGAGCCTAGCAGGGAACACACAAATATGCCTGGAGAACTGATGAGAGTGAGTCACTTCAGAATTTATTTAGGAAAGCGTTTGCCTTCAAATTCAAAACCACATACATTAGATTATCTCTTATATATCATCCACGACATTACAAAGGCAGACAGGTAAGACAGAAGAACTTAACGCATGTGTACAACATGAGCAGTCATGCTAACACATGCTACATTAACTGTGATGAAATACTGCACTTCTTTACACATCAATAGCGATTTCATGACCGTCTCTGACAACCTATAAAAAGCACATATCCTAACAGGGATCTGCAAATCCTTGTTCTTTAAGTGCATATGAGAAGCAAAATAGGGACATTGGTATAAAAACACAAAGGGATGTGTACTAGAGTGCACACCACTCAGAGGTTGTATAGGGCTGATTCAGGGTTGTATAGACTGTAAATATACAACAGGAAAGCAATTTTGCAGAAACCTTTGACTTGTGGTCACGATCTACCAGGAAAAAGTCCCCATGGTGCAATGGGGTCCAAAGGACAATTACTACTTCACTTGGTATTAGCTGCTGTATTAAAACAGCACTGATTAATCAACAAGTCCAAGTTAAAATATAATAAAACAATTTAGTTTGCATCTAGGTATATTAAACTGATATGTCAACATGCTCCTTTTGCATAATTTCAATACAATTTACTGGTGACTGCTACACATTCTGAATAACAAAGAAAGGTTGGTTTCATATATCATACTTGCATTCTTGCACTCAAATGTCCACAACTGGATTTGAGTGACTGATCTCTGTGTGAAGGATCACATTAGATTATTAAATTCCACCCTCACCCTTATACATTTATTTCCTTGTATGTAAGATAAAACCCCCGATTTTCAAAGTAGGAAGTATGAGCTACATATGAACATGGGGATGGGAGCAGTGTGAGGTGTACATGTTGCATTTCCTGCCTCTGCGTAAAGCAGTCTCTATGGCAAGAGTTTCAAATGTCAACTAAATTAACGCACATAAAGTTCCATACAATTTTGGATTGCATGATTGCATTATAGTACAATGCAATGGACACTTCACTGTCGTCAGACCTGCATGTATATTGTTAGAATGACTGTGAAAAGGAGAACTGTATCGAGACCGAGTGCCTGCATGGTGTTTACGCTCTCACCTGTATGGTCACTATACTTTGTTCGAAGAAAACAGGTGGCCGGTGGGCGTGAGGGAGAAATCTGGGCAGTGAAGCATGGAGGTGCACAGCATCAGATAATGCTGACTCCTCATAGGCACAGTAAACCCACAGGCCTGCTTTAGCTAGTCCACACACCACATTTGACTCATGTGCACCTTTGACAATAGCACATGGAACAATTGCTGGAAATGACTGTTTCAGGTTGCTTCAGAAGATATGATTCACGTACAATTTCAAATGCTTAATCTCTTTGCTGACTTCTGATTAATTCCCAGCCCCCACCCCAACACTAACTGTATGTGCAGAGCGCATCATCCTACAGGCCATCATTGCCAACTGCAGGAAATTAAACTAATTGCACTAAACTAGATTAATTAAACGCAGTACCATCAAGGCATCATGTTATTTATACAGATTTATGGAGTTTAAAAGATTGTACTATGGATATACCTGATAGAAATAAGTGCGTGGTCATAATTGATCACTTTCAAACACTTTAGTCTATATAAGTACCTGTTGTATTAAGTTATGTTTTGGGGGCATGCATGCATATTTCACGCAAAATGAGAAACAACGACAGTTTCCCAATTTCATTGCACAGCTTATTCTTGTGAGTGGTTTCCTGTACATATGCTTAGGAACTGTCCCGCCACGTCCATGTTGAGTGTACCCTGTGCCTGGGGTGCTTCATGCAGCCTATAGACCGAGTGTGAATGCAGCACCGAAGCGCCGCGCGAGTGACGCATTGCAGGTACGAGCGCACCAATCAGGAGCGCCTTCAGCCCGCTCCAGCCTGCCGTGCTGCGCCCGACGCATCACGCAATAGCAGAATGTATAACTACGCCGATAGATAGTTCCCGCCAGAAACGTTCAACCGCGCTCAAATTTTCCTGACTTTTTTGCTTAGTGTCGCTTCAGCGAAGTAATATTGGGTTTAATTAGAATATTACTGCACCACAAAAACGACGGAATCGTAAGTTTTTTGTTGATCCTGCTTTATGGTACAGAAGGAAGTGTGTTGGCGGACGCAGCGAAAACGGGGAGGGGTTTTAAAGCGACCATTAAAGGCGCGCCAGAGTCTCTTCTATTGCATCCTGTTTGTTTGCCAGCTGAGGACTGTTGGTCTTGTGGAAGTAGAGTGCATTAGTACAGCGAGATGGTGAGTTACAATGGTTTCTACTTGTACTAAAGCATTATTTCATATGCGTGTTAGTATGTCTCTCGCAGAAATATATATCGCATTCTATGATAGACTTTTTTTTTATTTCCTTCTTTAAGAATAACCGCTACATGTTGCGCGCATTCCGGTTCTGTTTCCTTACTCGGGTTTTCTACAATAAACCACTTTACCATTCTAATTTATTACGGTTCTGAATACACATGAATATACAATTTGCCTTTTCATTACTTAAGCTGCAATATCGAACTATTCCTTCATCTACTCCATCGCTAATAAATGAATTCGGCGCTTGGAGATGTGTAATAAGCTATTAACGCTGTTGGTACAATGTAACGCGTTACAAAATGGCATCCGCAATCGTCGCAATTCTCTGTTCCTGGCCATCATGCAGACTGACGCATTGCAAGGCTTGTTCGCTTCATTAAGTGCTTCTTATTGAATCGATTCATTTGGGGTCCTGCAGACATGTATACTATATATATGTAGTGTATTATAGAGCGTGAATAAAGCGCCGGTGAATGGTGGAGTGAACGTTACTGCGCCACTCGGTTGCAGCACACTGCGCTGTTTTCCGGCGCGGTTCCAGTTCATAAGCGCGTCATGATCCTCAAGGCTTTTCGTTATTAGTATTATAATAATCAACTTGGGGATAGCTAGTGTGCAAGTCCGGAATATTACCTAACAGGATTTCATTTGTGTAAGGACTTTATTTTATTGTGTAGAATTTTATTTTGGAGGCTCTAAATAGGCTGAATCAGAATTAAACCTATTGTCTCTCCATTTCTATTCATCTGCCCCTCTTTTTCAGGCCGACCAGCTGACAGAGGAGCAAATTGCCGGTAAGCGTTTTTTGGCGTCGTGCACGTGGTTGCCACTCTGGATCTCCGTGCTTTTTTGCCTTCTCTTTCCGTGCCGCACCCCTCCCTCCCTCTCCCGCTTCCCTGCGTTGGATTTATGGTTTTCCCTTTTATGGCAGCGCCTTGAAGAGGCGCCGTGGAAATGAATGGACGCGCTCAGACTGCGCCTTTTACATGCACTCTGAGGAAATTAGTCCCTCAGCATACAAGCACGCACCGCTCATTTTTCTTTTCTTTTTGGTTTATTAGATCATGAAGGAGTTATTGTGTGAAAGAAAGAAAAAAAATCAAACCCAGATTGGACTGTAGGGAAGCTAATCCAGCTGCTTAGGGTGTGTCTACTTGTGGTCTCTTCCATTTGGATCCATCTCTTCATATTCTATTTGTCCACTTGCTTGAGTGAGGTTTTTTTTTTTGTGGATCTCCTTTTGCTGAATATTATGTAGATTTTTTTTTTTTCCTTTCTTTCAATTCTTAAGAAATAGGGCGGACCTTTTGTACCCAGTTTGTCAGGACTTAACAGGATGCCTTCACCCCCCCCCCATCCTAGGCATGGACAAAATATTAAGTCAAACCCTCCTACCAGGCCATTACTAACTGGAGAATCAAATCAGGCTTGATGTGTGGTCACAACGGAAAATCGAAACCCAAATAGCATCATTTGGGTCGCAGTGGATGGTCTCTATAGTGATGTGGAGTCAGGGTGGGTAGCCTGCTATGATTCAGGCATTAATGTGTCCATCCCTGGGGATATTGTGAGGTCACAGCTGTGTTTCCATGTTGCTTAGTAAGGTCAGAAATAGAGGGTGGAGAACCAGGGATTTATGATGTCACAAAACTGTATTCTGCAAAATGAGGTTCTGGGTTTGGATGGCTCAGTGCCTGGTCTCCGTAGGAACAGAGTGAGGTCATACTGAATCATAGAAATTGGGCTGCTGCTGTACTAAAGAAAGTTGGCCATCATCTGGTGGTGGTTATTCTCTGTTGAAACAAAGTCTTTAGGAAGGAATGCAACACGGTGCAGTTGCTCTCCAGCTCTCTGGTCTGCTCCGAGCTGTTGAGGCCAGTCTTGTTGCTGTATGGAAGGTTGTTGGGGAACCTGCCCTTTTGTTTGGAAAAGCAGCATGGTCTGTGTTAGTCACAAAAGTGCATAGTGGCAATGGCTGCTTGTTGTGTAACATTTGATTAATGTAATTTTTTACAAATGTTTAATTGCCCAGAGGCATCTGATTTTTATTTATTTATTTTTTTTTTGTACCGCGCCCTCCTCTTCAGGAAACCATAAATGCAGGTTCTAGATACCATAATGCTCTTTATGGCACAGGTTTTTATTTATTTATTTATTTATTTATTTTGTGGTCCAAGATATTACTATGCCTTCAGCTCCATCAGCTATCCCCACTCCAGCTGTTCTAGCTACCTTGCAGAATTTGTCATCTGTGTACTGTCTGACTCCTTCAACCTGTCCAAATATTCGCCTGGATTAATGCGCAAGAATTATAAACTAAGCCACTGATTGGAGAACTTGTGCACTCAAGCATTCTTGAGTTCACAAGAAACTATGATGGGGGAACGATAGTGTACAAGTGTTTGGGCATGTTTTACCATCATCTCGGAACATTTTATTTTGCGATTTCCTTTTTTGGTTACTTATCTGTGTACGTAGGCTGACACTTTCTGGACTTTCCTCTGCATTTGTGCATGCTTTTGAGACTTGTTTTGTTTTTGTTTTTTAATTGTCTTTCTTCTTGAATTATTATTGCAGAATTCAAAGAGGCATTCTCACTATTTGACAAGGACGGAGATGGTACCATAACGACCAAAGAATTGGGTACTGTCATGCGTTCCCTTGGCCAGAACCCAACAGAGGCTGAGCTGCAGGACATGATTAATGAAGTGGATGCTGATGGTAAGGAGAAAAAGAAAAGAAGCAGTGTTCTGAACCAAACATTTTTTATGTATTTATTTATTCTCCCCATCCTCCTCTCTCCTCTAAATAGGAAATGGAACGATAGACTTCCCTGAGTTCCTGACCATGATGGCCAGGAAGATGAAAGACACAGACAGCGAGGAGGAGATCAGAGAAGCATTCCGTGTCTTTGATAAGGTAAAGTTCTACCCTGGCAGTAAAACGAGTAAACATCACTAATCGTAAGAGTGCTGTCTTTGACACCGAAATGCCTCTGTTCTAGGACGGGAATGGATACATCAGCGCTGCTGAGCTGCGTCACGTGATGACAAACTTGGGAGAGAAGCTCACGGATGAGGAGGTCGATGAGATGATCAGAGAAGCAGACATTGATGGAGATGGCCAGGTGAACTATGAAGGTAAGGCTGACTCCATCTAGAATCCTCTAGATTTGTTTATAACAGTGATACCTGTATAACCTGTTTGATCCATTGTCTGTATTGAATAACTTGGTTTTTTCTTTTTCTTTGCCCCCCCGCCTGTCTTAACAGAGTTTGTACAGATGATGACGGCAAAGTGAAAGCCCTGTACAGATCGCCTCTCTCTTTCTCTCTATCTCTCTCTATCTTTCTCTCCTATAAATAATTTGCCTTTTTTTTTCGTTTAATTTATCTGTAAACCGTTAAGTCCCCCCCCCCCCCCCCCCCCTCCTCCCGGCTGTCCAAAGGAACTGCATGTAAACTGCATAGGATCTAACTCCTCATGTCCCTTTCTTTTGCTGTCATCGTGTTTTTTGGAGTGACGGTGCGGTTACACGATCAGGTGCTTGTTGCGGCGATACGGGGGCGGTGGCGCGCAAAACCCCTGCACGTCACATCTGTCTGCCCCCCCCACCCGATGCGTAGCAAGAGCGGAAACCTGTCAGCTGGTTTGTCATTCGGCAACAATGCTGACAGGGCAACAATGTAGAGGAGTAACTCTGCATGGACTATGGACAAAGTATATAATATATATATATGAAATTTATCAGCATTGCACTACTGCAAAAGAAAAAATATATATATAAAAAAAGACACGGGTGTATCTTCTAGATACTCGTACATAAACTCTTTTTGTATCTGCTGTTCTGTACCAGAGAACTTGTTTGAATCTTATGATGCTTTTTAATGGTTTATTCACCTTTTCTTTTCTTTTTTTTTTTTTTTTTTTTTTTTTTTTTTTTTTTTTTTTTTAAAGAAACAGCTTAATGTCATTGTCATGCCTCAAATAATCCATTCCAAGTTGTATATTTTTGTTTTCCAATAAAATTTACAACCCAGAATTGAAAGGTTTCTTTGTTTGTAGCGCATCCTTAAGCCCATGAGAACTCAAAGCTCTTCAGTGTGTTGGCCGTTATGCATCCCTGAGCTGATAATTTCTTTGTTTCTTTTTTTTCTTTTTTTTTTCTTTTAAGTGGTTTCAATCCACTTGCATCAACCAGAATGTTTACAATTATTGTAGTAGAAATTGTTCATTTGTAAATCATCATACAATGTATCTCTGAGTCAACTGGTCAAATTACAATGTGTAAACACAGGATAGGATGGGGGTACGGCCTCCTTGTCAAAGCAAAATAAACGTTCATTAAAGTACTCTTAAAAGACAACTGTGGTACATGTGTTATTTTGGTGTTTGGAACCCAAACTCTTGTAACATTGAGCATCTTAAAATTCCGTGAAATGTATTCTTATTAACGGTAAACATGCATGTGTGTTTATTTATGCATGCTCTTGGGAAGCATCTGCACTGATGAAGCATTAAGCCCATGATGAAATTGTAGTAGAGATTCTTTGCCAAAGCAATTGCATCTACTATTGTAGTGGAAACTGCTCTGACTCTAAAATGGCAACAATACCACAAGGGCCTCTAAAGCAGGCTGTTCAGTTGGGGCCTTGTCTCAGTGAGTGTGTGTGTGTGTGTGTGTGTGTGTGTGTGTGTTCATTGCTACAAGAGATAGGGTGATTAAAGTGTAGAGCAATAAGCGCTTACTGTAGCTACTCGGTAGCAAATGTTCCATGTAACCTAGCAACAGAGTAGAACATTCTGCCCCAAACTCCCAGAGATGCTCGTGGAAGAGAGATGATGCAAAGCCGTTCATCCTCCTGTGTCTCCTTTTGTGCACCAAAATAACACATTGATTAGGCCCCCATATTACTCAGTGCTGCAAAAACCAATATGGTGTCCAAATGTTGGATCAATATTTTAATATAAGAGAGGTCTGAAAGAACCTCAACAGAACAATTATACACCTATTGAACAACCGTGTTTGAAAAGAAAAGAAATCAGTAGTTAGGAAACGAGTTGATGGGGATTGTCAGTATCAAACATTTATATGCAACACGACGACCATAAAAAGTATAGGATATACTTTTACCATAAATAAATGTCACCTTAATAATTTCTCTTATTTAAATGAATTCTAAAAAGTAAGCATTCATTCATAATGAGTCAAAACAAAAGTTGATTTTAAAGCTATTCGAACCTACTTCTTCGTACACGCGCACGTCCAGTGGCTTTATTAATAGTTAAACACCTGCCGACTATTTTTTCCGTACCTATGCAACGGCTACGGACGAAAGGAAGCTGTCTCTTTCCTGCCGTGCCAAAGTTGCCCGGTGCTGTGGAAAGAGCTGGAGTCATGACAGGAAAAAGGCACAGCAAGGTTACGAGAATGATAAGAGACATCCCTCAACACAGCAATAAAGGAGCCAAGATGGTAGGTTGCATGTTCAATAACGCGACTTCAGTGTGGTTAGGCTTGTTATTATATTACAGGGCAAGGCAAGTGTATGAGGGCTTTGGTATGATTGTACGTAAAAATGCTTTGACCGAGATGCTTAGTGTGTGGCGGGTCTGACGTTTCTTTAGAGTCCCGAGAAAACACTGAGTGATCGACGAAATTGTACAGATAGAAGTGGTTGGTGGAAGGACACTTTGAAGGTGGGTGACACGCTCATGCAATGCACTTGTGTTGTGTTGGCGTAGAAGAGACAATATTACTATGCATTGTGTTTACCCAATAAATTATTTATTTGATTATTTGATGTTTATTTATTAATTGATACTTGTGTTTGCTTACCAGGTTAAATGATTATCCTCTCATATTGTCTGATTTTATACACACACATACATTTACATACACACACACACACACACACACACACACACACACACACACACCTACACACTACTCGGCTGGTAGGTTGTTCTATCCTGGAGAAGTAAACACAGATCTTCTGTGGATGTAGACGTTCTCACATCCTTCTGTCTCTTCATGTAAATCCCACACACACTCCATGATGTTGAGACTGGACTCTGTGGGGGTCGTGCCATCACTTCCACTACTTCTAAAGTTAGTAACACCAAATAACGGTTTGATTTCGATTTTATTCTTTTGTTCACTGTCTTTGCATTTTGTAAATTGACAAAAATTAACAATCATTATTTATATTTCATATATTTCATATAAGAGGCACGGTGGCTTAGTGTTTAGCACGTTCGCCTCACACCTCCTGGATCTGGGTTCGATTCCCGTCTCAGGCCATGTGTGTGTGGAGTTTGCATGTTCTCCCCGTGCCTCAGGGGGTTTTTTCTCCTGGGTTTCTCCGGTTTCCTCCCCCCGGTCCAAAAAACATGCACGGTAGGTTGATTGGCACCTTGGAAAATTGTCCCTACTGTATGAATGTGTGTGTGTGTGTGTGTGTCCTGCAATGGGTTGGCATTCCATCCAGGGTGTATTCTGCCTTAATGCCTGTAGACCCCTGAGAAGATCGGATATAGCGGTAGAAGATGAATGAATAAATGAATGAATGAATATTTCATATATACATTATATATATATATATATATATATATATATATATATATATATATATAATCATATATATATATATATGCTCGTATGCTGAAACGAATTTCCGGAGCTGGACGGAATGAGTGATAAGAGAGATACTGAGTGGAGGGCGGAGCTGAAAAGTGGCAAGCAAGGTGTTGCCTTGGAAGTGACGGTCGGCGAGGGCACTCGGACGGCCCGTGATGAAAACGAACGTACCGGCAAGGATGGTGGAGGAAAGCAAACCTATCTGCAAATGATAATGATAATGATAACGTTTGTACAGTACAGTGTATGTGATACTGTTCAGTAATGAAACAAAAGTGTTAGAGACAAAGTTAAGATGCTCTTGTTATGGAACTGAGGGGTTATAACTGACTGCGTGACTGTGTGAAACAGCCTTGGTGGGCGTCTCTCAAGAACTTTCAGCCTGTGAAATTCATATCGCTTGTAAACTGAAATTTTGCTCATAAACTGATACAAATATTCATTTATTTTTTTCCTAAACTGAATTACTCATTTACTGGTTCACACGTAAACCGAGGTTCCATTGTAAGCAGGAGAATTTCTCAAGTTTAATAATTTGAGCAAATTTGAAAAAGGCTAAACTGTACTGATTAGATGATTGGGTCTACACTTTCTACCTCCCTGTGCCTTGTTGTCCAAGTTGTCCGAGTATATCCCTTCATAGCAAATGAATTCACTAGTGGAGTCTTATAGACATAATATGCCCTGACATACAGAAAAATGTTCAGGAAAGAACACGTTTCTAGGTGTTGACTTGGCCTCCAAATTCCGCACATCTAAATCCGATTGTGGGATGTGCTGAACAAAGAAGTCTGATCCATGGAGGTACCACCTCAAAACTTAAAGGATTAAAGGATCTGCTGTTAGTAACCTTTAGTGCCAGATATCATAATACGCCTTCCGAAATCTGAAGTTTGTGTTGAGAGCATTTCAATTAGCTAAAAATCTATCTATCTGTCTTAAAAAAAAAAAAAAAGTATATGGACACCATATCAAAAGGTTGGAATGTTTTATATATTATTTATTTATTGCTGTTAACATGACCTCCAATCGGGGGCACGGTGGCACACCTCCAGGGTCCGGGTTCGATTCCCGTCTCGCCCATGTGTGTGTGGAGTTTGTGCATGTTCAGGGAGTTTTTCTCCGGGTTCTCCAGTTTCCTCCCGGTCCAAAAACATGCACGATAGGTTGATTGGCACCTCTCTCTCTTGTACAATATAATATCCTGTCTATACAGCAGTCAGCCATAATAATATTATCACCACGTACCTTATATACCATTCTGAGCTATAGAAGCTCTCCACATGCATCATTGAGCCTTTCACTCAAAACCCATTCTTTCTGCCTCTAACACATCAGCTCTGAGGGCAAAATGCTTCACTTGCTGCCTGATCTAGCCAACTCACAAACAACTTCCATGATGAAGAGATAATCAGTGTAATTCACTTCATTTCACTCGTCACAATGCTCTAATGACTTAATTTTATACCTGATCATTGTATGGTTTTTACAAATCTGTAGAATAATGCTTTTTATCTCCAGAATACCCCGTTACCTGGCGCTTACCATATTCGTGATTTCATTGAGGAGGCAGGTCTCAATCCTGTGAGAATGACCTATGGATTTAAGAACACAGGTCGGAGCAGGATGAACATGTGTATGAAGAGTGGGACCATGCTCCTGCCCGGGGCTTACAGCTTTACTGACTCTATTCAAGAAGTTCTCCGACATCAAGCTTCCTATTCCTTTAAAAACTGCCCAAGACATGACAACGACACACTGGGCATCCGAGATAAAGTGGGTTACAGTTAAATGTTTCTTCCTGAAGCAATAACATTAATTATGAATACGTTAAACTATAACTCTGTAGTGATTGTGTTTTCAAGGACATAGACCTTTCTCCATGCCAGTATGATGTGACTGAGAAGCCTGTTCCCAAATCACCTTGCAAGTATGAAGAGATTTTTTGCTTTTCGTTTCATCTAATACTTTAACTGTTAATTCATTCTTTCTTTTTGTGCCACAATTTCCAATTTGTATGATCTTCACTTCCGTTACAGGCATGTTATGTTCCGTTCAGCCATGCAACGCCATCTTCTTCCTTCCTGTAAGTCGCTATGAGAAGAGGTATCGCTGTTTAGAAAACCAAAAACATTGGTTGATTGGCACCTTGGAAATATTTCCCTAGTGTATGTATGTGTGTGAAGGGCCACGGTGGTTTAGTAGTTAGCACGTTCGCCTCACACCTCCAGGGTCCGGGTTCGATTCCCGTCTTGGCCATGTGTGTGTGAAGTTCTCCCCGTGCCTCAGGGCTTTTTTCTCCGGGTTCTCCGGTTTCCCTCCCCCTGTCCAAAAACATGCAGGGTAGGTTGATTGGCACCTTGGAAAAATTGAGTATAAGTGTGTGTGAATGTGAGTGTGTGTGTGCCCTGCGATGGGAGGCATTCCATCCAGGGTGTATCCTGCAAAATATCGTGAATGGTCTTAATCAGAGCTATCTACATATCTTTAAAACAGAAAAAGGAGCTATTTACTTGTCATGTGTACCTTACAATACAGTAAAATACTTACTTTTGCATATTCCAGAGATGGGAAACTGGGGTCAGAGCACTGGGCCAGCCATGATACAGCACTCCTGGGGCAGAGAGGGTTAAGGCCCTTGCTCAGCCGCTTTAGAGTGGAAGCTTTGGTGAAGTCATGTCATAAAAATTCAAAAGAAGAACAATGGAAACTTATAGGATTGAAACAGAAGCAAAAAGCCACTCTATTGAGCCTAATTAGAAAATGTCGTTTTTTTCTAAGGAGCATAAAATGTGAAAGAATTCATGATTTCATATTTTCCCTATTCCAAACTAATGGGCATAAGATAAGATAAGATGGTAAGGAAATGTTAAATGTTTTATCTGGTTGCTTCACATGGTCAGATCTTGGCTCAGCAACATTATGCTGCTAAAAAAAAAATTGAGTAGACTGAAAGACCCGATTATTCCAAGAATAGATCTTTGTCTTTCTCTGATGGTGCAGGCATAATCCACGATGCCGATGCCAAGATTCATTAGACTCAAATTGTTATTCCTCACCTTAACCCCCTTTGGAAGTCTATGGGTAGTGATTTTACAGTTCTAAATATAAGGTCTTGGTTAAAAAATAAATTTACTGCAAGTGCGAATGGAAATAAAGTGATCTTTAAAAAAATGTACATAACTACAGCTAATATCAGAATAAAATATTAGAATGTGTGATTCTAATCAGGCGTTGTGCTTTTGCCCTATTTTTATTTCCAAATTTTCAGTTCTTACAATGTGCGTTGCCAGAGCAGTAGGAGAGAAAGCCACGCTGAATATGAGGCAGACTGGCAGCTGTTGTTTGCTGACAGATGAGTTAGAGTGTTAAGCCACCTATTGGGTGTCATTAGGGTGGATGTTAGGGCTTTGTTTTGTTTCAACAGGGTTTCATCTCATGGAAGACATGTGGCCTGTCAAAGGTTAAGCAGCAAAGCTTTTTTATTAATATTATAATGATGAGAGCTCAGCATGCAGTGTTCTTTCTTGAAACGCTGAGTCTATTTGACATGATAGCATTTCAGCTGCTTCAGTAGAAGCATTTGAATGTTTTGTGGACAAACAGGATTCCCAAATTTGAAATGGTTGGGTCATAATTCTGGTCAGGACCACCAAGTAATGTTTACTCACTTTTCAGGAATTGCATTACAAGTATTAAATAAGGTAATTAATAAGGAATAACGAATATTGGCATGAAGAAATAGTGATTCCTTGTTATCAATCTCATATCTAATCAACCCTGCCAACCGCCACCCACCCAAAATACCAAAAAACAAGACTTAGTTCCTCTTTCCATTTATTCCCGAATGACTACGGCTCAAATGTGACCAAATCCGTTCAAACAGAAAGGTATTTTCTCCAAGGGAAAGTAGGTGGAGTGTGTTCTTCACATTTCACATGACCTCACTATACAAGCGAGGCATTGTTACTGCAGTAGTTTTGACCACGGTATCCAGCTCTGACTCAACAACGTCTCGTCCTTGTTTAACTTCGCACTTTTGTCCAGCACAACTGGGTCTTTCAGCTTGAAGCCCGAATTCACTGAAAGCCCTGCTTTCTCCAGCACCGAAGTCCAGCTGTGACATTGATACCACAAAAATAACTTTACTGGAAGCTTCCTGTGCTGTGGGCAAACAGAGGGTGCAGGGCAACGCTCCTCCTGGCCACAGAGCGCCTCTTTAATGAAATGAAAGGTCAACGGCTCACCAGACATTTATGCTATGAAGCAACTATCTGCAGCGAGGCCAGCAGAATCCAGGACAGTGTACAGCCAATGCCACAGAGAGCGATTCGGGTGCACTGCTCATTAGGACGGCAGGCAGAGTCCCGTTTAAAAAGCCCTCGGTAAATACAGCTGCATTAACACCTCGGACACACTTCAGCTCTCCACTCGCCACAGATCAGACTGGGCAGATCATGTTGAGGCTGCTGGTGGAGTCGAGTGGCACTTAATGATAGTAGGCAGTATTTCAGAGCCAGATAATGTGGGTCAGGGCTGTGGGAACTGGCTGTGGGACTCTTCCTCTCAGCTTTGGAAACAAGAGTATCCTGGGTGAATCAGAATGGACCAGCTGAGTCGGCACTTGTTGTTTGCGCATTGTTCAAATATCTTTGAGGAATTTTTCAGGAGCCGAAATGTAATAAACATTCTCACACTCTGACTTCCGCGTTGTATTTACTCTGCCATTTACTGTATATTTAGAAAGACGGCCCTGCTCCTGGACATTATACACTGAATCCCTGCCCTCCTAAAGCCATTACCTCCTGCTTCAGATCTACAGTACCACGCCTTTACAGCATACGCTCTGTAAGTACTCCATCAACAGACGCTGTGTTTATTTATTTATATATTCATTCATTTATTTATTTATTACCCCATTTTGTTTGGCACTTTGCCAGTGCCCACCCACTGCCTCACTCTCCCCATCACGCCACAGAGAGGGTGAGGACAAGCCAGTTCTTTCTTTGTGCTATGTCACTGGCAGCTGAGCACACTCGGAGGGAAATTTTCCGCCATGTTCCGCGTGCACAAGCTCCCAGACTCCAACAATTGACAAGTGTTTTTCTAAGTGAGAAGTGAGGGGAATGAGACGAACACTCTTCCTCCCTCCCCTCCCTGCGTGCAATCTCCTGACTGCACTGCAAATGTCGCTTGTCTCTGGTGTCATTGGATTATATGATATAATATAATTTTATAGAATTGTAAATTTATAGTGTTCTGAACAGCCCTCAACATGGCACATTTCAGATATCTACATTTCCATTCGGTTTCATGCAAACCTTTTAATAATGTATCCTGCGAGACCTAATATCCTTTTTTTCTTCCCTTTGGGCTTTCAACAGAGGACGCCTGGACCAGGCACATACGAGACCCCATGGCAGATCAGGCCTTTGCCACCAAAGACAAAATAAACTGCATCCATGACCTTTTCTACTAGTACTGAATTTTAATGTTCACACACTCCTCTGTCAATCCAAAATCAATTCGAGGTTTTTATGTTCTCTTCACATTCCCCAGAGAATCTCGTTTATTCTCCCGGATTTATTTTACATAACGCAGAGACAGAGGGATCATAGACAAAAATCCATTCATTAGCAATGTAGGACTTTTGCATGTATAAGGGAAAACCTATGGCTTATTATCTACGTCGTCCACTTTGTCTGTCCAGCTGCTGTGCTTCACAACTATCTTGGCTATGCAGCAGCCTGAATGCAGGCTAGCTATCCGTATAATACCCGAGCTTTTGTGATGACTCTCACGCTCACATAGCTCATTTATTTGGAACAAAGAGGTCACTGTCGCACAATAAAACAGCTGTTTCCAACACTAGTCATCACACACTAGTGCCAAAGTGAGCCTGACAATGAAATTTGTGTGAGCTTTATCAAACCACTTTACAGGTAGTGTTTACACACTGGGAGTGTGAAGGTAGAATGTTAACAATCCTGGATCATTTTCATTGTAATTATACTTTTTTTTTCTTCCCCTGCAAAAACTTGTATTATTTTTTTTAATCTACAGACCAATTATGAACAAGGTGTGTTATAACAAATACCCATTTTTAGTCTCCATACTGTCTGTCTCCTGAGGATGTGGTTTCTTCTGGCAAAATCCTACATCCCTACACCTGCAATGTAAAAACCTGTTGCTTTAGTCTTAAAATGGCTGTCATTTTCATTCTTTAAGCTACCTAAATTTAGAATGTGCGACTGTGAAATTCTAGCCCTTGTTTGCGGAACATCTCAAGGGCTTGTGCCAGCTTGCAGGTTATTTTGACCGGGGTCATATTCAGAGCACCTATAGAGCAAAAACAATAGTAGTGTGTGGTCTCGGTTCATTTGACTCCGCCATTGACAGGTGTGTTAGTATTACAGCAAAGCCCTGTTAAATGACTCGTGCAACTTTGAAGAGGCCGGAGAGCTCAATGGACCTCTTTGGAGAGTGTCCCTATTGTTTGCGCTCGTGAAACACGAGGCGGTTCGTGGACAATTAGCTCGGTTCTCTCGGCTCTAACGAAGTACCTGGAGCAGATCAGCGATCTAATATTAAGGCATGGTTTGGATGGAAGAACGTCTACAGAATGGCCAGTGAAGCCACCAGATATAGACTGTTCAGGGGATTATGAATGAGTTTGATTGGCGACACTCCATTAAACCATCATTTGGGTAATAATATATTAAGTGTCAGGTAATGGCAAGGGAGTTAAGTTTCTCTCGGCAATAGTGTCGAGTTTCTTGCAGCGGCTTTCTGTGTGCTAATGAATCCAGCATTCGCCAAAGTGGCTGGTTTTCATCACAGACTATAGCACTGTTTGTCCTCATCAAAAAAACAAACTCAGTGCTTAAGCAGTGGAACTGTTTGGTATCAGACGGGCAACCTAGTCTGGACATCTGACCTGATCACTGCAGAGTCACTGCAGCATGAAGAACCAGGAGACACCCTGCTGTCTGGTGGTAACCAGAGGAGCAAACTATTCACACACACACACACACACACACACACACACACACACACACACACACACACACACACACACACACACACACACTCATACATACAAACCAAAGCTGGGAGGCATTGCATATTAAGTTGCCGTTGCACGTCTAAAAGAGTGTGTACGTGTGATGTGTGATCACAAAGGCTCAGATTTTCAAATGAAAAACAACACAAAACTGGTAGTAGGTGTTGGTGGGAAACCCGCCGATAGTTAATGAACAACACTAACTAACAATGAACATCACTATGAAGACCTACACCTCTGGACGCCTAACACTATGTGGGTTTTGTGATTTGAAGCGATCGTGTGGGTTTTTGTTGTGAAGAAGAAACTTCTAACATCAAAAGATGTCTCTCGGATCTCTCGGATTGCTCACTGCGTAAGGCAACTTTGTAAAGCGGAGGGGGGAGGGAGGGATGCAGCAACGATCTGCCAACCTGGCCTGCCTAATTATTCAGACGGTGAAGGCGATGAATGGTGCTGCCTAGCGCTCTTCATCAGCTGATGTCAAAGTGGCAGGCCATGCAATTCATCTATCTTTCTCCTTTTACCAGCTGCTGTCACGACCTCCCCATGCGGCCCAATACATCACCCACCATGACCACAGCTGTTTCGCCCCATTCAGCTCCCCTATCTAAGGGAGACGCTCTTTTCTATCTAAGGGAAGATGCAGGCGAGGAGTAAAGAAGGCCACAGAAAGTTGAATGAGTATATGTTCATGCAAACTAAACACACACACAGAGAGAGAAAGAGATATGAGAAGGCCTGCCACATGTGAAAAGATGCACCAGATAAATATACTCCAGCTGCTAACGAAAGGATGCAAATCCCAGCTGAGAAACTAAAAGCGTACAACAAACACGCCATGACAAACATATTGCCCTTTGGCCTTTTGCATTTGCATCATGGATTGTATTTAAAAGGATAGAAATCATTCTGCTTTAAGAAACCCACTTACAGCTCTTACATAACAGAATTCCTTCATCTGCCACACATTCCTCCTCTTTTCGTGAAGAGCCTGAGCTCGGGCATGAAAGGGAAAGAGGGAAAGAGTGCTTTTTTTTCTATTGTTTTCTCCAAAAAGCCCCTCAGTGCTGGAATACCCATATACTTGAAACTCTCCCAGTTTCCCCAGTAACTCGAATAACGGGCTGGCTGCTAGGCAACCAGAGCAGCTTTGTAGAAAGTAAATGGGGATTACAGTTTTACAGCACCACTGAAAATATAACACAAGGCAGCCGCATCGAAGAAGCAAATACAAACACACAGAGTGGTTTCACGAATCACGCTTTATAGAAAGGATTGACATTATAATATCGAAAATACAAACATTAAAGTGCCCAAAACAAGTTTGTCTGCTGGTTCTTATCCATTTCATAATGTGAAATGACACTTGACATGACAAACGTATGCTGTATGTGGTGTGATTTTAGATAAGCACAGTCAAAGTAATAAACCCATAATTTTTATTTTTTTTTACAATATAAGCACTTAATAAATTACTTAATATTACCAAACTAGAGACTGCAAATATAACATGGAATTATGAATGTGTGGATGTGTGGGAGTGCACAGTATGTGTGAGAGACTTGCTGGGGATCTGCTCTCACAGCTCTCGGGGGATGATACTGAAAGGCCTGATGGGACAGCTGGACTCCAGCTCCAGGGCCGTGAGGAAGCAGTCAGGGGCCTGAGCGCTGCCGCGGCTCTGCAGCGCCTCTCCTAGGCCGCTCCATGCTTCGTGAGCAAGACTATGGGTCTGCACTGCGTCCCGTAACACCTTCTCTCCTAAACCGACGCGGCCGATACGCACCAACAACTTCCCCTGCACATAGAGAAGAGACAGGTATTGGACAGTGTTTCTGTGTGTGGAGAGAAATAAGACTATATATATATATATATATATATATATATATATATATATATATATATATATATATATATATATATATATATATATATATATATAAATATATATATCGGTAAAGTGAATAACACTAATTATCGCTTCATAATGGTAGTGATGGGATATATGGTGGGTGAGATATATGAGGCAGTAAGTGAACATTTTGTGTCAGGATTTGATGTGTCAGGATTTGAGTTAGTTTGACAGATTATGATGGATATATGCCTGGGTCAGAGAATCTCCAACACTGCAGCTCTTGTGTGGAGTTCCAGGTTTTCAGTGGTCAGTATCTATTAAAAGTGGTCCATCTAAGGAGCAGTGTTGACCCGGAGACAGGATCATGGTCAGCCAGGGCTCAGAGATGCACGTGGGGAGCAGAGTCCGTCCCGATCCAACAGACAAGCTCCTGTAGCTCAAAATGTGGAAGTTAATGCTGTTAATTCTCAAAGGAAGGGTTAAGGGCACCAAAACAATATTAGGCTTTGTGTCCCTCGTGAATATTAGTGGATCCCTGCTCTACCAAATTCTCATTACTGTAGAGCCTACAGTCCAGAGGATAAACTCAGACCTGGTCCAGTTTCTCCTATCTGGGTCAAATCAAACCAAAAATCCAGAGAGTGTGTATAATCGTTGTTGATAAGTGTTTTGCTGTGTAGTCAAACAAAGCTTAGCAGAACAGATCCAGCTCAAACCCCCCCTGGACTTTTGGTTTCAGCAACAAGGACTTGCTCAGCTTTACTGCAGTACCTGTTCTAGTGGAGTACTGCAGAATCAGGTCATCTGCACGGTGCAGGAAATTGGTTTTTGAGTCACGTAGTGATGCCCCAGACAGGACTATTAAACAGGAATGTTCGTCGCTGTAAAATACTGAAAAGCTAAAGCTGAAACATTCAGTGCTGTGAAAATAAATGCATTCACCCGCCTGTTTTTCCCCCTTCCCCGCTCTGTCTCTTTCCATATACTTGAAAGGAGACAGTAGACTTGACATTTGGATAAAAGCATATTATAATAGCTAGAGAAAGTACATGAGCATGGGTGCGTAAGTGTTGCAATCTACCCACATTTGCACCGTGTCACACACATACACACACATGCTAACGCATGCAGAATAATATGAAGCCAAGAGAGAGAGAAGGATAGCAGGAGCAACACGCACACACACACACACACATACACAGCTCTGCTATTTCTCAGTGGCAACAGATGGCTCCTGATTATGCGGGCACTTCAAAAGCTGAGAGCAGAAGAGAGTAACTCCTGGTAGGGAGAGAGAGAGAAAGATAGGAGAGACTGAGAAGGAGGAGGAGGAGGAGGAGGAGGTGAAGAAGATGAAAAGCAATGCATTCACTCTTACTCATTAGAGGGAGTACAGAATTATTATCTGGTTCATAAAATGGGTTCCTGCAGTTTACTATACACAGTCCCACCCCTATAAACCAGAATGACATGATAGCCAAGGCGTGTTGACACAACAGAGAACGATGGCAGGCTTACTGATTATCGAAATTGTTCTAGGAGCTGATGTTGTCGGAACAGGCCTGAGGTTAATGGGGTGCATTAATGGCCTATGTTCTTTAGAATATATTTTCAGGTAGTAGAACAGCAAATGGATTTGCATACAGGTGCAAAAATCTTTTTATGCAACACCAATTGAAATGAAATGTTACAAGCCGTTGATAGCGTAGCTTATCGGCTGGCCTAGATGTCCGGATTCGAATAGTCGTCAGGACTATTCTTGTACTGGGGTTGATCGGAAATCAATCACGGGTTGCATTAGTGATCTGCTTCTCTGGAACATTTGCATAAGGAAATGCACGTGAGCTGGTTCCTGGGCTGGTTTGTTTTCCCTTTATAAAGTGCACAAGAATTTAAAAAGGCTTGGTATTTGACTGGGCTAATCGACGCCAGACCCTCTCCATTCACCAAGCAGACATGAAAACCCCTTAATTATGCATGTTAAAGCTCTGTCTTGAAGCCACTCAGAGCCCCGATGAATCATGAAAGGGTCTGACGCAAGACAGGGAGCGTTCACCAAGCGTAATGTGTTGGTGTTTATCGGGTCATTGGCACATAGCGAGGACGAATGCTGAGATTGCGTGGCTCGCATCTAAATGTGCTAATCCCGCTGCACGCTGACCTGATCCCTGTGTGGCACAGCTGCCATTACCCAGGCCACGTTTACCATCTATTGCGGAAGATAAAAGGCACACGCTCAGACTCAAGCATAAGGGGACAGGGACACAAATACAAAGGAAGACACAAGAAGCAACGAGTATACGCTCCTACTAAGTCCTACTATCTCATCCTCATTAGCAGACCTCTTGGTGGTGAAATACAATTCCCCAGTTGCTAGGCAATCCTATAACGGCCTGAGAAGGAGTGAAGTGTTATAAATAATGTATTTGCATTATCTAATCAGCTCACTGCCGACCCCATCCAGAGTGAGAGAGCAAGAAGAAGAGACTGTGCTTGTGTAAGATAGTGTGTCGTTTGTGTATGGTGTGTATGGTGTTTATGGTGTGTGTGTGTGTGTGTGTGTGTGTGTGAGTGTGTGTGTGTGTGTGTGTGTATGTGTGTGTGAGTGAGTGTGTGTGTGTGTGTGTGTGTGTGTGTATGTGTGATGACAAGCGACAGTGCTGAGTCACACTAAGGTGCACTGAGGCAGCATGGCTGATCTGATGTGGTTTAACTCATATGACATGATGTTGGACTCTGTTTAGATCGATCGGCTATGGAATAAGGTAGGAAGCTAGGAAGCGTGCACACACACACACACACGCACACACAATCCATATATATTTTATAGGTTTTGAACGGCCCTAAAGCAAGGTATCAGTGGTGAAATGAAATACATGTGAATGAGTAATGTAGAAAAAAAAAGTTCAAAGTTCAATAATCAAGGAAATGAAAGCATTGTGCGCTTCTTATTCATGTCCGGCGCTCACAAATGCCATTATCTCAGAATTCATCTTGAGACGGCCTTCAGAGAATGGAAAGAATGAATCAAGAGAATGGATATTTGAAATGTCCATCAGCTAAGTTGTTTGAGTGAAAATCGGTTTTTACTTCCGAAAAAGAACATTTACATGGATTTGACTGGGTTGAAGATCTGTCTCCAGCCTGGCAGCCCAGACAACAACATTCTAAAGTACACAGCCCTGAATTGCTTTGTTGTTGCATGTCTGCATGTTTGCCCTGCAGACATATTCCTCTTTGAACAGGCACAGCTAGATGCTACATTGCATTATGAACATTAATGTGTGACTGCATCAATGTCATCATCATAGGTGTTAAAATGACCATTACTTTTGTTGTAACGGTTGTACCACATGTGCTTGATATTTTCAGAGGAAGGCCGTGTCATGTTTGAGCAGTACTCCTACTCCAAAAAAAAAAGAGAAAAGAAAAGCGGCTAATGTTTCGAACACGGTGAATTTCACCATTTGCTAACACTCGGTGAGGCAACACTAGCTGCATCGTTCACTATTATGAGCCCGACACTGCTGTTGATTCGTAATGAAGACACGTTGCACACAATGTTCGGCAGAGCAACATGGCAGTGATTCAGGATTTTATTACTTCTGGGGATTGACAGAGTACGCCTGTTCTCCAGAAATAGCAGAGAAATGTGCTCTGATTGGCCAAATATAGGGAGAAAATGGCCTGGCTTCGGCGCACTTACTCCAGCACTGACTAATGAAGACCTTGACATTATGGAGTCACAATGAGTGGAGGCAGCGCTAATGTTAGCTCACCTACTCCATGTGGGCTGCAACTGCAGCCTCCACATGCTACTGTAAGTGTAGTATATTCACAATACTCCAATTCCCAGCTCCTGGATTCATACTGTGATGCTCTCAGTGATACTAGAAAATTCAGAAGAGACTCGTATCACAACCAGAGTCATGTAGTAATGCATATTACTATTGATATATGACTATTACTATAGCTAGCTATTCGTAAGTATCTCTTTTGAAATTCATTCTGTACAAAAATGTTTCTCCATGGCTGACAGTATGAATACAGTGGATCGCACTGTGATCATTTTCTCTGAAATTCAGTTCATAAGTGTTATTTCCATAAGCCCTAATAATAACTGAGTTTTTTTTTTGTATTAGGAGGTTCAACAGCTGTTCAACAGTACAATGTTTATTTACATGTTTATTTACACTGTAGATAGCATCACAGATGTGTCGAATGACACCATCAGTGGTGCTAAGCGTGTCACAAACTCTCATATTTCACGGAGCAACATCAAATTGCCGTGGTGTGAGGATTACCTCAGATTCGTAGAGGCATGCTAGGGGGGGCTGGAAGCAGTATGCGGGTAAGAGTATAGTGTGGGAATCTTACATATGCGGAGTTGGGCTGTACGGAGCATGTGCACGTGTGTGCTGATGATACGGGAGTGCAAACACATGGCATATGTTGGTTGTGACATTGGACCTAGAAATGTACGAGATAACTATGTGCTCCGACACACAAGACAAAGGCCTGGGGCAAAAACATGACAACATGAGGCAGAGTGGTTTCCTGATAACAGGAACACTTAGGAAGGTGCTATCTGGTTTACACCATTGCTACTTACTGTACAAATCTAAGTGGCATCTCTGTGCAATGACAACGTGCGATGCTGTACAATCCAATATGGTACAGATCAGAAATGTACACAATTGCCTTCTGATGTATGGCTCTTTCACAAACAGGCTTTTACAGTTAAAAAAACTAAAGAAAAATTATTTAGCTCTACCTCTGCCATGTTAATCTATATTTAATGTAAATCTCAGGACATGCCTGTTGTGATGCATCGTATTCAAGTAGCAGCACGAGAGAACGTATGTGAGAAACAGTTATATCCATCTACATATCAAATATTGGTCTCAGTGAATGGAATTGTATCATGAGCTTTATGTATTATGTGCTATACGTATTATGTGACGTATGTATTATATGCAAAATGTATTATGTTCTGTATGTATTGTGTTTCTGTATGTATCTCCTCCATGCGGAAAGAAAGAGTGAAAGAAAATAAAGAGAAAGAGTTGAGTTTCTCACTAGGTGAATTAGTATATGGTGTCCTGTGGGGTTGATAGCCAGGGCTTCGTCATACAAAGTCTTGGCCTCGGAATCATTGCCTCTCCGCTCAGCAAGTCGACCCTTTAGCAGCAACACCGAGTGAGATGTGGGGAATAAAGCACCGGCCTCCTGCACACAGAACTGGGCCTCCTTCAGCCGTCCGTCAGCCATGAACAGCTCCCCTACAACACATACACACGCACACACACATAATATGCAATCTGATATATTAATAACGAGTAATGAATGTAACCTTAATATAATGAAAAGGAGCAGAAGACTTTATCTGATCTCACTTTATAGGGATGTACTCTACAAGTCTATAAACTGAAGCCAATCACCTGATCCGCTGACATTTAACTACCTTTCAACATCATGTCATAAAGTGTGTCAACACAGTATACTGTTTTGTTTTTTTGTTTTTTTTTTATTGTGAAAGGACTACACGTGACTGTATAGCCTGAAATATTTTACTAATATTTTATGATTTGAACATTTGTTCTATTGAAGTATTTGAACTGTTGAACTTAAATACAACCGCAACTCCAAAAACAGTTGGGACGCTGTGTAAAATAGAAACCGAATACAATGTTTTGAAAACCTCATAATATAAGTGGAACAAAGGAAATATATCAAATGTTTAAAATGCAAAAACAGACACTAAAATATAAAATGGCATTATTACCAATGTCTACAAATTGTAAAAGGAAAGTGTCCAATCAAATAACATATTACTACATAATGGGTTAAAACAACTAGCTTAATTATGGGAATTATAAAAATACCTTTTGTTTATAGCATTTTAAAAAGACATGCTGTTCACACAGCAATTGTAAACCTTCACATCTAAAACAATACAGGTTAGTCATCATGTCTAAATAAGGCCATGAGCAACAAACATTTGTTTTCTCCTCAGTTGTACAATACCACAAGCCAATAAATCAAATAAAAACCTAAATAAATATAAAAAGGAAACATAATAGAACTCAGAACTAACACTATTTCATATTAAATACAACACAATTCTGAAATAAACAAAGCATCGCAGTGCATTTTTTCCCCAGGATTAGTCAATCAGCGCAAGATAAAACATGTTTCAGGAATGGGGAAAAAATGCATGACGTAACAGTCTGCACAGTACAGCTGTGAGTGATCAGTAATGCAGTGCTTTCATTTCTCTAAATCTAATACACTGGTCTAAATGAATTGTCTTTAGTGAAGCTCTTGTATTACATCATCCTGGCTTTGGCACACATTCATCTCTAGTATTTTTTTTGTTTGTTTGTTTATTTCTTTTGGGGGAAAAAAAGATGTGGCCTATTGCAGGCAGGAAATGAGCCCACACCCGAGGAATTTTTTGGAATGTCCATGAGAGGGCATAGATACTGTGGGATGAAGTCCTGGGAAAATGCACTTCATACACAGCTGCATACTAATATCAGTAAAACTATGTGTGGGTTATGTCAGGGCTACACAAGCTATGTTATATGGAATAATTATTTGGATAATTAAGCTAACATTTAGTATAGCTTTTAATCTGCCAATTAGTGACTTTTAAAGTCTTCTATTATAAATGGCCTAACACACTTCTCAAGTTTCGTCTCATTATTAAAAATTGACTGACTTTCAAAAGTTTTTTTTTCCTTACCTGCCTGGAGCCAGATGCGCTCCAGAGTCGTCCAAATGTGTGCAGGACCATGCCTGTGGTTAGAGCTGACTGCAGACAATTCCGACATGACCTGCTCCAGCCGAGACACAGCCAGGGATGGAGCACTCTGAGAGCCTAATGCAAGACATTAACACACACACACACACACACACACACACACACACACAAACAAAAAAAGAAAAGAAATCAAATGCTAAGATAAGGTCATGTTCAGTACGCTCATAAACATATAGGTCAATAGATGCTGATTTTTACCACTCACACCCACACATAGCACAATTATACAGACCGGTCTCTGTCTCCTGGAAATCCGGTAGAGTGAGATGTAGGCCGCTGGGCTTTCTGTTTAATGGGCCTGGCTCAGGAGGAGGAATACTGCTGCTGTCATCAGTCTCACTGAAACAGTAAAGATTCAGTACGCCATACCGTCGTATTTTATACTCTGACTACCTGTCTTATAACCACCGAAAGATTTACCTTGGCCGGGCAATATCGTAGCGATTTTGCCACAAGTGTAGCATTTCCTCGCATGTCTGCAAAGCTACAGCTGGACCAAACAAAGCCTCCTCCAGTTTCACTTTAGTAAAGAGCAGGCTGTAAAAGACAAGTGCGCACACACACACACACACACACACACACACACAAAACATTTTAATAAAGTAGACTGATGACAAGGAAAAACCGGACACACAAGATCAGTGAGTCATGTCAGTGTAAAAACGTTTCATGGTGATATGCTCGAGGGCATGAGCTCTTCAGCTGTGCTAATATGACGAGGACATGTGTGGGTGCTGCTGCTGCTGCCTGGAGTGTGTAAAACCCTCTTTCAGACTTCTGTTGACAGCAACACTGCGGCAGCAAAGGACCAGAAGCCCACTAAAGCATGCCTCTCTAGCAGCTGATCAGTGGGTGGATGGGGCCATATATGGAGAGGGGTGTGTGTGTGTGTGTGTGTGTGTGTGTGTGTGTGTGTGTGTGTGTGTGTGTGTGTATGTGTGTGTGTGTATGTGTGTGTGCATTCAGAGCATCAGTTAACACAAGCCTGGCATGTGCAGTTGCTAACAAAAAAACATAGATAGAAAGATAAAATAATATATATATCCAAACAACATGAATATCTCTCTCTATTCCATGTGTGTTTCTAAATCATTCTGGTCACTTTCACATGCTTTCACAGATGATATTAATAATATATATAAAGGTCCAAAAATCCACATTTTGCCCATTCATATACACAGACATATAGGACCATACATCCAAAAGCAAAGAAAATGGATCTAATTATTTAGACAGGGCACTATACCGATATGTGTGCATAAGAGTTTCTTGTCGATAGAAAGGGAAAGTGATCCTGCAAAACAAAACCTGATCTGCCATTCATAGTGTATCTGGTTGAGCGTGGTGTCAAAAGCAGCTATGTGATATGAGCTATATGATATGAGAGGGGATGGCTGCAGCAAGGGCTCGCACATAACACAGCAAACGCCACGTTCGGTTCATGCTTCGATTAGCAAGGGCTGAGTGAGCTAAATAAAATAAAATAAAAGTGAAGGAAGTGAACTAAATTTCATTTTAAGACACAGCGAGTGTGTATGTGTAACTATGTTTTTCTATATATTACTTGGAAAAAATATAAACATCCCCAGAGAATACTAAATATTCATCTGAAGAACAATACACCTTTCATATAAACATTTATTTTTATCATCCTGAATATTCCTGTATTAACTCCTAAATTAAGAATTCTGTCCTCAATATTTCTTCATATCATCCAGAATATTTCTATGTACAGTCCTTAATATTGCTTTTTAAAATCTTTATATAGTCTTCACTATTTATCTTTTGATTACATTTATGAAGTGTCTGAAATATTCCTGCACACAGACTTCTACACATTTATAATGCTCTGAATACAGTCCTCTATATTCCTCTAGAGACTCCTTATATACTGTTTTTTATGATTCCTTTACAGACTCGTCAATATTCCTCCATAAAGTAGTGGCATTTTTACATAAGGCCACATCTTTCCTGCCTCTATTAACCTGTCACTTTGTCCCTCGGTAACCCTAGAGAACAACAGTGACCCCACTTGGCTGAAATGCGAATAACACGTGCACGGCAGTTCTTTGAAAGGATAACAGGAAGGCTAATCTTTCTCTGAGCTCTGGTGCGACTGTTTGCCACTCCTGACACTATGGCAACCATAGTGATGAATCACAGACTTCAACCAATGCAACACTATGTTGTAGTTTCCACTCGTAAAGGCACCCTATTGTTACAGAGGTTGTAGCCGTTGTTCCGTAATCACTCTTCACCACCTGCAACCGGTGAGGAGGCAGTATGTCTGCCCTGAGAGAATAGTAAGTGTTTGGAAAGGAAGAAATGACTCACACGGGCACCGGGGAGAAAAGACTCGGGAGGGTGCTATCATTACTTTTGTTTTGGACTGCTATATTTTTGGGGATTCCTTTATTTACTTCCCTCTTACAAACAAAACTGACTCGACTAACAAGAGTGGACATGTTGTCAGGTAGTAATGTAGTAATGGAAATCTATCATGCCTCAGTTTTTTTTTTATCTGGAATTCCAGCCCTCACCCTAGATCATAGTCAGCATTTTGTTTGTCCTTTGTTTGTTCTACAAAGTCAGTGAGAGACCCTGCCTACTGCTACAGTTTCTCCGTCCACATACAAACATACACGACTTGCTGGATCAAGGCTTCATAACATCAGACATGCCATGGCCCTGCACCGAGTAGTATTCTAATCGCTAGGTTGCTCAAGGACAAGCATGGAAAACATGTTTGTTGGCAATTGTTTCATTCGAAGTGTTATTTTTGTGTTAAGGGTGGTGCTAGAGGACAACAGCCCATGCCAAATAGTCATCCAACAAAACCAGTTCTGCTGCTTGAGCTGTTTTGTCATAAATAATGGAAAGTCTTGGAGAGTAAGCATGCTCTATAAAAAAAACTCTAACGGTCTAAATCTACATAGAGTCCAAGAATGAACACATTTTGGACAATGCCGTAGTCAGTTGAAACAATATATCTGCTTATAGTATTTGCAGATGATAAGATATTCAGCCACAGCTACAGTAGAATGATCACACATACTTGAAGTTGTCAGGGTACTGGCTAATGGTGAGGCTGAGTGTGTCGAGGGCGTGCTGGTTGTGTTTCTGAGCGCTAAGCAGAAGCACCAGCAGATGTAAGGAGTGCAGATCATCGCTGCGTAGCTTTAGAGCCAGCTGCAGAGGCTCCATCGCTGCTGAAACCTTTCAGGGACAAAAAAAAAACAAAACAAAGAGCCAGATGAGCAAAACCACTGCTGCATGTGCATTGAAATGTTACTTGATACCACACTACTATACATATTGGTGTACTGTTGTGGGGACTGGCCCCTTGTAACCCCTTGTGTTATGGCTGGCCACACAGCACTGAAAAGCACTGCCGCAATAACCAGGATTGCATCATTCTGACTGAGCGCCAGTGAGGTTTGCACCAGTGTGGAGTCTAAAAGATTGTACGCTGCTACTACACTGAAAATACAGCGACTAATTGGTGTAGAACAGAAGAGAAAATAAATAAATACAAAATAATAAGAAAATTTCCTGTTTTTGTACTATAATGCAGTCTGACGACATTATAGTGCATCTGGAACATCTTTGTACAGAATGTCTTTGGATATAGCAGAATTACATTTTCCCATCCATTTGAACTAGGAGATCCAGCAAAACGTCTGTACACAAAGCAAGCTCCATGAAGTATTTCATATTTTTCACGAGTATTTATGTATGTTAATTCAACCCTATTCATCAGCCCTCCTCACTTCCTCACCTTGGCTACATCAGAACTTTACTAGTGCATTGTAACTGAATGAGTAAGACTCTCTATAATCACATTCCAAAACCTAGTGGAACCTCTTCCCAGTGTAGTGGAGGTTATACAACAACAAATGTAGACTAAGTATGGAATTTCAAAATACACAAATTAACTTATATTGTCTTTTCTCTTCAATCTTTTGTCCATACAGTGTGTTCTACACTATAAGATGTGCCATGGTACACTGTCCAAAATGTCTGTGGATAGAATGCCTGCCTCACCTGCCGCACTAAGGCCAACTGAAGAGCGAGGTAGAGGGCAATCTGAGCATCCTGGGGGTCCAATGAGTGAGCACTGAGCACACGCGCACACACACACACACACACACACACACACACACACACACACACACACACACACACACATACACACACACACACACACAAGAATCAATGATGAGTAGAATGAAATAAGCAAAGAAGGATCACTCTTACTTATTACACGTACATCTGAAGTGAATGTAGAGCTCTTCTGTTGAACTCATCTCGTTCCCCTTTCAGCATCGCTGCAAAATAAGTGGCAACGAGTCAGACATAACATTACCGTTAAGGATAATTGAGAGCAGGCACAAAAGTCGGCACTGAAAAGATCGAGGGAGAGAAGATCACTGAAGCGAAAAAGGTACAGATTTACCATCTGAAGCTTGCAGACTATAACACAGTCCTACAGTCAGGTGTGCTCTAGCAAGAGACTCCTCAGCTCCTTCACCCAAAGCAACTACACCTTTTGCAAGGGCCTCGGCTTCGTCTAGCTACAAAGCACATAGAGACACATGGCTCTCATTCAGAGACTTTAATCTTCAGTGATGTCAACATTGCAAAATGCAGATGCAGGTTACTGGTACGTATCAAAGCAGGCACTCGGGATCTAGTCAAAGAGCATACAAAGTGCTGCCACTATTCTGACCTTAGCTGAACGTCTAAAATGTCAGTAGCAGAGTTCTAGTTTTTGATCCGAGAGTAGCCTGGCCAGACTCTTTAATTCACATAATTTGTTTAAAGTGGAGGTCTACTGCTACTGTTAAGCTTCTTATATCTTGTTCTCTGCCGTGCACTCTTCTCTGTCTGCAGATATAAACTAATCTCTACATTATAAAACTCTCCTTTGTGATGATCTTGTGCTGGATACTGTACTAAAACCACTATAATTGCATAGCACCATTATGTACAGTTGTTTACAGAATGGGCATTTTGTAGAATGGCGAATTTACACAAGCATTGATTTGTGTTCTCTCTCTCTCTCTCTCTCATTTTATTTCTCTCTCTCTCTCTCTCTCTCTCTCTCTCTGTATTTATGTAAGCAGTTTACCCAGTGTAGCTGGTTAATGCACACTTTGGCTGCCAGCAGTGGTGGTATGGGGTCCTGAGGTTTCATCTTGGTGCACTCTTTAAGCACAGACACAGCACCTTCATTCTGTGACATAAAAAGACACCTTATCTTATTGATCTTATTAAATTTGTAATCATTCTAATCTTTCCCGCTGTTGAAACCATGCATTCCTGTTCATATATGGGCCTGGCCAATATGCTGGCTGACTGATAAAATTAGGAAATTGTAGCTTGAATGATTTATCAGCAGTGTGTGTTTGTTGGGGGAAGGGGGGGGCATGATTTATGGAGACCATATGGTTCTAACACAGAAGAAAGTGACTTTTTTTTAGTAATGAAACACAATTCATCTGTAGGGTGCAAACGCACTTTCTTTAATGACTGTTGCAGTGGCCAGACTATGCTATCTTCTTAATAAGGAGAAACATGGATGTCACTTAATATGTTTACTACTGTTCAAAATAATCTGCTAACTGGGAAAAAAAAGACTGTAGGTACAACTGGGTCACCATATCAGTGTGGTTCTGATTGAGTCAATAAATAATGTTTTTTTCTTAAAATAAATATTAAATATATTGTGGGAGAGGAAATGGTCATTTTATCACCATGTTATTCGGTGTTCGAAGACGAAAACCAATATGAATAAGCACTGCAAATACTGTTAATGTGCTTTTGGATGAGAATTCATGTTGTTTGAATGATAAAAAGCAATGACATTTGTACAATAATGAAGAATATTTTTAAGTTAAATGTGTTTTTATATGCGTATACAGTAGGAATGGTAAGATTCACAGTGGTGCACTGCCATAAATGTTAATGATGTGAAGAATATTTTTGTCCATTTGTAACATGATGCATTGCTTTTTAGTAGTAAAAAATTATGTATGTAAATATAATTGTTATTAGATTTGCTATACCTTTATTATCTAGAAAGTAAGCAATAATTAGATATGTAGGTTCATTTCTCTTCTCAAGTGGGTTCTCTCGGCAATGATACTACAATGTGAATATGACATAACAACACTATGAGAGTACTGACACTACTTAGAGTCTGAGAATCACATAGGATATAGATTAAACTATAAAGGTGTGTTTGTGAAAAGGCCATGCGTTATAAGTAAAAAGGCACTTAAGCAAATTGATGATTTGCTGTCTGTCCATACTGCAAATCGGACCATGCTGCATTATTACATGGGGAATCAGCATCAGTAGCTGCTTCACATGTATCTTTAATGCACTGTTCCGTTGGCTATCCATTGGACTGGGTTTTACTCTAGTATACATCTATATTTATAGCCAATTTTAAGTTATTGACCTATACCCTCAATAGGTACTGGCCATTGATCTCCTTTACATGTATTCTGAACAATTCTAGTGGGATAAACACCATTTTCCCAAAGAATATTCCCTTACTTGTTGTATTGGTGGAGAAAAGTGCTAACATATAAATACCATAGTGGATATCTGATGATTTTTAAGGCTGTGGTTTGATTTGTATCAGAATTGATCAGATTTTAGATACAGATATAAAATTAATATCAGAAACATTCAATGATGTACATTTACTTTCTCCCTTATACACTGTGGATGTGGAACATTACTATATAAGAAATGGTAAAAATAGGTATCAGTATCATTTTCATGCCGTCACAAACATAAAACGCATGTGTATTGTGAGCTTTTTGTTTAGTCCAAACTTCAGTCATTAAATAAAAGGACCCATATTATGGAAAATGAGATTTTTCCTTGCTTTACAATAATAGTAGTTTGATGTACTATGTAAACAAGACCTACTGTACTGTTTCCTTTAAAGCTATGCTTCAAGGACAGAACATTTAAAATCACTTATAAATCACCACCCTAACTAATTACATATCCCAGAAAGTTTAGCCCAGAACAGTTTGGCCCCCAGCGTGTTGCTGCAGAGCTACAGGACAGGCACACAGGATCTGAGGGGATGTGCCGTTCCTGGTGGATGGGAACCAAATGTATCTTTGCATAACTTTCCAGGCATCAGAAAGGAGCGGCTGAGGTTTTTTTTTTTTTTTTTCCGACATCCATCGTTTGTAAGCGCAGTAACATAAAGAGTCCGGTGTAGAAAATCGGATTTAAATTGAGCAAATCATTAACGTATTACTGATTTACTGACGAGTAAAATAAGAGTTTAATTCATTCAAACGCATGCAAAAGAAAAAAAGTAAAAAAAGACGAACAAGAAGAAAAGGTTTTAGAGCTTACCTTTCCACTAGCCATGAGAGACAAACCCAGCTGATACCAGAGATGATACTCACTAAAGGAAAACTTCATAGCCCGCTCCAAACACTGATACAGACACAGACATACACAACATAAATCTCTTATACATAATCTTAATTACAGAGTTCCTTACTGATTAAAAAAATTAAATTACAGTACAGTATATTTTTTTGTATCTATTCTAGAAAAGCATTAAAACGAACTAAACAAATTCCAACATTCCAATTTAGCCTTGACAGCATCCTGATTGGATCTTTACCCAAACAATTATATAATAATAAAAAAACAAAACAAAATGCATCAATGATATGGGTGGGCGCACTGTAGGTGTGACACTGATAATGATTGAAATGCTTTGATTTGGTACACAGAAGAATTTATGATATATATATATATATATATATATATATATATATATATATATATTTTTTTTTTTTTTTTTTTAACAGCTTGGGGGTTCCCCAGGGCTTTATATGAAGCACTGGACAGTAAGCAGTGAACATGACGTTAGTAAACAAACACTCATGGAATGAGTGGAAAATACGATTGGTCTAGACGATTGGTGTTACGATAAGACTCTTCATCTGTATTCCCGAATTCACCTGTGAGCGCTGGTATGCACCTGGTCTACAACGAACACAGCCTGAGGAAAAGGGTGGAAACATTAAGAGTAAAGAGAATAGAAAAGGCACCATCTGGCACACAAGAAAGGCAAATGAAGGAACAGTTACACTAGTATTAAAATCGACCCTAACATTCGAGGCGCTAACACACTTCTTGTGTCCACAGGAATCTATTACACCGTCGTCCCTGAGCTGTGAGCTAGGTTTATTGTACCTCAGACAGCATAGCATATTGCCCCCTTCTGGCCATGCCGATGCTAAGCAGGTCGTACACAGTGGAGGCATCCTGGATGCTTGCCTCACGTGCCTCCTTGTGTTCTGGGGTGCGGCTTATCACTGCCTCACCGCTGGCCTACATAGGTATGACAAACAGCACACTTAGTCCAACATTAACTAGTCAGGATGTACATGAGTTTGTTTTCATCAAAGAATATCTCGAGATAAGCAAAGGAATGCTCTGTGCTGGTCAGGTAGGGGCTTGAAAATGCTGTAGAAATATTCGAGTACAGAAATATAATTGAAGATAAATAAACTTTGGGTTCAGTAAGGTCAGTAGGCAAATGCCAGTGGTTTGCTGCCCCATGGTCCTTCTATCCTACATCATAAACGTTGCCCAGCACACAAGTTGTTTTTTTTTTTATTCAATTACAGATACTATACTTTTTTGTTTTTTGTTTTTTTGCTGTCTCTTGCAAATGTAATAAACATAAGGAGTTGGATAAGTAATAGAAGGTAGCACAAAGGAGTGGGACAGAGAGAGGAGTGTGAAAATGTCCCTCACCATTGACTCGGTGATGAGTAGCAGGAGCACAGCCTCCTCCACCACGTCCTGTGGACAGAACGATCTGCTGGCCGGAAACAGGAAGAAGACGTCATGCAATTGTGTGTGTGTGTGTGTGTGTGTGTGTGTGTGTGGTTGCATGTTTCAGTCTGTAATAGAGAAGTGCTCCATTGCTCATGGAAAACTCTCAGGTGTCTATTGTTTCTCAGACTGCCTTCTGGTGGCTTCCTTTCTTTTTCCTTTCAGCGTCTTTTCAGCATGCTGAATAAGTCTATAAGCATCTAAACTATGTCTGGAAATATCTTGATTACCTGATCTTAAAGATGTCCCTAAGTGTACATATCAGGATTATATATATATATATATATATATATATATATATATATATATATATATATATATTTAGTATTCTTTATTGAAAATATTTTTCTTTCTGTTCACAAAAATAAGGTTACACTTCCACATGTCTCTGCATGTCTGACTTCTTTGCATATTTAAAACAGCTGTTTAGGAGTAAAAAAAAAAGATTTGTTTTGTATTCAAATGTTCAAAATGCATTCAATTTCTCCAAAAGTATTTTGGTGCAAGGATGATTTTCCTTCTTTTCTCAACTTCAAGACAACAAATACAGCCTTCACAGGTGGACTCTAGGGCTCAGACCAAGTGTAGAGATGCTAGACAGTCAATTTAATGGTGTACTCCTGACAGATATTCCTTCAGTTTGTGTATTTATTCATGTATTTGTTACGTCAGATCTATCATTTCCATTATATGTTGAAATTTGGTGATTTGACTTATGAATCACAGCATTTTCAGGTTCATGAATACATTCATTTCCTGTCAGCGTGATATTGTCTGCACTGGTAGACAGTGCTCCTATCAGGAGAGTTTTCAAATAAATGTTTCATTTTGGAGTAAAGGAAAACTGTCAGAATCTCTTTGCTTTGAACTACATTGCTCTTTCCTCCAAGGGCACAAGAAGTGCCCTAATCCATGGCCCTTAAGGGCTCACTAGCTTAACACAATTTGAACAGCTACTTCAATGTGCGCACATCAGGCACAACAACATGTCATTATAACATTATTGCCAATGAAGGGAGTAACACTGGTTATCTGTGTATGGGTTAGTGGGTGGGATTTATGGTGATGTTAGAAGACTGGGGCTGAGCATCTCCAAAACCGCAGTGCTCAGTATCTCTAAATAGTTGTCCAAGGCAAGAACAGGGGTGAACCAGCGACAGTATCATGGGTGGCCCAAGGCTCATTGACACATAGCTTAAATTGCTATGGAAGATAATCCTGTTAATGCCTGATGCTTCAGGACTGTTTTGATTAGGTAGGTGGTCAGAATGTTATTGGCAGATCTGTGTATATGTATGAAAGTGTGTAAGAGTATCACCCCTCTGTGTTGTAGTACTGCGGTGGTCTGGTGGAAGGATAGATGGCATCTTTTGGGTGTGTGGCTCCTTCCGTGTGCAGCCAAGAAGGGGGTGGAGGTGACAGCGGTCCCCAGTAACTTTTCTCGCTGACTGAACTCAACAGCACTTCGGCGAGCCTCCTTGCTACTGTCTGCACGATAATAACAGTGTTGGGTGAGAGACAGTGAAAATACCTGGAGTAACAAATATCATGATTTGTTGGAAGATATTTGTTGTTTTCTATTGTTAGGCAAGCTACCTGGTCTAATACATCTCACCTTACGAAAACTCTGAGAGCCGCGGCTCTCCACCACCCTCAAGACCTGACGCAACTGGTTAGTCCCCTGGACCAAATGACTAATAGACAAACACACACACACACACAATGACAGAAGGTGGGATTTATAGTAACGTTAAATAGAACACTTCTCTTGTGAGTACAGAAGGGAAGACAAGAATAGCAATGATGACGATGAAAGCAATAAATGAAACACGTTCAAGGTACTGATAAGCAGATGAATGCGGTTGAACTCCCCCTGGTGTCTTACTGAAATATGGACAGCATTTTCAACTGACCCTACACTATAATGAGCCACTGACCCCTGGTGGACATTATATGATATCTCATCTAGAACAGCCTTACGTGTATGACTAATTCGCACATTAAAAGCACACTTTACTATGAGAATGAGCAAGAAACAAAGAAATACACTAAAATCAATGCAACAAATGAACACAGAAATTAATTATGACATGCTGTTTTGACCTACATCCTAAACTGCCTGTGTGCTCTAGAGGGCAACCGATCTATCGGTTTTGCTGATTAATCTGCAGCGATAAAAAAAAGACTGGAACAGCTATCAGCAAAAAAAAGCGATAGTTTTTCTGGCATTGATTAATCAGTATGAGAGCGGCCTCTAGAGGCGAATCACGGACACCTGTGATGTTTATTTATTTATTTATTCATTCATCTTCTACCGCTATATCCGATCTTCCCTCGGGTCACGGGGAGTCTGTGCCTGTCTCAGGTGTCTATGGGCATTAAGGCAGGATACACCCTGGATGGAATGTCAACCCATCACAGGGCACACACACACACACTCAGATTCACACACACATTCATACACTAGGGACAATTTTCCAAGGTGCCAATCAACCTACCGTGCATGTTTTTGGACCGGGAGGAAACCGGAGAACCCGGAGAAAAAACCCCTGAGGCACGGGGAGAACATGCAAACTCCACACACACATGGCCGAGACGGCTGAGGCGAACGTGCTAACCACTAAGCCACCATGCCCCCTATTTATCTAATTAATTAATTAATTAATTAATTTTGTATGTTATTGTTTTTATTTATTTAGTGTTACTTTTTGTTTCAGTTTGAATGCATGTATTTTATTTTACTTGATAGTTAATAATAGAATGTGCATATTAATTTTATTTAATTTATTTATTTTTGTTCAGTTCAGTTCTATTTTACATGGAGTGGTGTGTTTGTTTTTATCAAGTATTTATCTTTAAAAATATCGAAAGATCGATCGGGTATCTGCAATTACAATCCAAACTAGTGTATCTGCATTGGTAAAATCCACTACCAATCGACCTCTAGTGTGCTCGGTATAGAAAGGGAGCTTGAACACAAAGTGTTGCAATATTTAATAAGTCCATTTATAACTTGATTTTGTTGAATAATTGCAACTTACAGATAAAATTATAAGGACATTTGACATAAGTTTGCATTCTCTGTCATATAAATGCCTGTCCCACTCATACCGTTGCATGTCATGTGGCGTATAGTTGTTATTCTTTTTTATATTGTGACACAAAGTGCAATTTCTCCTGGGTCACAAGAAAGCATCCAAACGCATAACAGAGCAAAGAACATAAACATGGGCTGTAAACTGTTTTATAGTATAGCAGCAATAAAAATAATAGGTATTTTGTACAGACACGCACACACACATATACACACATAAACAGTCTCACCCTTTCTGTAGAAGGCAAAGATATGCACTCTGGAGAGCAGCCTGCAGGAAGTAACCTGGGTCCACCTCTGCTGGACATGCTGATCCACCGCTTTTGGATGTCTTGTTAGTCGCTGAGAAAACAGCCTGCGAAAGCAGTGAAACGAGAGGAGGCAACAACAGGAACATTCTATTGCACATGTACAGCATAACTTAGAGAAATTCCATAGATGGCAAAATATACTTCAATGAACTTAATCTACTATTAATAAGAACCGACCTTATCTAACTCTTGCAGGTAGAGCAGGGCAGTATCACAAGCCCGGAGATAACAGGACAGACATTCTTCCTCTCGCTCAGAGAGACGAACACGTGAGGCAGCAGACACTGTTTGATGGTCCAGAGACAGACCTGCAAACACAGATGCAGGCTTTGGAATCTCATCTGCCACTGATAATATATTCATCAGTGGAGACTGTATGGGGAGAAGGGAGAACTGCAGTGTATTTGGATGAAAGATTGGAATAGGAAAAAAAAAACCCTCCTTCACGCATACACAAAACATACAAGCGCCTGTGTCCTGGAAACATGTAAATTAATATTTGCTAGTATTTCATCCCATTCCCTTCAGAAAGACAGAGCAACAGAGAGAGAGACAGAGAGAGAGAGACAGAGAGAGACGGGGGGGACTTGGGTTCAGTCCATCACAAGAGGAGGTTGAAAAGGTCATTAATATACAAATTCAACTTCCAGGCAGCAGGAAGGGAGGAGGGGAACAGATATGAGACTTAATCAAATGAGGAACAACCGCCAACGCAGATGCAGCGAGACACAACTAGAAAACTCAGCATGTGATTTTGCTCACCCCCGCCATGAAGCTTGACATATTTTAACCAAATATGTCAAACAGCATGTTTACGGACTTATTTTAGGGGTCAAACGTTTAAAAACTGTTAAAGTTAAAAGACAATGTCTAATACTGAAATATTCTGATTTATATTCGACTATAGTCAGGGCAGAACTGCTAATCCTGATAAACTATCATGCTAAACACAATGACCCGATAAGCGTTCCATCAAATCTGTTTCCAATGGAACAACTATATAAAGTGACTTTCTTACAGACACCGATGCTGATTTCGACACATTCCTTCTTGGGTCCAGGGTTGTACGTTTTTCTTTCCGCGAAACTCACACGCCGCGGCGTGAGCAGAGATGGATGTGAATAACCACAGGATATTTTCATCTCAAATGTCCTGGCATCGCATCGGCCAGCTGTGAGCATACCCGAGCCAGTCACTAATCTGTAGACTGAGAGCCTCACGAGACCACATCCGTAAACAGGCGATAAAGTTTTCAGGTTTATATGTGGACATGTACGTGCTCCCCCTAAGAACCCCAAAAACTTTAAACCCTGACTGTGTTTGGAAGAATGTTACAGATTTGGAAGTAAGCCATTACTCATAACTAATTAGAACAACGGCTGTGCTGCCAAGTGACACCCCGCTGAAACTTTCATTTATTTTCTTTAATGGTAAATGGGGTATTAAAAACTACACAAAACTCGTCTTAAAAGTTTTTGTGAAGTACACAATTCCCTGTGCAAAAATGTTTTAAATAGTAATAGTTTAAACAACTCAGCCAACTGTTTTTCACCTTTTCTGTGAAATCACCACATTTAAATATACACTAGCTTAAAATGTGGTGATGAAATACCGGTTTAGGGTCAAATACAAGGATAAAATCCATACAAAAGTGTCTGAACCATTTCGTAATTGGAAATGTATCAGTGTTCATAATCACATTCAAACTCCAATTACGTAAATTAAAGTGACATAAATTACAGTGACTGATTTATCCAAATTATAGCTGTTCTTATAGGATTCATTCATTCATTCCCCGTTCTTATAGGATACTCCTGACATTTCTTTAGAAATTTTCAAATGGAAAAGTCATTGGGCTCCAAGAGCTTACAAGACAGGAATAGGACATTGGATTGCAGTACTGGATTTCACTGGATATACCATGGAACACTGAAAAGACAATAATCAATAAATGGGCACTGGGTTACTGCTTGGAGAGTTGGGGGTTCACACCCAGTTATTGGCAAGCTGTGACTATTGGGTACTTGAGCAAAACCTTTAATCCCCTGTTCTCTAGGGGTGCTATATTAAGCCCTATCTTCCAAACAAGCTGTGGTAGGTAAAGGAAAGAATTTTACTGTACTCATATGAACACACTGTATATGTGACGATTAAAGGACATTTGAATCTTTTCTATGGACCAAGAGTGGCACTACAGGGTGTCACTCTCAAATTGAAGAAAACCAGTCAGGGAGGTTGTAATAATTTAAACAATTAAGCCAAGATTACAACAACTGGGAGCTTCCTGCATGTGTCAACAATCTCCCGAATTCTTCATATGTCCGGGAGGCAAGTTTGAAACCTGTTTTAAACTAAAAATAACATGTAAGCCAAGCTGAAGTTTGCAAAGAAAACCATGCATCCAACTTCCAGATTCATGCATCCAGCATCAGCCATAAAAGCAGAAGATATACAGTGAATAAATTCAACAACAAAATCATCTAAAGCGCTCCATTCATAAAATAAAGCATGGCGGTGGTGGCAAAGTCAAGCTCTGAGGCTGCTCTTCAAGGGGGATGCATTAAGAGTAGATGGAAACATGAAATGTTCCTGTCATTTATGACACAAAATGTTCCAGTCATTTATGACACAAAACCTTAAAGACGCTGCTAAAAAAATTAGGAAATTGAGATATTTCAGATGTTCCAGCACAACAACAACAACAAACTGGAGAATACACCCAAATCAATTGTAAAAAATCCAAGTGAAAATCTGTGGAATGACCCAGATAACCATAGCTACAACTAATTTGAATGATGATACATGGAAGGATGACTCATTCATTCATTCGTCTTCTACCGCTTTATTCGATCTTCCCTCGGGTCACGGGGAGATTGTGCCTATCTCAGGCGTCTATGGGCATTAAGTCAGGATACACCCTGGATGGAATGCCAACCCATCACAGGACACACACACACACAAATTCATACACTGGGGACAATTGTCCAAGGTGCCAATCAGCCTAACATGCATGTTTTTGGACCGGGGGAAACCGGAGAACCCGGAGAAAAACCCCCTGAGGCACGGGGAGAACATGCAAACTACACACACACATGGCTGAGACGGGAATTGAACCCGGGTCCAGGAGGTGTGAGGCTCTCGGAAGGATGACTCTTGCTAATTCAATATGCACCCAAAAAAAAGAATCCCATGTTAAAATATAAAGTTGCTTTGCCCAACTGTTATGTTGGGGGCGTGAATACTTTTTCCGTAAAATGACTGTCACTGATATTCACACGAGAGGCACGGTGGCTTAGTGGTTAGCACGTTCGCCTCACACCGCCAGGGCCCAGGTTCGATTCCCGTCTCGGCCATGTGTGTGTGGAGTTTGCATGTTCTCCCCGTGCCTCAGGGAGTTTTTCTCCGGGTTCTCCGGTTTCCTCCAGGTCCAAAAACATGCACGGTAGGTTGATTGGCACCTTGGAAAATTGTCCCTAGTGTATGAATGTGTGTGTGTGTGTGCCCTGCGATGGGTTGGCATTCCATCCAGGGTGTATACTGCCTTAATGCCCATAGATGCCTGAGATAGGCACAGGCTCCCCGTGACCCGAGGAAAGATCGGATAAAGCGGTAGAAGATGAATGAATGAATGAATGATATTCACACAGTCTCGAAAGTGATTTCATATTGTACATAACAACAAAGTTCGACATTTGGCTCCATTGAAGCAGTGATTTCATTGATTTGAATGCAACTTGGATTTACATTATTATTTTACTCAATCACTGTCAAATGCAGTGATAATAATTATTACATTATTGCTAAGGTTGGATTGAATTAGAACGAGCAAAATAGAGCCTTATACACAAAACCAAGCTTCACTTCTACCTAGTTTGTACCTTTGATGACAAAAGCCTCAGCTAGCAGGCGCAGATGGTAAAGGGGCTGCTCATCCCGGGCGAATTCCTCAATAACAGCACGAGCAACCATGCCCTGGGCATCTCGATAGTGACCCTGTGTATAGTGCACCTTAGCTTGTAGGAGCAATGCTTCATTTAAGTAGCGTGGCTAGGAAGAATCAGACAAACAATACATACACATTAACAAAAGATTTACAGACCACATTGTGAAAGCAAGTTCAAATAGAGAAGGCGAAACTAACAACTTGAGTATATATGATAGATGCATGTGTGTTTGATACAGTCATACATGCATTTTCTTTTCATTATACCATACTCCAAGGAACTAAGTCAGCAAAAACTGAGTAAAAGCATGTCCATTGCTATCAGTAACACAATTATTTACAGCTAGCTATAGATAAGACAAGTTTTTATAAGTTTTGTACATGCTGCCTCACCCCCCCCCCCCCCCCCCCCCCACACACACACATTGTATGTAGAAGTGATTAGACTCTGTAACACACCTCCAGGCGTCCTCTGCTCAGTAGACTGTTCAAATGGCTTTTGGCTCGGGCTAGTTTAGGTTGAGTTTGTTCAGACAGAAAGGTGCAGCTCCGAAGTAGAGCTACGTTCTCTAGCAGGCATTCCTCCAACAGAGCTTCAGCCTGGAGCAGCAGGCCGTAGTCATCTTCATGCCCCATTGAGAGAGAGAAAGTGCCAGAGGTGATGTATGGGAGAGTAAGACAGAGAGAAAGAAGGAGAAAATCCAAATGTTCTTTATGTAGTTGTAAGTTTTTATACCAGTAAATTACATTTTTCTTTTTTGTAAAGTTTCATTTACAAAACCTTTTCCAACGAAAGACAAAATAATACTCTGAAATGAGAAAAGGTTAAATAAAAGTATAATCTGATTCAGAATGAGAAAGGCTAAACAATATATTGATTATTATGAGACTTCTTCATCTACTTTCAGCTGCTCCCATTAGGGGTCGCCACAGCAGATCCTTCTCTTCCGCACCCTGCCCTCTTTCACCCCAACTACCTGCATGTCTTCCCTCTTCCATTCTTCTCCCTATGTACCACATGTCCCTCCGCTGCACAAACCATCTCAATCTATTATTCTACTGATATTAAATAAAAAAAAGACGATTGCAATTATTCATTTAATAGATACAAATACTTTCATGAATTAATTTACCAATAAAAGGAACATTCATTGTATAATTACATGTGCATGACACACAAAAATGTCCTCCAGTAAGGTAATTTGAGTTTAATGCTAAAACATATGCATTTACTTACAATACAATGTTTTTAAACACAGGCAAACATGATAGGTAACAGAATTTGGAATTTTCAATTTAAAAAAAAGGATCATTCAATTTTTATTATATATATTTTATAGGAAAAATGTTTGGCTCTGGATTCTGACAGTAATGAGTAGCAGTGATCAACTGTGGCCATCATATTATATATCAAACTTATATCAGAACATATATATATATATATATATACATAAATTGTTGGTACCCTTTGGTCAATGAAAGAAAAAGTACAATATATAAAAATAATAATAATTAAAAATTCTATGAATGTTAACAAATGTTAACATAACATTGTTTTTCAACAGCATATATATATATATATATATGCAACATATGAGCGATCTTAATATTTTGGTGCGCAATTATCCTGCATAAATCAGAACATATCAGACACATAACGTCAACTGTTGTGTCCGGTTTGAAACCTTGAGCATTCTAGAAAACAGATTTTTTCCAATGCTTATCCATTCCAATTTTTTCCTCTTAGGGTGTTTTTATTTCATTGTCTTGAAGCTGCTTTTCTGACACTTTTTTTTTTTCAAGATATAAAAAGTCTAGACAGACGCAGCAAAGCAGCCCCATGCAAATGACCTTTAATGACTTCGGTTGTGTTTGTTTTGGCACAAAGCTTTCCAGTGGCTTGTCATGTAGTTTGTCAAAGTCTTGCTTTTTTAAAACAATGGTGTCCTCCTTGGTCGTCTCCCAGAAAAAATGAATTTTCCTTGAAATGTTCTTTTTCCTTCTGGAGTCTCTTAGATCTTGTATACATCTTCTTAAACTTCTGAATAATATGGTTTCCTGTTTGTGTCTTTTAGCACCTTTAACATGCTTATTACACCTCTTCCTTTGCTTCCTCTGGTCCATGTCGATGAACACCATATCACCAAACAACACAGTCTGAAATGTCTGATTACGGTTGTAGACAATGCAGACACACCTTCAATTAACATGTCCCTTTGGTCACATTATTTTCTGTGTTTTCAGGGGTACCATGTTATACATCAAGTTAATATCACCTCTAAGAATTTTTATTTATTATTACATTCTCTAATAGTTTTTTTCCACGTCTGTATATATATATATATTGCAGACAAGTTAACATTCAGACACATAACGTCAAAACCTTGAGCATTCTAGAAAACAGATTTCCTTGAAGCTGCTTTTCTTTTCTTTTTTTTCAAGATAAAAAAAGTCTGCAAATGACCTTTAATGACTTTGGTTGTGTTTGTTTTGGCACAAATACAAAGTAAAACCAAAAAAAATGAATTTGAAATGTTCTTTTTCCTTCTGGAGAGATCTTGTATACATCTTGGGTTTCCTGTTTGTGTCCAGCTTATTACACCTCTTCAATGAAGTCTGAAATGTCCGGCAATGCAGACAGAGCAGGATGTTATACATCAAGTTAATATCACCTCTAACATTCTCTAATAGTTTCAGACAAGTTAACATTTTGCACCACAAAAAGAAACAGATATTAAAATGTTGCCTGGAGACACTCATTATTATACTGCTCTTGTGTCTCTCCAGGCTCTCCAGTCCTTTAACATACAATCTGCCTCTGTATATATTTAAATATTTCAAAATCTGATCTGATCAATCGAGAGCACCTGCTGCCATTTTTCTGCACCTCTGCTATTTTTTCTGCATTGTTGCGTTGCTTAGCTTTGTATCCAATTTCCGAATGAAGGCCGCTTCAGGTCCGATTTCTCTGGGTATAAATGAGTGTATCTGGGTCCCATTGGTTTCTGACAGTGTTTTTGCTTTTCCTTTGTGCAGTTCATATGCTGCATTGAGTCTTCCACAACCTCTATTCCTTCACCAAGTTTGAAACTTCTACGCAGCTGTTTCTGTTTCAGTTCATTACTATATTTCAACCTACATATACAATCAATGATCATTAGTATTGTGTCAATAAATGACATTGCCTTAATTTGAGTACATTTTGAGTACATTTTCCGACCAGATTTAGGAGAACAGAGTTTATTGGGGACTTAAAAAAAAGACATACTGCACCTTTAACAGCAAATAAAACAGATTAAAGCAATGTGGTATTTTAGAGCTTTGCATTAGACAATTACACATGAGTTTACATTGTCATTACTGTAAATAAATCAATTGTGTGTGTATTTTACACACCACAAGAAAAAGAACTGTGTGTGTACGTTGTGGGTTTTGCTCTGCATAATATTGTTTGGAATAATAACACTGCTGAGCCTAATCATATTAGAGTTGTTTACTTTAGCAAGGTGAATCGAATGGTCATGCGCATGAATGTGTGTTGTGCATACATATTCAGCCCTTTGTCCGAAAGTATATCCCTATAACAACATGCAATATATGGCAGTGCTGACATTGTATTGACATTTAGTTGGTATCTGTAAAGAAAACAGCTTTTTTAGCAAACCCCCCCCCCCTCCCCGCCTAAAACATTAATGAATGTATGACTGTTCCTTGTACAAATACAACCATGTAATAGTTTTGAAAGTGTGAAAAAACATTTCTGATGATTCCCAAGAAGAAATTCAGCTCTGTAAGACTTTCCATAGTTATGAACTGTAACTAGTAATCTGAGCGTCCTTGTGTTATCAGTCCCATCATGCACAATGGATATGGTGGAAAAGACTGTAGCAACTGACAGCTTCTTTAAGAAGTAAACAAAAGTGAAAAAGCAGGACTAGACCACGCAAAAGAGGTGACAGAATTCAAACTCATGCTTTTTTTCTTAACATCTGCCGAAGATGAGAAGAGAAATTGCAAAATTGGCAAAGGACTTGACCTGCCTAGTACAGGCATTTGCAAAAGAAAGTCGAGCAAGGTCTGTCATGTTTTTATATTCGTATTGCAAGTTTACAAAAGCAAAAGTGTACTTTTTGACCTGGTGTTCTGTGCAGAATATTTGTCGTGACATGTCATGAATCTTAACGCATCCGCAATGTGCCGTTGACTCCTCCAGTCCTCCCACAGCATCACTTAAGAGCTCGATAAGCTCCAGGTCCAAAATTACTGTCACGCATTTGCAGCACTGTTGTATCTATATGTCCTGACACCTTTTCCTTTCTTCTGGTGCCCAATTGCTGGATCTGTCCACAGATGACTCGGTTTATAAATTATATGGGACAAGGTGTGCATCATATCACGTAGAGACAGTTCATTGAGAGTGTCACCTAACAGTCTGTTTACTATTTAGACTCAGTACAAGAGACAACACACAGCTTTCAAAGTATTTATCCATCAGCTTTACCCCATTCGCCCTTGTGTCACAGTGGACAGGAAAGTTGAAGCAACTGCGCCTGGCAGGAGTTTCCCAACAATAAAGTACAAAGTTCACACGGAAGAATGTAAAAACACACAGAGAGAGAGAGAGAGAGAGAGAGAGAGAGAGAGAGAGAGAGAGAGAGAGAGAGATGAGAGAGAGACAGAGAGAGAGAGAGAGAGAGAGAGAGAGAGAGAGAGAGGGGAGAGAGAGAGAGAGAGAGAGAGAGAGAGAGAGAGAGAACTGAGAGAACTGCCACTGCCACTAATGGCATCTTCATCTTTCTGTCCATCACTTACCGTCCTCGTGGAAGCGAGCAGCTGCGAGTTGCTCCACTAGAACCGGGATTCTGTCCCACAGACATTCCGCCCTGCAGCGCTCGATCTCGGCTTCCAGGCGGTACAGAGATAGCGAGAGGCGCGCAGACATGCCGCCGAGCTCCCGCGGTCTCTCCAACACCCGAGGACTGACAGCACACTGGCGCCCGGGCAGAGCGCGGTGAGCACCGAGCATGCGCGCTGGCACCCGAGCGCAACCGCCGCACTTTTCGCAAGTGCGGCGAGCGACAACCGAGCATGCGCACCGCGACACAACCGGCCAAACGCTCGCAACCATAAGGTATCTTTCCTACAGCGGTTATTTAACTTTCCTGTCGATTCCTGTAGACCAGGGATATAGATATAGAGATATAGACATTCATAGTGTTGAGGTACAGCATGATTTTTCTTCATACCAGGGAAGTCTGTGTTTTATTCCAAACTCAAGCATCTTTTCTTATTACCGTTTATAGAAGGAACTCAGTGTACATTTACTTTACTTTAAAACACGTGCTCCCTGAAACTGTTAAAATGACAAGAAAAGGGCGAGCATCTAAAAAGAGTCCCTTTTGTGGAGCACAAACTACTCTCTGGGAACATTAAATAGTGCTACATAAAGCAGTTATTAAAAGGAAATATTAAAAGTTGTCATCATTTACTTATGTTGTTACACATCTGTATGATTTTCCGTCTTCGGATTGAAAGAAGTACAGATTTGGGACCACATATGGGTAAATAATGATAGAATTTTCATTTTTGGGTGAACTATCTCTTTATAAAAATGTTTTAAATAGTAATATAGTACCGTAATTTGCTGGTTTTTATAGATTATCAGTTACACTGGGGCATGTGATACATAATATATATTAGGGAAAAAAGTTATAATAAAATATTATAATATAAAGTTATAATTTCAATTCAATTCATTTTTATTTATATAACGCTTTTAATAATGGACATTGTATCAAAGCAGTTTTACACAGATAATCCAGTAAAAATGAAAAATATTGTTATTAATAAATGTAAGTTTGTCCATTGTGAGCAAGCTGGTGGTGACTATGGCATGGAGATGGAATAAGGAAGAAACCTTGAAAGGAACCAGACTCAATCGGGAACCCATCCTCATCTGGGTGACATAGAATATTCGTTTATTACAGCTAAACAATGTCAAATGTAATGTAAACTGCAGCCTCATGTTAGTGGCGCAAAGTGAGTCCCAATCCATCGAGTGACTCCATAATTTCTTGGCTCCCCAAGCAGTAGAAGAGAAACATCCAAGAAGAGTGGTCTCCAATCGAAGAAAACACCATCCAGAGGCATGCTGGGACAATCAGGAAGGTCTTAGGAGAGGGACAAGAACACTGTCCTTGTAATGATATTCACATATAGGAAAGACTGTAGAGTCAATAATCACAATAATCACAATAATCAAAGAGGTCTTTAACTTCTGTACACACTGAGACAGAAGGACCGTTAATAGCTATTTCATAATACAAAAGTTTCCATCTAGCTGCATGTGGTGTCACTAAAGTACTTCTCCGAGTTAAGCAGAAGGAATGTTATCGAACATCCACTGTCTAATGTCCTTTGCACACTCCTCAACATTGTTATTTTAAGCTAATACAATGTTTACATATATTTTCACCCAGAGGCGGCATAAATAACGAAAAAAGTAGAGGGCCTAAGACAGATCCATGAGGAACACAAAACTTTACCTTAGAGGGTGTGGCAAACTCACCATTTGCATCTACAAAGCATCAGTCAACTAAGATCTAAGCCAGGAGAGAGCTGTTCCCTTTATTTGTACAATATTTCTTAGTCTAGGAAGTAGTATATTGTGATCAAGGGTGTCTCAAGTTGCACTAAGATCAGGCAACAAGGAAACAGAGCGCTGATCAGAGGCCAATGAGTCCTTTAACACTTTAACCAGCACTGTCTCTGTGCTATGATAAGGCCAAAATCATAACTGATACATTATGAAAATGTTATTCTTAAGTAGTTGTGAATGTAAGTTAATGTAGTATGTATAGTAAATATAGTTTGAATCGTGACATGGGTCAAGATCAGATTTTATAATTAGGGGGTTGATAAATGCCAGTTTTAAAGAGTTATTTTAATTGAATTATTTCTGCCGTTATCTATTTGAACAGACTTATAGGTAAGGGATGAAGAACACAAGTTTTATTGCCAAAGACGAAGGTTTTATTGAGGATATACATGAAATAATGAATTATCTCGAATAGAAGAAAAGCTATGTAATTCATCATCTGTTGTCATTTTAGTGGTATCCTCGGGGTTATTTATACCCAATAATACCAATCATACCCAATAAAAGAATTAAGTTTCAAGAACATGTTCTGTGTCCGTTACAACTTCATATCAGAATGTATTGCGTATTAAAGAGGTTTGACAGCGTGCTCATCACGTTGATTTTTCAATGCAAGAGAAAATAAACTGGTTACTTAAAAAGGGCCAGGGGACAAGGTCACAGAAAGGTCAAAAACTCTGAACGATTAGACATGTTGGTGGAGTAGACATCTATTGATTTACATTTAAAATTGGGAGCAAATAAAGCACTATTTAAAGAAAAAAATCCATGCTGAAAAAAAGCAAAGAATCCCATTTTCTACTGGTTTCAAATACTATTTGTTTTTGTACATCATTAAATAATTATCACCCGACCAATAAAACTATTATAGAAATAGAATCGGTAGATATGAACATCTTCAAGGTGTTCTATTGGTCCTTAATGGTATCCACTAAAGACAACATGCCACAGTAGGAATTCACTGTATAGTCATGAAAACCACTATAAATACAGTTAGGCTTTCTATTGGTTTTTTTTTTCCAGCAAGAAAATTTCTCTGAAAGGGATAAATGGAAAATTCATGATTTGAATGTGTCAGTGGGTCAGTTTCAATAGTGCATCAGGATATTTTGTTATCTGTGGAACATAAGACATGTGCACTGATAGTCGATAGATTGCAGCTAAAGTAACATAACTTACCTAAAGCACAAAAATACAAATGATCCTGTCCAACTCTTATACACTTATGGACAGTTGCATCAGACTTTACATGTTATTTGTCTTATTTTTGAAGGTCAAGAACGTTCCTTGCCTCTGATTAGAGAGACTCTGACCACATGCATCCAGGAAACTGGCCAGAAAGGCTCAGAAAGGTTGGGAAAAATGTAAAACGGACCTCATAAACCTATATTATATTAAAGATATAACATAGAAAACATAACAAAAATTTTAACTGAGACCACATCTTAGCTGCGATGGGTAAACAAAAGGCCTAAAATGTACTTGTTACAAAAAAGAAACAGCCTAAGGAGTATTTTGTAAATAATTAGTAATTGAGTTTCGTCAATTCCCAGATGTGTACAATCTTCTGACGGTGTTTTTGAGCCCCCTGCAGTTATTTCCATTACACAATCCTGCCTGAATTTAATGTAGTGATACCTGAGGGTCCAAAAATGATAAAGATCCAATATAGATTTTTCTCCTTTGCCCCTTATACACAGAGATTTCTCCACATTCTCTGAAACTTGTAATGATATTATGTACTGTAGATGATGAGATATTCAGTCTTTATAATTTCATTGAGGACATGGTTCTAAAATTGCTTCACAAATTATACACATAGTTTTTGCAGATGGGTGAACTTTTGCCCATCTTTACCTCTCAAAGATACTGTACTGTTTTTCCCTTAATACCTTACTGATCTGTTGCCATTTAACCTAATGGATGATAATCAAATCACTTTATTTAGCCATCAAATATATTGCAGACATCACATTCAAGATGACCTTATTACTGTGTCCTTGAAGAAAAATCTTCAGTTTAAACTTTTGATATGTTTACTGTTCCAATCTGAATAATATGGAATTATAAGGTTTGCAAATCGTTGGAATCTGCTTTTATACGCATTTTAATTTTTGGTAACACACTAAAATTAGATTACATTTGACAATTTGACAATTTTCCCAAAGGACAGATAACTCTACTAACCCCTCACTTATTAGACACTGTATTAGGTATGAAATTCAGTCAAGTTCAGGATTTATAAACATTCATTTCATGTTCATAACGACTAAAGAATTATAAGAAATGTTATTTCAGTGACTGTGGCATGGTCAATAATTTAAACATTGCATTATTCTTGTTGTTTCTCCTTTCTATGGTAAAAAAAGATGCGTGAGTGTACCTAACTTTCATCACGCATGGAATTTAGAAAATGTTTTTATAAAAACATACTGTATAGAGTGAGACTTTATTGAATGCCAGTGTCAGTTGGATGGCTTTATTGTTTGCATTCCAACAGGGTAATGTAGTTGAAATGATCTGACCCCTAGCAACATATTTTTTTTTTGCAGATGAACACCAATATCAATATAAATATTCGACAACTTTAAGGAGCTTCTAATGAAACATTCTGTTGTAAAGGCATTTAAAACACTCCCATGTACTTTTATTATTGCAGTGACTGTACAGTGATATACACTGTAGGTACACAGTGACTGATTGTGGGGTTGTTCATAAATGGACCAACAAAAAAGTGTATACGGAGGTGAGTGCATTTACTGAGATCTACACCCTCTTTATATGATCTTAAATAACAACATTTACATTGCCTAAATTCAATGTTACACTGCTGTACTGTGTTGAGCTTTCCATGGGGTTGTAAACTATCCTAATTACCGGGATTACGGTAATCAAATTAGACAAGATTACAGGAAGGAGCAGGGTGGACAGCATAACCTAGACAGATACTGGTTGTCATTGACGTATATATACATTTTTTTTTTCGAAAATCCAGTCTGCAAATCCAAAACCCATATCTGAACACGTTACCATTAATACGACATATGTATTTGGTATTGGCGCCATCTTGTGGACAAACTAGAACATTTCTTTCATTCAGCAAAATGTCTGAATTAAGATATTTGTTTAAAATAATCTGGTAGAAATAATAATAATAATAATAATAATAATAATAATAATAATAATATATTTATAAATAATAACCTGTAAAATAATCATTGTTTGAAACAGAAGACACCTGGCTACATTAGGTGCTATAGGACAGGGCTTACAAGCATTATTTAGGATCGTTTATTCTCAGGGTTTCCGACTAAGGCTAAATCTAGCACTTGTTTTAATCGATTTTTTTATGTGCATAGATTCATGTTTTTTTTTTTTTAATAGACTGACCAAGCATAACATTATGACCTGTGATTTTAAATAACACATATCTCTTTCACAAGGCACCTGTCAGTGGGTGGGATATGTTAGGCATCAAGTGAACATTTTGTCCACAATGTTTATCATTATGGTCATTATGTTATGCCTATAATAATAATAATAATAATAATATACAATTTATTCCATGTCCGTGGAAAAACGGTGTTAAAATGGTATGAAAACGGAACGTGTTGGAGACCCCGCCCCCCCCCCCCCCCCCCCCCCCCGCTATAGGGTACTATAGGGTACTATAGGGACCCAATGAGATAATACTGCACGAATTCGTTTAGACATACTAGAGTATTGTGCTTTTTATATACAATCATATACATTTGTTTATGTGTTTATTTATTTAACGAATGTAAAAAACGCGCCAAAAACCACTGAAGCAGGACAGTTAGAGTAACTCATACGCCTGCTCGCCTTTCCCTCCACCTTTAAATCGGTTCTCCGTTTTCTTTGCTCTAATTGGTTAAAGCCATATCCCCGTCTAGGCAAATGATCCAATCAGCTCAATGTACACACAAACTGATGACCAATCAGAGTGGAAAAGAGGGCGGGATATTTGTTCGGGAAAATAGAATGGTGTATGTGTGGGGGCGCTACTGGGCGCCACGGAGCATCCAATCAGATTTCGCTGTCGTGTCCAGAAGGTGAAAGAGAACTACGACAAGCGACGCGGACTATAAAAGTGCAGTCAGAATGGCAGTGAGGTGTTAGTGAATGGTGTTTATGTCGAGATCTTGAGCAGTTCCTGAAGGTGAAACAGGTGAAACAGGTGAGGGAATTTCAGTCGCGCTCTTTCTACGAACAAGAAACGAATGATAATGATTACACTTCGACTGTTGAGATTATTTCGTATTTGTTTGAATGGCCTGCTGGTTCTTAATTCACTACTTTTGCTTGTGCAAATGTTTGTTTATGTAAATGTGTGTCGCATGATTGTCTTTCACTTTTGTAAATAAATCTTTGCTACACTATGTGGCTTGTCCAGATAAACAGGTTGCAATAAGCAGAAATGAAACATCTGGATTGCACTGCACACATTTATATAGACTTTTGGAGTTGAAGTCATTCTGTTCCTTAGATTAAGTATGACACAAATGTTTATGACTGCAGAACCTGTAACTGATGGTAAACTATAGACACACATTAAAAACAGTAAGGTTTTAGCTGTGTGAGTTATGAATATGGCCATGTTCAATGTTCAAATCATATGCAAAGATGAGTTATTTTTAGGAGGAACATACACATTAGATTAGATTCAACTTTATTGTCATTGGTGCATTTACAGAACCAATGAAATTCAGTCAGCAAATACCCAGAAGTGCATAAATGGCTTGTTTCTAAAAAATGGAAGTATAAAATAAGGGTATGGGGTCTATAATTACAGATCTGAGTCATTAATGTACAAAAAGTGCTGAAGGTAGTAGATATTGTATATATTATTGTATTGTATATTCCACTGTATAGTAGATATTGTGGTCATTTGCTTACAATGAAATGTGATAAAAAAAAATGAAAAAAATAGTGAAATATATATATTATATATATAATATATATATATATATATATATATATATATATATATAATCAGTTCCGTGGCTCCATTAATAATAGTCTTGGGAAAATCGAGGGGTTATGGTTATGGGGTATATGAATGTGTGTGTGTGTGGTGTGTGTGTGTATATGTATATGTGTATATATATATATATATATATATATATATATATATATATATATACTATATATATTATATATATATTATATATATATCTAGATATATATATATATATATATATCTATAATCAGTTCCGTGGCTCCATTAATAATAGTCTTGGGAAAATCGAGGGGTTATGGTTATGGGGTATGGTCTATGAATGTGTGTGTGTGTGTATATGTATATGTGTGTCCTCTTCTCTCTCTATATGTATGTGTATATGTATGTATATGTATATGTATACTATATATATATATCCTATATATCATATATATATATATATATATATATATATATATATATATATATATATATGTATATGTATATATATATATGTGTGTATGTGTGTGTGTGTGTGTGTGTGTATGTATGTATATTAATGCCCCTTTTTTGCAGAACTTTACAGTTATAATGGGGTCTGAATTGTGGCAGCTACAGAGCTGCCTGCTGCTTCTACTGCTGTCCTGCTGTGTGCTTCGTGTTCACTCGCATGGCAATCATCATGGTCAAGTGGTCGGGGATAATCAAGGAGATCTGCAACCTCCCGTCGCCCGCCTGGATAGGAACATGGTGCAGGACAAAGAGTGAGTTTCCCGTCCAGCTGTTTTTACTCAAGTGTAAAATCTTGACTAAACACTGAAAAAAATGAATGAGCGTCTGACTTCCTTCCTTCAGTGCTGCGTATGGAAGATACCAGGCAACATTGTGCTTTGTGAGGTCTTAGCATTGATGGAGTCTTTCCAAATGCTCAAACTGCTCCCTCCACAGGCATTAATACCCTCGCTTACTGTCCGAGATGGGCATCCAATTTTATCCTTGTCCCTTGTGCACAGAGATTTGTCCAGATTCTTTAAAACCTTCAATGACCTTGTGTACTGTATATGATGAGGTTTGGCGTTGAGAAATATTATTCAGAAAATCTGTGGACATTGTTTAAATCTCAGCCCATTTTTACTTCTGAGAGCATCTGCCTGTCTAAGATACACTATTTATACCAATCTTTGTTTCTCCAACTTTTTAATTTCAGAAACGTTTATCTTTTCCAGACGTTTATTGTCGCGTCACAATTATTTTGAGCCATGTTTCAGCCATCAAATTCAAAATTACGCTGTGTTTTTTTTCACCTTAAAATGGCACTTTTCCTCAGTGTAAACGTGTGATATGTTTTCAAGTTACTGTTGGAAATAAAATGGTTTGGAATTGTGGTTATATAGTGAATAAATAAATAAATATGAATAAATAATTAACAATTGGCATAGTGGTGCAATCGGGTGCAGTCTCACATCTCTGTGGTTTACGGATGGCTAGCTAGCAAGCAGAGGAGGGGGTAGTTAAGTGGTTTAAGGTGCTGATGAGGTTTTGAGCCCCAATATCACCAAGATTTGCCTCTTGGGTCCCCGAGCAAGGCCCTTAACCACTCAGTGCTCCAGGGGCACTGTATGAAGGCTTACCCTGCTCTCTGACCCCAGCTTCCAAACAAGCTGTAATATGCGAAAAAACAATTTCACAGTGCTGTTATATATATGTTACAAATAAAGGCTCTTTTTCTCTTCTTCTTCTCTATATATGTAGGTCTCCTATGGCTTCTGGGGTTTCACCACACTTCCTAAAATTATACGGGTGTATTGGCTACACTAAATTACCTGGATTCATAAAATAAGTGTGTAAATATTTAATATAGTTATAGTTATTTCTGTTTCATGCCCAGTGTTCTTTCATCTACCTAAACCCCGTGCTCTTGTCCTGTCATGATATGCAACATGATTGGTTATTACTAAATTACATACAAACATGTCACTTTTTTTTTTTTTTTTTTTTTTTTTTTTTTTCCTTTTCAAACCTTGGTTGTGTCTACTTTTAACATTGTGTCCAATACATTGCGTTTCGGTGACTCTAATGAAATGTCAGGTCTTTGTGTTCTATTTGTTTAAAAATGGAACTTTGATCCTTTTACAAAATGACCTTGCTGCAAAACAAAGTGCATGCCGACAAAAGCTGAACTGTACTTTTCCTGGACAAAGAGAACATAAAGTACAATGAGTCCTTTTTATAACAAGGGTTTTAATGCTTTTAAACACTTAGGAAGTAATTGTACACATGGTATACTGTGTAAACACACACAGTTACTTAATTGTCTGTACTGAAAACAGACACCTTTTTGTTAATGCATTTTCTCTGCTCTGTCCTTCAGCCACATCATGGAGCATTTAGATGGTGTGATAGACAAGCCAGAGGCGGATATGACCCCTCAAGAACTACAGCTTCACTATTTCAAAATGCATGACTATGACGGTAACAACCTGCTGGATGGGCTCGAGCTGGCCACTGCCATTACACATGTACACAAGGAGGTGGGTGTTTGAAGGGTTTTTTTTTTTTGCACTCACTGCTGTTTGCTAACGTAATGTTCACACGCCTGACACTCTTTAACGGGCAGGATGAGATTCAGCTCTGTGTTCACTCATCACTGTCCGGCTAAAAAATGACAGTTCATATCTGTCTGTCTTTCTATCTGCCTTCATCTATTGCTCTCGCTCTCTTTCTCTCTCTATCTATCTATTGCTCTCACTCCTATATATCTGTCTGGGAGAGGAGGGGGTAGTCCAGTGGTTAAGACACTGGGCTACTGATTAGAAGGGAGTTTGAGCTCCAAGCTGCCACTCTCTGGTCATTGAGAGACTCTGACCCCGGCTTCCAAACAAGCTGGGATATGTGAAGAAACAATTTCATCGTGCTTTCATGTATATGTAACAAATAAAGACGATTCTATTCTATCTAGAATTATTTATTTATTTATTTTAAAAGCTCTTTTAAAATAAGGGTGGCTTACATTTGGCTCATTCATGTAAAAAAAAAAAAAAAGCAGCTATGGTCTCAATAGGGGCAGCTTGGTGTGGCTGAACTCATGACCTTCTGATATAAAGTCTATTACCTTAAACACTTTGCTAAGCACTAGAGAGAAAGAGAGAGAGAGAGAGATCACTATATAGAATATAGAGATATACAAGTATCTACAATTAAATATATGTCTAAGATATTCATTCATTCATCATCTACCGCTTTATCCGATCTTCCCTCGGGTCACGGGGAGCCTGTGCCTATCTCAGATGTCTATGGGCATTAAGGCAGGATACACCCTGGATGGAATGCCAACCCATCACAGGGCACACACACACACACACACACTAGGGACAATTTTCCAAGGTGCCAATCAACCTACCGTGCATGTTTTTGAACCTGGGGGAAACCGGAGAACCCGGAGAAAAACCCCCTGAGGCACGGGGAGAACATGCAAACTCCACACACACACATGGCCGAGACGGGACTCGAACCCAGACCCTGGTGGTGTGAGGCAAACGTGCTAACCACTAAGCCACCATGCCCTGATAAGATATACAGGCAGATATTTAGTTTATGTTAAATTTGTTTGTCGAATAAGGCTTTGTGATCATTGTAAATAAAGATCAGTAGTAGTAAAACAGCTTATTTTATACTGATGTTTTTTTGTTCTTATTTAAAATCAGGAAATTATTTGAGATTTGAGATTATTATCTCAAACAGACAATGTGTGTTTGCGCATTATATAAAAGCACTGGCAACGAGTTTCAGGGTTTCAACATGACTTGTACCTCATGTCTTCCTGGTCTCTAGGAGAAGGGTGAGAACAGCCCACCAATGAAGGAGCAGGACCTCATCAATATTATCGATCAAGTCCTTAGGGATGATGACAAAAACAACGATGGATACATTGACTATGCAGAGTTCGCGAAATCCCTTCAGTAACCGTGGAGGCGTTGGAGGTGTGTGTGTGTGTGTGTGTGTGTGTGTGTGTGTGCGCGTGTGTGAGAGAGGTACGGTGGAGTGTGTGTGCTGCCTTACTGTGAGCTCTGATTACCTCTAATTGAACGGTATCAGTGATTTTAGGTGTATGCATTTTCACATGCACAGCAAAGTTACAGTGTCCTTTAGACTGAGCGACTCTGAGCTCAGTCAACTTTCTGTTTTTTTTCTTTTCTTTTCTTTTTTTTTGCTGATTCAACACATTTTTATTTTAAGTGAACTTCCAAAAGCACTTCTTGTTCAACAATACAGCTGTCATCTCTCGCCAGGATTGGATCTCGGCAGCTAGGATTTACTCAACATGTTTACACTTTAAACAAATATGAAATGAATTGTGTTAAGTCCTGATGTCTATGAGGTCTAAAAGAAGTGTTATATCACCCCGAATTCTTCACTTGGGTCCGAACGAAACTGCCACATACATCTGCTGGGAAGACAAGTCCTCCTTTATTGTTGTTGTTTTGCTTCGGTCTGTTTTAATGCAACATTATGAATGTAAAGTAATGGAGGATGTCAAAATAGGATTTTCTTTTTCTTTTGCTTGCTGAGAAACCCTATTAATTTAAAACTTTATTATTGCCACTTTTAATGCTATCATTAAACATTCCATGGCTATTTTCAGTATTTAACTGGTATAAGAAACTGTGATTTGAAATGTCTGTCAAAATCCCAGGTCTCTCATGTGTTTTTTTTTTTTTTTTTTTTTTTTTTTTTTTTTTTTTTTTTTTTTTTTTTTTTTTTTTTTTTTTTTTTTTTTCTTTTCTTTTTTTTTTTTTTTTTTTTTTTTTGTTTTTTTTTTTTTTTTTTTTTTTTTTTTTTTTTTTTTCAAAGCTTGAAATTTCCTTCCAGGCTTTAACGAAGATAATTAGCAGCTAGTTTGACATTAGGTGTAATAATCCACCAATCCAATTGGTGGCCATATCTATCCCAATGCCAATGCAGTACCTGTTCTTTCTTTTCAAAACAAATAGGATTTAAAAAAGAAAATAGGAAGCTTGCAATCTGTATTGTTAAACATTTTCTAGCATTAACATTTCATAAATTAATAATTGATCATTTATTAATGACTAGTTACGTGTAATGAAGGGACTTTTTTCTAAGACTACTTGGATTTTTGTTTTTTTGTTTTGTTCTTTTTTTTTTTCTTGAATAAACAACTTGAATGTAATCCAAGCCGGTCAGATATTTTATCACGTATTGTTGCAGCTGCTGTTTAGATTCTCAGCTTTGCGCGGTTTCGTTTTTGAGCGGAGAGAATACACAACAGTCAGCGTATAGAAAAGTCTAATTTATTTCTATTAAAAGGTCTGACATTTTTCAAAGCAAATGTATAGTTATGAAATGTGTAATATAATCTACTATCATATGGATTGTAACCGTGCTTTTGGACCCATGTGTTAAAACGAATTTCTATAAGACTTCAGTCAAACCAGATTATTCCGAATGTAAACATGAGTTTTTACTGATTTATTATTTTTTCAAAGTGCAGGGCTTATGCGTTAATGGCTAAATTTTTTTTTTCCTGAAAAAATACAGAAATAACTGTTTTGGAGCTGTAATAAAAAAATATATGATACCATTTCCTCCACACCCCCTCCCCCCTCTCCTGGATATTCATATAAAAGGTGAACACACAAAAACACACAGACTTTTAAATTTGTCTTTAGCCTAAAGATACAACATGGACTGGGACTTGAATAAACTAAAAACTAGCCAAATAACCCCCAAAAAAGTGGATTGTTTTCGACCTTGCTCCGTCAGCCTGGTTTAATTCCACTGGACAGATGGCTCCAGAGCTGGCACAGAGGTCAGGGAAAACACAGAGGCATGGGGCAGGCTAGTGGTCTGACCTCCAATATGCCTCAGCTGGTAGTACCAGTCCTCGTGTTGTCTGGCAGGCTGGACTGCAGCGGAAGGTGAAGCGCAGGAAAGCGGAGGACCGGCTGCTGTTTGGGGTGAGAAATCAGCAGAGGGCAGCACCGCAGAAAATTTGGGTATGTGTGGCAGGGAATTAGAGCACTGGTACTGTCTTGCTATTCCAGCACGTGCACTGTTTGGGAGAACCCCTGGTCCTGGCAGTATACCTCCCTGCAGGGATTTCTGAGTGGCCCGCTCTTGTTTCCGTTGCTTGGCACGACGGTTCTGGAACCAGACCTAGAGAGAAGGGAGGGGGTGAGACACGAGGGAACTGAGGCCATTACTTTCAATGTTCTAAAATTGATTAATCACAAACAAAGGCATTCTAAAATGACGATATGTTGTATTGGATATAAACAGATATAATAATCTAGTCACAACTTGGTAACAAGCAACAAGAGGCTTGTGGTAATTGTCATGTTTCAAATGAATATATTCATATTATATATTTCATGATGTCACGATGATTGATCTGATTCTTAATTAATTTTGGGTGTAATACAAACCAGAGGATTATATATTTGAATAGTGTTAGATCTTACACATGATGAGGCAGTGTTCTATTAGGAGATGTCTATATGGGGTTTATGAAGGAGTGGCTTAGTGGCACGGTGGCGTAGTGGTTAGCACGTTCGCCTCACACCGCCAGGGTCCGGGTTCGATTTCCGTCTCGGTCATATGTGTGTGGAGTTTGCATGTTCTCCCCGTGCCTCAGGGGTTTTTTCTCTGGGTTCTCCGGTTTCCTCCCCCGGTCCAAAAACATGCACGGTAGGTTGATGGGTACCTTGGAAAATTGTCCCTAGTGTGTGAAAGTGTGTGTGTGTCCTGCGATGGGTTGGCATTCCATCCAGGGTGTGTCCTGCCTTAATGCCCATAGACGCCTGAGATAGGCACAGGCTCCCCGTGACCCGAGGGAAGATCGGATAAAGCGCTAGAAGATGAATGAATGAATATATTCAGAAGTCGTCACCCTAGAGGATTAGGTTTCTGTGTAGTAATATGATGAGATGAAATTTATTTTAAAAGCTGTTACGGGAACAGCTAATTGAGATAATCGGTGCACAGAAAATGTCCACGACATGAAATGTACCATCAAAAATGTAACTGAAGTATAACAATGCCTCTGCTTGCACCATTAAAGCTCAGTTTGATTTCAAGCAATTCAGCAATACTTGGATTTTTCAATATAAGCTGGATAATTAGTGCTTAACCCTGACCCACTACTTATGTCGCTTAGTTTTGTTTTCTGACACGAAGCAAATCCGGTGTCCGAATTGTTTTTGTGGTTTCTGACACTTCGCACAAAAGAAATACGATGACAACACACAAGGGATACTTTACGATTCCGGCACGGCACAGTTCTACAATCTTATGGCGAAATCGTGAATCCCTCAAGAGATTCAAGCGTGAGAGAAATATGAAGCAGATATCTTGGTGTGAGCCGACCGTCAGCACATTCAAACTTAATCGGCCCATTAAAATCATCCTTGTGCACTGTGGTGCAAAAGTCTATAAAACACTTCAATGAGGTCACATCGCTATGCTTTGCCACTGATTCGTTTCCTTTAACAGCATTCTCAGCTTGGGTTATTTCTCAACAGGCAACCATGGCAATGTATGGATACAAAAATATTGGGACACCTGACTTTTTTTTTTTTTTTTTTTTTTACCACATGTGATTCTTTCCCAAACTGTTGGAGGCACACAATTACATAGGATCTCTTCGGACGCTTTCCCTTCACTTGAACAAGCACACCCAAACCTGCCCCATCATGATAATGCCCCTGAGCACAAAGCTAGCTCTATGAAGATATGGTTGGAGTGGAAGATCTTGAGCAGCCTGAAATAGAGCTTATATCTTGGGATTGAATTAGAACGCTGACTGCACACCGGGCCTACTCACCCTACATTAATACCTGACTTTACAAACGCCCTTTTGACAGCATGAGCACAAATCTCCAAAATCAAATGGTTTGTGGAATTGGGATGGTCAAAAAGCAAGGGTCAGGTGTCCATATAGAGTATTTTTTTCTTCTGAGTCTTATATACTGTGACAGCGGTAGAAATAGGTGTGATTAAACGGGAATTGCTCTGACCTGGATGCGGGCCTCGTTGAGTTTAGTTTGCTGAGCCAGCTCCTCGCGGCAGTAGATGTCAGGGTAGTGGTTGTGTCTGAAGGCTAACTCCAGCTGCTCCAGCTGTTCATGGCTGAAGGTGGTTCGATGTCTCCTGCGAGATGGAGACGGGTGGGGTCTAACTCGACCCGCCACCTCCCCGCTGCTTTCAGGCCTCGAGGACTCCTTCTTAGGAGTACCCTGAACATCTGCATTCAACAAAGTGAAGAGAAGAAACTGGGAAAAGTTGAGCCTCTGTGTCACAGATGTTTTTGAAAGGGAAAAAAATAAATAGATACGTATTTGTGTACACACTCCTCTCTGGTTACAAGATGGAATGAGATTCATCACACATGAATTTGGTTCACAAAAAAAAAAAACACATTTCAGCAAAATGGCAGCTCTCCGAAGGCAAAAGGGTTTTAAGAGCATTAACGTTTCCTAACAAAAGGCCAGGAACCCAATCGGCTGTAGGCTTTGCAGCTTGAACTCAATATCGTGAGAGAGAGGCATAGCAGAGGCCAAAGGATTGAGACGAGATTAGGGCGAACAAAAGATGAAAAAAAAATTGACTAATTTGTCAAATCGCACAACTTGGATGGAGGTTTTCTTCTCACAGAGTCAGTATGGGAGGTAGAATAAAGGCAGTAGTGGACCTAATTTAATCAAAATTTTAACTGAATTTAAATAAAAAAAAAAAAAATATATATATAAGCAGCAAAAAAAATCCTTCAGGAATATTAGTGTTTGAAATAAAACAAATATATAAATGCTGAACATCAAGTCTTCATGTAATTCATGTAAACATAAACTGAATATCATGGCATACTATTTGCATTTATTTGACAATTCATGTCTACTGGTACCATGGAATATTTTCATGTATACTAATTCAAACCTGGTGAGCCAAAGGGACATCAAGTACATCATGCACTATAGATGGATTTGAGTTTGAGGGAAAAGTTTGAATGCACACTATTAAAACACAAATGTACTATTTTATATACTGTAAAGCATTCCTACCTGCACTTGAGCTGACTATGACTTCGGAATACATGTCGGAGAACTGTGCATGAGGCTTGGCATGTTCCATGACCGGTCCTCTCGGAGTCTTTTGGGTATGAGGAGCGACATGGTGGGCTTACCTGGACTTTTATCATGACCACCTGCAATGACATCATTCTGCCTTCACACCCCTCATTACCTGCTCTTCTGCTGCAACTAATACCACATCATAACATTTTAAACGGATTTCTCTTTAACTATTAATTTATATTAATTTATTTATATTTATTTTATATATAAAGAGAGTTGCATAGATGGATATGGATATTATTTTTAGGTTGTTTATTTTGTGAATATTGAGCCGAAGAAGCTAAAATAAATATTAACTGCAGGTTTTATATTCATAAACATTTATTATTATTATTATTATTAATATTATTATTATTATTTTCTTTATTGATCCCACAGGGAAATCATTTATTTGTATAGCCAAGCAATGCTAAGAAGCTCGGGTCAGAGCATAGAGCCTCTGGAGCATAGAAAGTTAGGGGCCTTGCTGAAGGTTAGGGGCCTTGCTGAAGGGGCCTTGCTGAAGGATAACGTAGCTTGAACCCCGACCTTCGCATCAGTAACAGAATATAACATGTTATCTACTGCGAACTAGAACGAAGACTTTACAGGAACTATTAATCAGGTTATAAAATGTGCAAAGGGTTTCCAAATTAGTTCTTGCAATCAATGTGACATCTTATAAATCAATATATCAATAGATTAATGCAAATATTGTATTAACTTTGATGGTACAATTTGTGCACATTCATATATAGAAACGGAGAACCTATTTTTAGTCTTTGCCCTGATGAACTTTATGTCCGTTATATGTCCAAAAGTTTGTGGACACCTGACCTTGTGTTTTTTGACTTCAATTCGACTTCAAGTCCACATTTTCTATAATAATAATAATAATAATAACAACAATAATAATAATAACCTCCACTTTTCTAGGAAAATGTTCCAATAGATGTTGGAGTGTGTAAGACTGGTGCTCATTCAGCTATAAGAGCACTAGTAAAGTCAGGTACTGATATAGGTGAGGTGAGGAGGAGCCCAAAGTCTATCCAATAGGATTTCGGTCAGCGCTCTACAGCAGACCATTCAAAATCTTCCACTCCCTCCTATAATGGAGCGATGGTTTTGTGCACAGAAGTATTGTAATGGTCGAACAACTTTGAGTCTCCTAGTTCAAGTGAAGGAAATATTTCATGCTACCAGATCCATAGACATCATATGCTGTTGTACGTTTTCCAACGTTATGGTAGAAGCTTAGGAAGAATCACATACGATTGCAAAAGTCAAGTGTCCGGATACTTTGGGCAGATTTACACATTTAAATTTACATTTACAGCATTTGGCAGACGCCCTTATCCAGAGTGACTTACAACTGAGAAATTCAGGGTTAAGGGCCTTGCTCAAGGGCCCACTAGTGGCAGCTTGGTGGTGGTGGGGTTTGAAACCGTGATCTTTCGGGCCAAAGTCCAACACCTTAACCACTGGGCTACACACCTCCCTTCATTTAAATCTACTAGTTCCTCAACACCAAATAATTCATGGCTCATTAAAACAAACAAACAAACAAACACATAATATATGTCAAAGATGTACTAATTCAATTACAAACTAATTGACTAAATTCTAAACTAAAATGTATAGATGCAATGGTATATGCAATATATATATATATATATATATATATATATATATATATATATGTATATGTGTATATATATATATATATATATATATATATATATATATATATATATATATATTGTGTTAAATGGGTCACCTCTTTAGATCATTTTATACACTTTAATATCAAATCAAACTTCAACACATTTTCAACTGCGGTCTGGCAGATATTCTCTAAGGATCATGGTTTAATCTGTTATATAGAGACCTTTTAACCAATCGCCTTGTGAACCCCTAGACCACATGATCCACACCAGTGAGTATGTAAATGGTCCGTATATAGGATAAACATTGTCCATACACTCCTCATGATCTAATTGTAGCGTCGTATTGAATTCACCAGTTACGCACGTCCTTCCTCGAAGCTTCGACGTCAGCAAATCAAATAGAATATATCTGTTCCTCATTGGCCTGTGATGCTTAACATCATTTCGGATATACCCGGTCCCTGTTTCTTAGAGTCGCATGAACTCTATAAATAAAGGGTTCGATGATTACAAGGCTGTTAAGTCTGAATGTTCATGATGCATGAACAATTTGTTGGCAAAGGCCTAAACCAGAATAAAGCCGTGGGTGACTAGTACAATGGAACGTCTCTGTTCACAGTTTAACTTCGAGTGACGCAGCCAGTGTGTCATCCGAGTGGGATGTGAGGAGTCGTCTGCCTTCCATAAGCCTCATCCGCACTACTGTTTTATCTCCCCATTCTCACCGTCATAATCTTGCACTCTTCTACCTGCATGGCCAGCTGTCGAGTCGGTATGTTTTATATCTTCATCATATACAAGTGGTTAAATGATGTGTTTTTTTTTTTACCTTGTGTGTCAAATTGATTTGCAGTCCGGTTACATTATACCACGTACATCTGGTGAGCTTCTGCTTCTGACCAGCTGGAATGTGAAATTAAGGCCACTTTGCTGCATGATTGAACTGATTTTTCCTACACATGGAGTCTTCCGAGCATGTCCTGTGTAACGCTACCCATTTTGTGCTCGTATATTTAACTTGTAAATAATCCCAGATTATTCCAATGTGCACAGATGAAAAGGGAATGGAGTTATGGAAGCAGGAAGTCGCATTCGGCGCAAATGTGGCTTTAATGAGAACAGGATTTTAAAGATGAATTAGAAATGGCCCCGACCTTTAAATAATTCAACGTGACAAAAATGGAGTGCCTGACTGGTGTAAAGACTTCCCACATTGCTGATAATATCGTGTGTTGTGTGTGGGTGTGTGTGTGGGGTGTGTGTGTGTGTGTGTGTGTGTGTGTGTGTGTGTGTGTGTGTGTGTGTGTGTGTGTTGTGTGTCAGAAAGAGAGTGAGAGAGAGAGAGAGAGAAAAAGAGAGAGTGACTGGGTAGAGTTATCTAAGGCTGCAATTCTCTTCACCAGAGCCGAATCATGGGGATTGGCTGACCTCTGCAGAGCCCCAGAACACTGTGGCCAGGCTGCACAAAGAATTCTGGGAATTTCCAATAGTCTAAGAAGTTCTGAGTCAGACCCAAACAGTACTGGGTGGAGGTTCTGCCTGTGAGGGCCAAAATTTAACCACATTCATACTCTTTCTCTCTTACTCTCTCTCTTTCTGTCACACACACACACACACACACACACACACACACACAGAAACAGGGAGAGAGACACATGTGTCACACAGCGTACATATGACACTGCTGCTTTCTTTTCTATCACTGCCCACTCAGCACATGTGAAATTGCACAACACAAAGCGAGAGAGAGAGAGAGAGAGAGAGAGAGAGAGAGAGAGAGAGAGAGAGAGGAGGGGATATACAGCGGAACAGAGAGATAGAGAAAGGGAGAAAAAGTGTTTTGAGTTGGGAATTGAGCTGGGAGTGACCTGCCTGGCAGCTTCACAGCCCTGATGGAAGGAATGTAACCCAACTCCCCCCCCCCCTTCCTGCCCCATACACATGGTGACCTGTGTGTGCAGACTCAAAGGACATACACAGATATACACAGAAGTTGTCTTTAAGGATTATGTACTCTCTAAAAGACATCCTCTCTCTCTCTCTCTCTCTCTCTCTCTCTCTACAAATTTCTGTGGATTATATAAAGGACACTTTTACACCCAGATTTCTGGCGTCCGTGATGCCCACAATGTCATGACCCCACAGTTGCAGGGAATGTCCCACTAATGCTTCTGTTCTAGCCTCCTAAAGTTTCAAATGGTAGGAAAAAGAGTCAAGAGAGAGAGTTAGGGTGAATAAATGAATGAGTGTGTGCAATTATGTGAAGCATGTGTGTGTGTGTTTGTGTGTGTATATACGTGTGGGTTGTTACTGTACATGTGTAAATGCATAACGCAGGCAGTGCAGGGGCCCTGCAGGAAAGAAGACACCGCCACCGTCTGGACCGCGCAAGCATCCAGACAACAGCTCTGCAAATCCACCCTGCCTAGCTCACCTGCCACACACCATACACACACCACACACACACACACACACACACACACACACAACACACACACACACACACACACACATATATACACACAAAGTTTGTCTTACTATCATTGTGAGGATCTTCACAGAAGATTATTGCTGTGCCTGGATTTACCTCCAGTGACGTAAAAAGTAGATATTCCAAGGTTTGAGGTGACATTGTAAAATATACACTCAACCATTAGTGTTTATTTTAATTGCTACAGGATTTACTTTACGACAAAAAAAAGAAATGGGTTCAAAGTAGAGAACAGACCATTTATTTTCCCTGATATTTCAGGGTCTGTAGGTCTTTCAGATAACATAGTGAACTAGTGAACGTGTTTCACTCTTAATTTTGTACCTGTATATATATATATATATATATATATATATATTATATATATATATATATATCTATATATATATATATATATATAATACATACACATACATACATACCTATTCAGATATATACGTTACATACATATCAGTTTATTCACAGATACATACATAGAATGCTGAACTATATTAGTCGTACATTAGTCGTTTTTCATTTTCCTCATAATAGAAAAACATTAACGCAAACATTTGCTTTGTTGTAAACCTTACCACTAGGTGGCGTTATTTTAATTAGAGCTTAGAGGTCAGTTGCAGTTTGTCAACAGAGATCTCTCACCTCCCTTTTCTCAGTGACTTTTTTCATCAGAAGTAGCTTCAAAAGTTTAAATAAAAAGTAGATTGCTGACTCACATTTACACACATTAAACTAGAATCGGCGTATATACACCACACACACACACACACACCACACACCACACACACACCACACACACACACACACACACACATGGCAAACTCCAATACTGTCATGGACCTTTCAGGGGTTTTATAAGTGATGCAGGCAATTAATGTCATTCCTACAATTAAATATAACCCCACTCTTTTTTTTTTTTTTTGCAATATCTTTTTATTGGTAAAATATTCGAAGCACATTGGCAAACAGTGAGATAACCCCACTCTTAACCTCTTGGCTCTTCTAGTGTTTGTTCGGTATCAGACAATTTTCCTCCTGAGGAGCAGCCAATGATCACAACAAGGCCAAAAACAGCCATTTTGATCCTCTGACCAACCCGGGTCCTCGAAAACAAACAGTTGTCATTGTAGCAGCACTTATGCCATACTTTAGCATGCTGTATATTAGTATTGATCTTTTCTCATACTTTAATGTGATATAGTAAGCAGACAAAAATGATAAGAAAACAAAATGATAAGAAAAATTACAAAGACTCTTATTCTCATTAATTCATTCATTCATCTTCTACTGCTATATCCGATCTTCCCTCGGGTCACAGGGAGCCTGTGCCTATCTCAGGCGTCTATGGGCATTAATGCAGGATACACCCTGGATGGAATGCCAACCCATCGCAGGACACACACACACACAATCACAATCATCACATTCATACACTAGGGATAATTTTCCAAGCTGCCAATCAACCTACCGTGCATGTTTTTGGACCGGGAGGAAACCGGAGAACCCGGAGAAAAAAAAACCCCTGAGGCACGGGTTGAACATGCAAACTCCAAACACACACACGCATGGTGGTAGTAGCATGATATGGGGCTGCTTCTCTCTAAGTTCAAATAAGCACAGTAATGTCCCAAAGCACAAATCCATCTCCACAATAGAACAGCTTCTGAAGAAGAAACTAAACATTTTGGGATGGCCATGAAAAATACTCTATATATGCAAAAAAGTGAACGCTGACTGCACCCCAGGCCTCCTCATCTCACCTACATCAGTACCTGACTTTACTAACACATTCCAAAATCTAGTGGAACTTCCTCTCAGAAGGCTGGAGGGTATTATAACAGACAATATGGACTAAAAAAGAAGCCCATGCAACAAATCTTACGATTAGGTGTTGACCAACATTTTTTCCAAACAGCATATATTATTATCATTATTAATAATAATATATTATTATCATTATTACCTCACACCGCCAGGGTCCGGGTTCGATTCCCGTCTCGGCCATGTGTGTGTGGAGTTTGCATGTTCTCCCCGTGCCTCAGGGGTTTTTTCTCCGGGTTTTCTCCGGTTTCCACCCCCGGTCCAAAAACATGCATGGTAGGTTGACTGGCACCTTGGAAAAATTGTCCCTAGTGTGTGAATGTGTGTGTGTGTGAGAGTGTGTGCCCTGCGATGGGTTGGCATTCCATCCAGGGTGTATCCTGCCTTAATGCCCACAGACGCCTGAGATAGGCACAGGCTCCCCGTGACCCGAGGAAAGATCGGATATAGCGGTAGAAGATGAATGAATGAATGAATGATCATTATTACCTTCATTTTCAGAACAAAAATCACTATAAATGTAAACATATGAAAGGTCTGATTCCTAATGTGAACTCTTCAAACTTGTTCAAAGAAAGGAATCCTTGTAACTGGCATATTCTTTTACTATTTCATACTGTTGTGTCCTAGTTCGGAAACATCTCTGACATGTGGTTACACAATAAGTATACTTTTTGAGGTTATTTCAATTCAAATGGACATGTTTTGGTTGTATCACATCAAATACCGTGTTTGAGTGTGTCTTTGTGGTGTAGTCAGCCACAACATTTTCAAAGTGGTTTTAAAATGCTTCGCATATGAGCATAATAAGACCTTTTGTTTGATGTACTAAATGACTAGCAGAAAGAAAATCAGACATGTGACGGTTGACTGGGGAAAAACCTCTTGCCCCCCCACCCACTCTGTTTTCTCCCATTTTGGTCATTTGACATTCCCCCCACCCACTGGACTGTATCACATGACAGCTTCAACAAGACACATGAAGCCAGTCATCGCATCCTTTTGAACTGATACTCATGCTACGTCAGGGAGCAGATGAAAAGGAAGGAAGTAACATCATTTGCCTGTCATATCCACCCGAGCCAGGCCAATTTTGCTTCCTTGGTCTCTTGACCACTAGCTGATGATATCTCCTGATGATGGGGGTGAATGATTTTTTCCCCCTGTCAAGTCACTTAGGAGCTATAATTCATTTTTTTTTCTTAACAAAAGTGTCCTGCTTCCCATAGCATGAATGACTCAATTGTATAGAATCCACAATAAGTGAATGGGAAAGCTACCTTCAGAATCATGGCTGTAACTGGGAACGCTGTTGTACTATGGGATTCGAGAGCCAATATGTGATATTCAGTTCCTATATTATGTGTGTATCACGGTGGATTTTGGTGATTCATTTGAGACTCAGTGCTTCAACAAAACAAATGTTTACTTTCATTCATTCATTCATCTTCTACCGCTATATCTGATCTTCTCTCGGGTCACGGGGATCTCTCAGGGCATCTCTATGGGCATTAAGGCAGGATACACCCTGGATGGAATGCCAACCCACACAAACACACACATTCATACACTAGGGACAATTTTCCAAGGTGCCAATCAACCTACTGTGCATGTTTTTGGACCGGGAGGAAACCAGGAGAACCCGGAGAAAAAAACCCTGAGGCACGGGGAGAACATGCAAACTCCACACACACATGGCCGAGACGGGAATCGAACCCGGATCCCGGAGGTGTGAGGCGAACGTGCTAACCACTAAACCACCGTGCCCTACAAATGTTTACTGATTACTAAAAAAAGTTATTTTCAAGAGTAAAGTTTATTCATTAGCATTTTTATTTAAATAAAGATAGAAATCGGCACTCCATTAATTGCAGTAATGCGTTTTGACAGTCCAAATGAATATAAAACAAATGTCTCTGTTGTCATGTATACATGAATGACTCTCAACATTAGCCAGACTTCATGTTGCCTTCTGCCTTGTTCATTATTAGCTTCGTAAGCTAGCCTCCGTCCGTGGTGTGTGAAAACCAGGAAATGATACACCACTTGCAGGTTGACCAGAAATACTTTAATGTGCTGAAAATTCTGCACAACTGCACAAATTAAAAATGTAAGATATATAGAAAGTACAGATAGTTCAGAAACCAAAAACCAGCAGGGTTATGTGAAGAAAGAATTTCACTGTGCTGTAATGTACTGTATATGTGACAAATAAAGGCTTTTCTTCTACTCTATTCTAGATGTTTATGTTAAAATGTATTGAGTAAAAGTAAAAGGTTGCCATAAAAATAAATAGTTAAGTACTGGTACCAGAAAAATGGACTTAAGTACCATAACAAAAAAAATAACTGTATTACTTACCGACCTCTAACTACAACCTAACAATTTCTCAGTGAGATCAATAAAATATAGTCTATATTGTCCTGCACAGTCTGCATTGTCGATATAAATCCATGTTGCCATGTTGTCTTGTGTTGTCTGTATTGTCTTATACAGTCTGTACTGTCTTGTATAGTCTGTACAGTGTTGTATATTCTGTACTGTGTTGTCTGTTTTGTGTTGTGTTGTCTGTTTTGTGTTGTGTTGTCTGTTTTGTGTTGTATAGTCTGTGCTGTGTTGTATAGTCTGTATTGTGTTGTATAGTCTGTGCTGTGTTGTATAGTCTGTGCTGTGTTGTATAGTCTGTACTGTGTTGTATAGTCTGTACTGTGTTGTATAGTCTGTATAGTCTGTGTGTATAGTTGTGTTGTCTGTGTTGTTGTATAGTCTGTATTGTGTTGTATAGTCTGTACTGTGTTGTATAGTCTGTATTTTGTTGTACAGTGTATTGTGTGTATAGTCTGTATTGTGTTGTATAGTCTGTACTGTGTTGTATAGTCTGTATGTTGTATATGTCTGTGTTGTATGTCTGTAGTGTCTGTGTAGTTGTGTATGTATAGTCTGTGCTGTGTTGTATAGTCTGTGCTGTGTTGTATAGTCTGTGCTGTGTTGTATAGTCTGTGCTGTGTTGTATAGTCTGTGCTGTGTTGTATAGTCTGTATAGTCTGTGCTGTGTTGTATAGTCTGTGCTGTGTTGTATAATCTTGTCTGCAAGTTGTATGTATAGAGAAATACTTTTCTGTACTTGAGAGTCGCCAAAAGCTGAAATCAAATTCCTTGTGTTTGTGTGTGTGTGTGTGTGTGTGTGTGTGTGTGTGTGTGTGTGTAAACACACTTGGCCAATAAACCTGATTCTGAACAAATCATTTCAAAAACATCGAAGCAAATACAGTTTGAGACCTTCCATGCCAACATTATGCTTTTTTTTTTTTACTTTTGATCCAGTAACCTATTTAGGGAAAGATATACATAAATCAAATATTTTAATTTTTTGGTAAATTTGAAAAACTTGAATTAATGAAAAAAAAAGAAATAAAAAAATCTAAATGAATAAATATATAAGGGGGCACGGTGGCTTAGTGGTTAGTACGTTCGCCTCACACCTCCAGGATTCCCGTCTCGGCCATGTGTGTGTGGAGTTTGCATGTTCTCCATCCCCGTGCCTCAGGGTCTCCGGTTTCTCCCCGGTTTCCCTTTCTCCCCGGTCCAAAAACATGCACGATAGGTTGAATTGTCACCTTGGAAAAATGGTCCCTAGTGTATGAATGTGTGTGTGTGTGTGTGTGTGTGCCCTGCGATGGGTTGGCATTCCATCCAGGGTGTATCCTGCCTTAATGCCCATTGACGCCTGAGAAAGGCACAGACTCCCTGTGACCCGAGGGAAGATCGGATAAAGCGGTAGAAGATGAATGAATGAATGAATATATATATATATATATATATATATATATATATATATATATATATATATATATATATATATATATATAAGGAAGAAACCTTGAGAGGAATCAGACCCAACAAAAGAGTCTTCATCTTCATCTTCATCTGCGTAACACCAACAGTGTGATTATAAATCATCAAAACATTACAAACACAAGAGAGTGAGAAATATCATGAGCACAGGAGTGTGTGATTATGAGTAATGCCCTTTTATCCAGCCAGCTCTACAGAGAAGCAGAAGCTCCTGTACAACTCATACATTAGCTCAACATCTGAGATCGTTTTAGATTCAACACCAACTCATCCATGCCAGAGCCTTCACATCATGTTCAATGATGGAGAAACAGCAGTTGTAGTAAGTATTTTTGAGTATTTCTTAAGAGTCCCCCCCCCCCAAAGTCCAATATAACTAAAGTGATCTCAACGCCACTTCCAACAGAGACAGAAGCCGAATCCGGGCTGATATAGAGCACATGAACATCACAGCCTGATTAATAATAACAAAAGAAACGATCAACAACAACAAAAAATACCTTCTAATTGATAGCAGAACCTAGCATCAACCCACTACATTTACACAAATTACTCCAAAAGCTGTTTGATGTCCGTGTTGCGAATACTGCCCTTCTTTTTTAAAATATGTACAGGCGTTTTTTTTCTAAACAAACCAAAAATCTCCTCAAATATTTTCCTTTCTCTGTTCTCCTAAATCCCTGGTGAACTTTGACCTCTGTGGATGTATGCCAGGCCACAAAAAGAACCTCTGCCCTAAAGAGGCCATGATGTCGCTTTAAAATGAAAACATGCAGCATTGTAAAACAAAGCTGCGAGGGGAAAAAGGGGGGGGGAGAAAACATAAGATTGTGGAATAATTATACAAAAGAGGGAGTAAATCAGGAAATAGCTCTTGGTTTGGGAAACATGGTAAGAGGGAGCCTTGCCACAGTTTAAATAAAAACAGGGTTTGGGAAAGAAAGGAGAGGAGGTGGGGGTGCTTTGGGAGGTAGAGAGGGAAAAGGGGGTTGGAGAGTTTTACTAGTGGTGGGATATAAAAGCGTTCTGATTGTTTTATTATTTTTTTATTTTTTGCACAAGGCGCTGCTCTGATGTCTGTTCTTTTACCTCTTTTCATTGTACCTTTCCTCTCAGTCTCATCCTCTCCCTCCCTCCCTTTCCTTTCCTCTCTTCTCTCGTGCCCGGAGCTCTTTCCTCACATTTTTGAACGGGTGTCTTCCCGATCAGGCTTTTACTGCAGGAAATTTCAGAACACCGCATTGCGTGAGGCGACGGAGTGCTCCATTCTTAGCTCAGTTCTGTGCAGCGCCAGGCAGTGTGGAGCTTGCCAACGAACGAGGAGGAGGAGGAGGAGGTGGAGGGGGTGGGGGGTAGTGACTTGGGTTCAGTGCCAACATTACAGCTTGGCAAAAGTTTTTTCCTTTTTTCTCCCCCCTTTCCTTTTTTGACAATATAAAAAGCAGGCGAAAAAAAGACGAAGAAAACACAGACAGCATTTGGTTACGGTCAGCATTTTTTTTCCTTCTTCACAACTCTTGCTGGAGATTATAATTAGATCCTCAAGGTTTGAATGTGTATCCTTCTTGTTCCTTTTACTGAAGTGAGAAAAGCAGCTGCTGTCTTGCTCTGCTTACTCATTTTTTCCTTCCCTTGCCCTTGCTTTCTGTGGTTTGCCTGGTCACATATCTAGTTCTTGGAGCCCTGCTCTCTATATCCCCATCTGTACCCGCCCCCCATTCTGCTTTTTTTTGTTTTGTTTTGTTACTTCAGGGTTGCGGTAGGCCAGCGGTTTAATGGGAATAATATTTGCTGTACTTTACCGCCTTCCTGGTCCTATTCTCCTCTAACAACAAGCCTTATTTTTAGCCCATAGTCAGGGTTTGGTCATATCCTGCTGCTGGTGCAATGCAGAGCCTTCTGGAGCTGGGCCTTGGTGAAGGCAATCCCAGTCCCCAGTGTGGGTAGAAGGTGTCATTGTGATCGTGTGTTGTTCGCAGAAAAAAAAAGAGCCGGCCTATAGATCAAAATCAACTTCTTTCTGCACACTTTTTTACTTACGATCACTTTGCTTTCATTTTTACATCAGGGTTGCAGTGGATCCAAAGATGTTTCCCAGGAACACCCCGGTTGTGAAGTAGATTTCACCCTGAATAGGGAGGTGATAGCCCAGTGGTTAAGGTGTTGGACTCTGGACCGAAAGATCATGGGTTCAAACCCCACCACCACTAAGCTGCCACTAGTGGGTCCTTGAGCAAGGCCCTTAACCCTGAATTGCTCAATTGTAAGTCGCTCTGGATAAGAGCGTCTGCCAAATGCTGCAAATGTAAATGTAAATGTAAATGAATAGGATACCAGTTCATTGGCCAGAAAATGGCTTTGAATCCAAATTGAATGTGAAAATGTTCGCATAACATAAGGAGCACGTCCATTTCACACACTTTACCCGTGAGCTGAAAGCCTGGCAAGAGCAAGGCAGACATCTGTGTTAGTCTTAGAGTCCTAAAAGTCCCCCCTGGGAGAAAAAGATGGTTTGGTCCTGGACCCCCTTTAGTGTTCTGGGAGATTTAAGACAGGGATGAAAGGAGACAGGACCACTCAGCGGTCACCGCTTTCTGATCCATCCTTCTGGGAAAGAGCTGCGCAAGAGAAAAAAAAGAAATCCCACAAAATTCCTTCAGTGTCAAAGTTTGTGATTGAAGCGCATGATTGCTCTTATGGAGTCAAGCTTTTTGTTCTTCATTCTATAGGCTGTCTTTATATTATGTAGTAGCTGTTTTTTTATTATACAGTCAGATTCCGAAACACTGGCACTCTCGTAACATTGTGTATGCAAAAATAAATAAATAAATTGAAAATAGATGAATCCATTTTTCTACACAAAAATGAAATATATGAAATATATTTTTTAACAGGGGGCACGGTGGTTTAGTGGTTAGCACGTTTGCCTCACACCGCCAGGATCCGGGTTCGATTCCCGTCTCGGTCATGTGTGTGTGGAGTTTGTGCATGTTCTCCCCGTGCCTCAGGGGGTTTTTCTCCGGGTTCTCCGGTTTCCTCCTCCGGTCCAAAAACATGCACGGTAGGTTGATTGGCACCTTGGAAAATTGTCCCTAGTGTATGAATGTGTGTGTGAATGTGAGTGTGTGTGTGCCCTGCGATGGGTTGGCATTCCATCCAGGGTGTATCCTGCCTTAATGCCCATAGACGTCTGAGATAGGCACAGGCTCCCCGTGACCCGAGAGATCGGATAAAACGGTAGAAAATGAATGAATGAATGAATATTTTTTAACAAAACCACATCACATTTACGTGAGACACGAAATGTAACTTTTTTCTAAACTTAGGACTTCCTCTTTCACTGGAAACAGTAATACGCAATTCCCTTGGTCAGTCCTTTAAAATGAGGAAGAGAAGAAAAGACACACATTGTAAAAAAAACAAACAAAAAAACTCATGTTTGGTCTGTCAAGAGATATACTACAGTACTGTAAATATTAAATGGGAAAAAAAAACACTCGGAGTGGACACAAGCATATTTTCCTCCATACACAATGAGGTGGATATTTTCACACTAAAACAAGAGTTAATGGCGGGTCATGGGGAGTCTGTGTCTATCTCAGGCGTATATGGGCATTAAGGCAGGATACACCCTGGATGGAATGCCAACCCATCTCAGGACACACACACACACACATACACAAACACACTCACATTCATACACTAGGGACAATTTTTCAAGGTGCCAATCAACCTACCATGCATGTTTTGGACCGGGGGGAAATCAGAGAACCTGGAGAAAACCCCCCTGAGGCACGGGGAGAACATGCAAACTCCACACACACAATGGCCGAGACGGGAATCGAACCCGGACCCTGTAGCTGCGAGGCGAACGTGCTAACCACTAAGCCATCGTGCCTCCCTAATATGAAAATAATATGAAAGGCATAAAAAAATTACCATCATTGAGGAAAATGCACTTGTGTCCACTTCCGGTTGTTTTTTGTTTTTCCAGTACTGTAGTATGTATTTTAACAAAGTGAAAATGGGTCTTTTTACGAGTGTTTTGTCTCATTTGTTTTGTGTATTTCCTAATCTTTCAAATCAACCAGATTTTTTATTTTTTACACAAAAAAGGATATATAGTACAATGGTAAGTATTTGGTTTAAATCTAAGGATGGTAACTGAGAGGAAAACCAAATCCCACTGCGGCAATCTAAGGATCTATAAATGTCTTGAGAACCTTTTAAGTGGATAAATGGCATCGAAAAATGTTCAAGGAAATACAGTACACAACAACCTTCAACAATACCTTTAAAAGTACTGACGGATAACGTGAAAAACACCGATTTTCCTATTACAGTGGGACACGTTGATATGTCCACGGGAACAACAAAAAAAATGGGTTAAATAAAAGATATATCAGTATATCTTCAAAGTGGTCCAGTCTAGTGGGGTGTTTTAAGCGTATAGTGGTTATTACTGACCAAAAATAGTCCAAGCTAGGACAACCAGTCGTCCTGCCCAAGGTGACACATACCCAGGTGGGGCACTAGCGTAAAATGTTGTAAAGTTTAAAATGCTGGATGTGATAGAAATGTGTCATAGCACACAGTCCATTACAGCTTTCTTTGTTTGGATCAGTGTAGTGGTCATTCTGTTCACTGTGCTATACAAAGCACAGTGCTATACCACAGAACTAGACCATAAACGAACAATTCCCCTACTTCCCAAATCATTCCCTAACGTCAGTCGATTCCTCCAGCATTGCAATGTCCCCTGACACACTGAATAATTGTTCAGGAAGGGTCTGAAGGACATTGACAAAACCTTGTTGTGCAGGCCTGCAAATTCCCCAGATCACAATCTGATCAACCATCTGTGAGATGTGCTGGACAAACAAAATTCATACAGGCACCACCTTAAAACTTTGCAAGATTCGATGCTGATTAATGCCGTAGCGCCATACCGGGGCCAGATACCCCAGATACTGCAGCACACCTTTAGAGGTCTTGTGGAGTAAATTCTTTATTGGGTCAGAGCTCATATGGTGACAGAAAGAGAACATGGAATAGAAATAGAAAAGACTGTAAAAAGAATCAAATGTAATAGCATTTTATAGGATGTAATGTTATGAAATAGATTTGATATATATATAATAATATAATAAGAAATGAAGAGAATGTAATTAAATTAGGGCTGTCAATTCAAATTGACTGATGTCAATTTAACAGATTTAATTCACAATGAATTGTATGATTGGAACTAATTGCACATTTCCATTCGTTACCTTTCATGAATATTTGTCAGATTTTTAACGCTCTTTTCAGTGGTATGGACAAGCAAGGATGTTTTCTGCAAATGTGTTTAAATGTTTATCAATAGTGAAACCATGCTTAACATAGAGCATGAAGACAAAATATTAATGAATATATATATATATATATATATATATATATATATTTTTAATCCGAGTAAATAAATCCTGAATAATGTGTGTTGCGCTAAAAAATTCGCCTCTTTTATACTTATTTCTTCATATTTTAATAGAATTATTTTCTGCATTATTTGCGTATTAATAAAATCAGTGCTATTAAAATAAATTTCAATTAATGCCTTATTAATGTGTTCATTTTTTTCACCTCTATAAAAAGGAAGCAAAATCTTTTTAAATAGATTAGAATATAAGAAAATGAATATTTTTTTCTGTTAAAAAAATCTATTTTGATTTCTAATATTCAATTCTATTACATTTACATGAAACTCTATTCTCATTTCTGTTCTATTCTTTTAAATAACTAAAACTGGTAATACATTGACAGCATATATTGAATATTATCAGAATAGTATTTATTAGAATCCACTAAGACAGAACCAAAAGAACATTCATTCATTCATCTTCTACCGCTTTATCCGATCTTCCCTCGGGTCACGGGGAGTCTGTGCCTATCTCAGGCGTCTATGGGCATTAAGGCAGGATACACCCTGGATGGAATGCCAACCCATCACAGGGCACACACACATACACTAGGGACAATATTCCAAGGTGCCAATCAACCTACCGTGCATGTTTTTGGACCGGGAGGAAACCGGAGAACCCGGAGAAAAAAACCCTGAGGCACGGGGAGAAAAGAGAACATGCAAACTCCACACACACATGGCCGAGACGGGAATCGAACCCAGATCCTAGCGGTGTGAGGTGAACGTGCTAACCACTAAGCAATTGATTTTAAACTCTGCCAGTACGCTGAACTCAGAAACCTCAATCAAACATGGCAGGTAAGTGGAAATGTGTGATAATGGTCTTCTTGCATACTAATACGAGCGTTGGGAATTTTGACCGCAAAGAAAATGAAAGCCTTAGGACATTAATCTTGGCTCGTCTCATAAGCCCGGCGCTCTAAAGCACTATGAAGTGCATCCAGTGAGAGATTTACAAGATGGTTACATCCTGTTAATGAAAGCAATAAAATGCCCCAATGTGTATTTAATGAATCATCCATTTAAAAAAAAAAAACGAGGGCCGACGAGGCTACGAACATTCCACGTCTGAAGATCTCCAAGATGCACAGTATTAACTGCAGTTGGAGCAGCAATAGTGTGCTCCACCCTTGGACTTAGACTACAGTTTGATCGCTCGACACACAAATCAAATCCTGGCTAGAAGCAACACCTCACCACATACAAAATACGAAACGAATCCTGCAGCTCAACAAGGCTTGCACCCTAGATCCATTAAAAACCCAGAGGGTACAAGCGCTGACACAAAAATATCCCATTTCAGGGGCAGCAGAGTTCCCCCGAGTTGCTCCTGCAAACAGAAAACGCATGTCTGTTTATGCTCTTGTCCACAGATGTCGCAGAACTTCGCAAAATGCCCTACGCAACGATTCAATTACCGAGCCTGCAGAGCCCGAAGAAGTCGTTATTGGGGAAGAGAGTTGAAATGAAATACCGGCCTGTCAGGTCCCCGAGGGAGGGAGAGAGGAAGTGAAGGAGAGAGGGAGAGGCTGAAGGGGAAGGATTTTGTCAGGACTTCATAAACATGTATATAGAGTGGAAAACTCAGTGCCAGCATTCAGACGGAGGAAAACTTTCCAGAGCCGGCTGGAGGCAGGAGGTGAGAGAGAACAGAGCTCACAGGACCGGAGTTTACAGAAAGGCCAGCCAAACAGCAATGATCCACTACATGGTGAAGGCTCGAGAAAAGCAGAACGGAGTGAACGAGGAAGCGCGAGGACAATTTACACTATTGAAATCCAACACCTGTTATAATATCAGATATCTGCGCTCATATTCGCATCTGTATACAGATGCCTCTTCCTGTTTTTATGTAGTTTTTTTTCCTAGCTCCAAACATGTGCATGTAGGCGGGTTGAGTGTGCTAGATCGCACTTAAAATTGCCTAGTGATCCTATCAATGGCCTTGTGCCAACCATAACCCTGATTTTTTTTGGAAAGAAATGAATGAATTAGTGAATGAGTCAATCAATATTATTACTTGATTTCATGACAAATTTGAGGGGCACCGTGGCGTAGTGGTTAGCACGTTTGCCTCACACCACCAGGATCCGGGTTCGATTCCCGTCTCGGTCATGTGTGTGTGGAGTTTGCATGTTCTCCCCGTGCCTCAGGGGGTTTTTCTCCGGTTTCCCCCCGGTCCAAAAACATGCACGATAGGTTTATTGGCACCTTGGAAAATTGTCCCTAGTGTGTGAATGTGTGTGTGAATGTGTGTGTGTGTGTGCCCTGCGATGGGTTGGCATTCCATCCAGGGTGTATCCTGCCTTAATGCCCATAGACGCCTGAGATAGGCACAGGCTCCCCGTGACCCGAGGAAGATCGGATAAAGCGGTAGAAGATGAATGAATGAATGAATGACAAATTTGAGTATTTCTTTTTAAGTGTCCGGAAACACTATAGCTCCTGCAGGTTCATTCATCTTCTACCGCTTTATCCAATCTTCCCTCGGCTCACGGGGAGCCTGTGCCTATCTCAGGCGTCTATGGGCATTAAGACACACACACACCTACATTCACACACACATTCATACACTAGGGAGAATTTTCCAAGGTGCCAATCAACCTACCGTGCATGTTTTTGGACCGGGGAGGAAACCGGAGGAACCCGGAGAAAAACCCCCTGAGGCACGGGGAGAACATGGAAACTCCACACACACATGGCCGAGACTGGAATCGAACCCGGAACCTGGATGTGTGAGGCAAACGTGCTAACCAACGAGCCCCATGCTCCTGCAGGTTTTAGTGATGCATTCTTAACCCCTTGCAGACGATTGTTGCATCATTAAAACAAATGATTAAAAACTTTTTTTTTCGGTGCAGTTTATTATTTTTTCTTATATCTGAGTAAAGAAAGGGCATGGTGAATAATTTGAATATGTGTTGAAAATGAACTTCGTCTTTTTTATACCTTTTAATAGAAAAACACATTTCAAACACAGCCTTAATGTATGTATTCCTCAAATGCCAGTTGATGCATATTTGACACGTACCATAGGAGGCACTAAATGTGCAATTATATTATCTTCTCGAAAGTAAAAACATTCATTCATTCATCTTCTACAGCTTTATCCGATCTTCCCTCAGGTCACGTTCGGGATTCCCTCAGGTCACGGGGAGTGGAGTCTGTACCTATCTCAGGCATCTATGGGTATTAAGGCAGGATACACCCTGGATGGAATGCCAACCCATCGCAGGACACACACAACACACACATTCATACACTAATACACTAGGGACAATTTTCCAAGGTACCAATCAACCTACCGTGCATGTTTTTGGACCGGGAGGAAACCGGAGAACCCGGAGAAAAACCCCCTGAGGCACGGGGAGAACATGCAAACTCCACACACACATGGCCGAGACGGGAATCAAACCCGGACCCTGGCGGTGTGTGTCAAACATGCTAAATTAATTTTAAATTAATGTATTGTTTTTTTTTTCTATACAATTGTAAATAAAATCAGGCCACTAATGGATATATAATCTTTTCACACTTGAATATAAATCATTCCTTTCTCATTACTACTGCATTTGATCTTTAAATATTCGTTTGTGTAATCTTTCTATAATATTCCCTGCAACAGCAAATCCATTTTTCCCATACAAACCATTCCAAATCTGTTAAGACTGCTTTGATCTTGATCTCTTCACGTCGCACGCTAACAATTTCTGATGACGCTGGCGAGATCTCTCGAGCCTCCCGGTAGTCAAGCTGGCGCACTGGAATTTGATTTCGGCTCCTGGCTCCTCCTCCGCCCAGCCTCTGCCTGCAGTCGTCGACGGTGGGTGTGAAGTACTGTCTAGGGGATATATTTCTGGTATGAAATATAGATGGGAGTCTGTGTGTGTGTGTGTGTGTGTGTGTGTGTGTGCACACGAGTGCATGCGTTAAGGACGAGGTGAGCGAGAGGTCATCTCTCTCGTTGCCGCCAAAGACTTGGAAGTCATCCAGAGTGAGAGTAGCAGCAGGCTTTCCCTCTTTAGTTTCTCCTGCAGTGGTTGAGGGCGATATGCAGCGGTATGAGAGGAGTGTGTGTTGAGCACCAAGTATGATTCGGATTCGACTGCGCATTGAACTGGACCATGGGCAACGATGCAAAGGATGTCACACTGAACTTCATGAGTCATGAAGACATATTTTGTTATTTATGACTCGACCAATAGGACCTGATATATCACACAAAGGGTATTAGCTATTCGAATTTTCAATCCTATTATTACGTAGAAGACACCCCCCCCCACACATTCATTCATTCATTCATTCATCTTCTACCGCTTTATCCGATCTTCCTCGGGTCACGGGGAGCCTGTGCCTATCTCAGGCGTCTATGGGCATTAAGGCAGGATACACCCTGGATGCAATGCCAACCCATCGCAGGGCACACACACACACATTCACGCACACATTCATACACTAGGGACAATTTTCCAAGGTGCCAATCAACCTACCGTGCATGTTTTTGGACCAGGGGAAACCGGAGAACCCGGGGAAAAACCCCCTGAGGCACGGGGAGAACATGCAAACTCCACACACACATGACTGAGACGGGAATCGAACCCGGATCTTGGCGGTGTGAGGCGAACGTGCTAACCACTAAGCCACCGTGCCCCTCCCCCCCACATTATCTTTCCTAAATATGACTTTTACAGACTTAGCCGTGTGTTGAAGGTACATTACATGATTATAAAGGTTAGTAAAGTTGATATACTGCAGCACTGTAGTGAAGGGTTGGGCTTTTATAAACTGTATTGCGCAATACAAGAATTTGGTTGGCAAACTGGTCCTAAAACCTCTCATAAATTGCAGTGTGCAAATTAAGAGACGGCGATAATTATTACAAATGTGCGACATTTCTAAATAATATGCTAATTAATGCCACCCACATGAGAAAAGGTTCCCTTTCGAGTCTCAATCATGAGGGATGCAATTATAGGCACTAAATTTATAGGCACTGCTGTAATACATTTATTAATCTCAGCTGCTTTGGGACAATGTACATTATTAAAAGTGCAATATCAAATAAAACACCACTGAAATGACTGGAATCCAGGAATCTTATTTACCGTAGAACCTCAGGATTTGTTTACAAACCACTTTAAATATTAAATTCATATAATGATAGAGAAATAGATTCAAGAAAAGCTTATGGGTGTGGCCATTCTTATGAGGTAAGATAACTGTTTTTCAGATTGTCAAGAAGTCATTCATTCATTCATTCATCTTCTATCGCTCTATCCAATCGTCCTTTGGGTCGTGGGGAGCCTGTACCTATCTCAGGTGTCTTAGTGCATTAAGGCAGGATATATGTATGGGGTACACCCTGTATGGGGTGCCAACCCATCGCAGGGCACACACACACACACACACATTTGCATACACATTCATACACTAGGGAAAATCCAAGGTGCCAATTAATCTACCATGCATGTTTTTCGACTGGGAGGAAACCCGGAGAAAAAAACCCCTGAGGCACGGGGAGAACATGCAAACTCCACACACACATGGAAGAAGTAGGAATCGAACCCCCAACCCTGGAGGGGTGAGGCAAATGTGCTAACCACTAAACCACCATGATATCAAGAAGTCAATTTGAAATTTAGTTAAAAAAACAAACAAATTAAACAATTACATTAATGCCATTTGGACTGAGCAGTTGTTGTTTAAGGGCTGAACAATGGCACCTTGGTAGTCCCGAGACTCCCTCAAGACTTACGGTGGAGATAAGTTCCAATGAACCCATGAAGTGGCCGACCCAGGAGTCTTAAAGAGTGATAGCTATGGTGTGTACGTGCGTATGTTGTATACTGAATTTTGTTAGTAATACTAGTCAGGAGATGCGTACATCCTGTACAGCCGTGTTTAAATGTCTCAGACCACATATATAACTACTATATGTAATATATATATATATATATATATATTATATAATATAAAAATATTTGTATGATTTTGTCATATCTCTAACGTCATTGTAAAAATCGACTAATCGGAACAGCTATATAGATATATACATATATTAACCTGATCATTAATACTGTTTATAATGAATAAACAAGACCGCACATCTTAATCTAGCTCAGATACCTGACCAGAAGATACCTTGCTTAAAAAAAATATTAATCTCACTTTAGAATCAAAGAAATGAAGATATTTTTTTGTGTGTGTTGTGCTTGGCTTACTCCTGAGGAAATTTTAATCTCGCAAGGAATCCATGGCTGTAAAAAAAAAAAAATCCCCCCAAGAGATTAAATAAAGGAGTCTTGTTTCAATGCATCGAATACACTTGATCATTTTATTGGTAATATTAAGACAATGAGGAATTTGCAAAGCACCAATAATGACAACTGCAAGCATTGTATTCATTGGCTTAAAAAAAAAAAGGCATTTTATGTATGGGGGGAAAAAAAGGAGTAGGGAGTAAACACAGACACTTCCTAATCGAAACGATCCAATCCTATCCAACGGAAAGAAAGAAAGAAAAGGGGGAATATAATTAGAGTTAGTCTATATTTGTCTGGTAAAGAGCTCCTCCAGCCCGTGTCTTTTGATAGTGACATTGCGATTGGTCGGGACATAGCAAGCATTCTGGGATGCACAATGACAACCATTAGTACCCATCATTGTCAAGCCCTGTCAGCACGTTGCCTGCATTCATCCAGCAGCGAATGTGCAAGCAGAGCATTAAAGTGACACTATAGCCAACCACGGTTACATCACAATCATTGCATATTAGGGAGAAGAGTTATGTAAACATAATTATCTTGTTAATGTGTTTGCATAAAAGTATTACACAACTCTCTTGACACTAATTCTAAAAGTACAAATCCAAAGTCTGGAAGGTCAGAGCTTAGCGAGCACACACACACACACACACACACACACACACTCACACTATATAAACAAAAGTTTGTGGACACTTGGCCATAAAATTCAATGCTGTTATAATAGGCTCAACACTTCTGGGAAGGTGTTCCAGTAGATTTTTGGAGTGTGCTTGTGGAGATTTGTGCTCGTGCAGCAACATGGATGTTAGTCAAGTCAAGTGATGACGATGATGATGATGATGTAAGAGGCCTGAGGCGCAGTCAGCATTTATATTCCTCCGAAAGGTGTTCAATAGGGTTGAGGGTCTATAGCAGGACCACTGGAGATCTTCCCCACCAAGCCATATAAATTCACCAAGGACAGGGATGTTGTCAAGACAATGCAATGCTTCCCTATCCAAAGGCATCCTATACAGTCCAATGGCATCTGGCTGGAAAAGAAGGTGTCCCAAAACTTTTGCCCATATAGCGTATAAAGCCACAACAAAGCAGAGAGCCGACGTCCATCGTTTTCCTGTCAGTACAGTTTTTGAATGGGCAACATGTGGCACTGCTACGTCTGAACTTTCCCATAGGGAACAAAGTGTAGGAACAGTTTCCCCAGGACCGAGAAGCTGTTCGCAGATTCACCCCACAGTTTTAGATCATAATTATGAGGCACATTAAAGGTCACTAAAAACAAACAAACAAAACGAAAAATCCTTCCTCGTCTCCACAGACAAGGTATAAACAATAGCCATTAAATCTAGCGTCTCAAGATTTAACCAAATAACGGCTCTATGAGGTTTTCAATGCAAGACAACAAACAATTTCCATTTTCTGGTTAGCCTTTTGCTAATGCTAACTTTAGTGTGGAAGCCAGGCAGACTACACAAACAGGAGCGTTACTGCTTTCGGCTCGACATCCGAATATGAGGGTGATGCTGAGGATGTGGTTAGGTGTTGGGGATGAAGGGAGAAAAAAAAAAGGCCCTCAACGCTATATTTTTACAGAGCTCACCGAGAAACACAGACCGGTCCTTTTAGCAGGTGGTAAATTTAGAGGCAAGGTTAGTAAATTTAGCCTGTGATTAGTGCCTGGAGGGCAGGGCAGGGTGTAACTCTGCCAGGAGAGACTCATTTGCTGAGTGGTAGCACAGAAAGGCCCGTGTGTATGTGTGAGCAGGCCACATGGTTCGAAAGTACAAAACCTGAGTGTGAAAGCAGGAGATGGGAGGAATAAGGCACGGGGTTTGTCATTAAGAATTTAGGGTCTAACTCCCAACACATCAACACCTGATTCAATTACGGCCCTCTCCGAATGTTCAACACACACACACACACACACACACACACACACAATAAGCGTCACAGATTTCTTTATGGAGTCACTGCAGTCAGTTTTCGAAATTGTTAAAATATATATATATATATATATATATATCTGTTTTTTTTTCCTTCCTCTATCTCTCTTTTTTTTTCTACACTAATCCGGATAAATGTGAAAATCGCTCTGAATCGCTTTCAAACTTTCCACAAAAGTTGCTCATCTACACTGAAACTTCTGGGAATACTTGCGTCCCTGTGCTGAGCGCGAGCAAGACGATTCGACCTGCGCCGTTATCGCCCGGCTTACATTTCATTCATTCATTCATTCATCTTCTACCGCTTTATCCGATCTTCCATCGGGTCACGGGGAGCCTGTGCCTATCTCAGGCGTCTATGGGCATTAAGGCAGGATACACCCTGGATGGAATGCCAACCCATCGCAGGGCACACACACACATTCACACAACATTCATCACACACACATTCATACACTAGGGACAATTTTCCAAGGTGCCAATCAACCTATCATGCATGTTTTTGGACCGGGGGAAAACCGGAGAACCCGGAGAAAAACCCCCTGAGGCACGGGGAGAACATGCAAACTCCACACACACATGAGCGAGACGGGAATCGAACCCGGATCCTGGCGGTGTGAGGCGAACGTGCTAACCACTACTTTTCCACCGTGCCCCTGGCTTACATTTCATTTCTGAAAAAAAAAAAACAAAAATGAGAAAAATAAAACTCTATTAGTAAGGGACACGGCCTCACATGTTCCCAACACAAGCTCCCATTAGTTGAAATCTTGAATGTACTTTTTGATTTTGGTATAAAATGTTTGTGAGACATGAGGAATTTGCAGGTAACACTCACAAGCACACCTTTGGTCGATGATCCCCCAAAAAGACAACAACTAAAACAATCCTTTCTATTGTAGCATAGTATTATGCATCATATAACCTCTGAGTAGGCCTGAGCAGCTTTCTATAGACAGTGATAGAGTAGGAACTCGGATTATGACGTGACACTGAAGACTTTCATTTTGTCCAATGACAAATATATTCATTATCGTATACCTCTATGGATGTTTTCACAGGAGTTGAATCTGTTTTCATTGTCTACGAGGTTCCTCCGGCAGTGAGATTACAGCAGTCGCGCTCAGCGTTGGACCGCAACGAGGGAGACGGTCACAATCCGCTTTGCAATAAACTCTAGAACGGTTTGAACTGCTGTGCAAAACCCTGAATTGACCGACTGAAGGAAGAAACCCAAACGTGCTGCGTTGGATGGATGGTGGATGACATTTTTATTTCATTTCTTTTTTTGCAGATGCCACCTGCTAACTCTTGCAAGACAAAATGCTATTTCTCCAAAATGTTGATTTAACTCCTAGGCTGTTTTATTATTATTATTATTTCAACAGGAGCATTTCTATCTAATGAATGATAGACGTTCACCAGTGACTTTTTAGCCATACACATCCTTCATCCAAAGTGTTTGTTTTTTATTGCTTTTTGTTTACTTTAATTGATGGACACCAAATTGATGCAACCAAACCCATAAAATCACTGTGATTCGAGCTCTTCAAACGGACTATTAGCTGTGAAAGCGCCGTTAGGCTGTATTATTACAAGAGTTAGCTAAGCTTTGATTTGTTAGTGTTCTATGCTTTTTTTTTTCATTTCGACAGGAAGCATACTTAAGTGATATGCTCCATAATGTGTAAAAGTGCAATGTAAGTGGAACTAACCACGAAATGATAAAGAAACGGGCCGACGTTACTAATAACGTGTACAAATGGCACCTTTATATGCTGTGTCTATAGTCGAAGACGGCCATAGTGAGGTGAAGGCAACAAATATAACCCATTTCTTCGCCATAAAAACCACAGGCAAATTTAACCTTTTTTAAAAAAAGGACTTACTAGACAACGTAGATCAGTGTTAAAAAACAGACCACCAGTTTACAGTTGGGGAGGCGACAGTGACGGACAACATATAAACCCGCACAGGGTCGATGTATTAACACTCGTGAACTGATACTGCATATGTTCAGTTTTAACTTGTACTGCTGAAAAGACAAGGTGCCTCTTTGTCCCGTCCTGACAAGAACGTAAACACAGGCTAGGACTGTGCTGACCGTCGACAAAAGCGGCCTCTACCATCCAGTACGTCAGACATGTCTATGCAGCGATGTCCTCTCTGTGTAGCTGGTGGACAACAGGAAATTTCTCTTACTGGTCATTTCCTCCTCTTCATGGTGTACACTTGTGCCAGGCAAAGCCCAGTGATGAAAGGTGCTGCCGGTCATTCCGTTACCTCTTCCACATAAAACCTGACCGTCATTATAGTCTTTTTAATTCGGTGCTGGTAAAAATGCCATTATTAAAGAAGTTGTTTAAATATTTGTTGAAAGGAATGTTATTCATGGGTAAGCACATTTAACTAAAATTCTTAGGGCATTTTCCGTATTCGTGGGACCATAGAAGGTAAAACGGGAGCGAGAACGCAGCGGTGCGCAGACATTTTAGCGGGCGGGCTAAAGCATATCTGTTGGCTATCATCAGAAAAGGAGCGGCAAGGAAGAAACCATTTCAATCCAGTCCTGATTGACAAAGAACATGCTTGTCTGAGAGAACATATTGATTATTACCAAACCAACTATGTATTCCAAGTATTTACTATATTAAAATAAAAAAAAAGAATATATTCTATATGACTAGAGCCTGGTGTTGATCGGATCCAACACTATACAGGCAGAATCTCTTGTATTTGATGCTCCAGCTTCTTTAAAACCAGGGTTTATTTAAACTTAAACGGTGGTTCTCTTTCTAGCCAGCGAACGCGCACTTTCTGTTTATAGTGATACTCCTTGAGGAAATCCTGCATAGCCGGTGGCAGTGGCAGGACACCAATGCCATCGTAGGTGGTCTGATTGCAGATGGCAGCGCGCGCCAGGTGCTGCAGGCTGAAAGGGAAAGTCCTGTGCAGGGGGACAGTGAGCAATGGCTCGAAAAACATACAGGCGCTAGGGTCTTTGTAGTGCTCCAACAAACCGGTGACTGTCGAGGAGTGGAAGACACAGGGGTCGTGGGCGTCAAAGCTAAAATTGTGGTTCCACTGCTCGATGCGGGCGTGCAAGGACCGGTTGTATCGGCGGAAACTGACGGAAAATAAATAGTCCTCCTGGGCAGAGTCGCGTAAGAGAAAAGTGCCCTCTGGTCGCCCGTCCAACAGTGCTTCGGCCTGGTAGCGATCCATCACTCCCCAGTAGCAGGGGAGTGTGGTGATGGCTAGTAGATCAGGAACCAAGCAATGGATAAAGTCAATCTGTGTGTGAACCTTCCAGGGCCCTGGCTGCCTGGAGGAATGTCCATCTCCAGAAGCATGCCGCTGCTTAGGTCGCCGTGCCTGCAAACACAGAGTGGTCGAGTCTTCCTCGGAGTCACAGTCAACGTGCTGGGGTGGCATCGCGACGGCCGCCCCGACGTGCGCCATAATTCCGGACAAACCCGCTGCTCCAGCCCCCGGACTTTTGATCTCCCCGTGTCCTTCTCCGGAACAAGGGGCCATCTTTGGTCCCAGTTTGTAAAGAGTAGCTCGCTGTGACGTCGCCTCCAGTGTGTGAATTCGTGCATTCGGAGGAGGGTCGACGCCTTCCTCGATACTTAATCTACGCCGTTCGCGGAGCCTCTCTTCCTCGTCCTCCGGTGAAGGATGTGCCGAATCGAACGCGTCCAGCAATGCGCTGGAGGAATGCGGGCTGACCGGTGCCGTGTGCTGCTTGATGAGATGCCACTTGTTGGCTAGATCAGAGCCCGGCGGGAAGGGGCACGTTTCCAGCATCAGCTCTGTTATGTGGATCTTGCGCTTAGAGGAAACCTGGCTCTTGGCCGGCCGAGCGCGGCGAGGTGACGGCAAGGGCAAGCATAAGCCTACCGTGTCCTTTAGCCTCTGCCGCACAGACCGGACACTTAAACTCCGGCCACTGATCCCTCCTCCATTCTCGCTTACTTCCTGGTTGGAGCTGGACCCATAGCAACGTTCCCTCCTGCTGGAGCCACCTCTGGATCGCCCTGTCCACCTGTCTGCCTCCAGAGAGCTCTGTGTCTTAGTGGAGCAAGAGTGTTTTTTCTTCCCTCCCCACGGAGCGTGCCGCGAATAGGAATCTCTACGCACAAGCGGAACTCTTCGCGTATCCTCACTTTCTTTGTCAATTGTGATCTCGACAAATCGTGGGCTATCTGTCACACAGTTGTGACCTCTATGTCCCCTGTCTCTAAAGGTAAGGTGCGGAGAGCCCCGACTGTCCTGGGACTCACCTTGGTGGGCTTCATGAGAAGATGCACCCATGTCCACCACACAGTGGACGCGATCCGTGTCCATATTCCATACGCTTGCTTCTGAGCCATTGGGGTTGAAGAGGGTCTGACATCGGCTTCGGAGGTTACTCCACATCATTCCTCCTCTCTCCACAGATTGAAGAACTTTTGGAAAAAAAAAAAACAGATAAGAAACATTATTACGAAGCGATAATTCTTTTCTGTAGGTATGTGAAGGTTAAGAAAAGTGTAGGGATATTAAAATTGTAAAGACAATAAAGTCATTAGAATGTGTCAGCATGGAAATTCTGGCTATATAGCAAACCGCACATTCACTGTGGAGATGTATTACTAAGTCGACATGTGAAACGTGTTAGGCATGATGGGCCAGATGAAGACGAGTGTGTGTGTATGTGTATGTGTATGTGTGTGTGTGTGTGTGTGTGTGTGGTGTGTGTGTGTGGCACACAAGCATGAAAACTTGTGAGGCTTGCAGAGCCACACGATAAGCATAGGGTTACCAGGCAGATATACAGAGATGCAAGGCCATGGCTATAAATGTACCCAAGCATTTACTCCCAGCTGATCTGCTGGTATGTAATGTATTACTGAGCCAGTCTAGACCTGACTAAGAACTTTCCCCGTCATAAAAGCAGTCGCATGCTAGAGAGCAATACAGGCGAATGGGAAGAGTGGGCACAGATGGCGAGAAAAGTCAGATGAGGGTAACGGCTAAGACTTGGCCATTTGTTCGAGACTCGAGCCAGACAATGAAAAATACTATACACACCTGTCTGCAAGGACACAATTAACAGTGGTCACAGTACACCAAATTCAACAGTACTGTAAACTATGTAGTTATGTAACCAGCCACCTATCCAGTGCAATGCAGAAATAATGCTTTAAGTCTTCAACTAGGAATAAATGAACTCTGGTATGATTGATTACACGCAACCATAAACTCAGTTGAGGATTGTTTTTTTTTTTTGTGTGTTGTCGAGTCAGTGAAAAGTAAGAAGTGTTAGGTTAAGTGTTGTTGGAAGAGATAGGGGCCTTCAGTCGTCGCTTGAAGATAACCAGTGACTGTTCGGACGTCCTGGGGAAGTTCATTCCGCCACCTCGATGCCAGAACGGAGAGGAGCCTTGAACTTAACTTGCCTTTTACCTTGAGAGAAGCAATAGAGCAATTGCTCAAAAGACAGATTTGCGTAAAAGAAAAAGCTAGTGTACCTTGTGATAAAGCTTGGGTGATTTATCATTACCATATCTATCAGAAAGAAAAAGTTTACAGCATCTGTATGAACCTAAACAGCACAAGGGTACTACTGTACAAAATGTGTCTCAGGAACAATCCTTTCTAGAAGAACAAGGAGAAGGATTGTGCCAAAACCAACAACGAACGACCAAACGGTGCAGGCCACGTTTTGATGGGCACCAGACCTGCAGCAGGAGAAGTCTGTAAGCTAAAGAGATCACGTCCAACCCGAACGGCCTTATTAGCAGTAGGTAACATGTCCCATGCAGCCGTTGCTTTGTGCTCTCCAGTTGAAAACACTTCAGACGTCGCCTTTCCTCAATTCTATTAGACAGCTTACACCCACATAGACCGCATTCTGAACAATAACATTACCTAATTAGGCTTTACAAGCAATATATTTTGTTCCAAAGTCAGCCCCATGTCCGTGTTAAGCTTAATTGCGCAGCCGATTGATCTGCTGTTGCTCCTTAACAGTAAACCCTGAATTGGTTGCATGTGCCTGTTGGGAAGTCAAGGAAAAGCCAGGTGGTATAATTTAAATGTTTTTATTTTGCTATTTTTATATACTTTTGCTAGATATTTTGATTCAGAGCTGTCATGTTTTATATCGCAACTGTAAGCTTGCAGTAGGAGGGAAAAAAATTGGTCATAAACACTGAATTGGCAATTATTTTATTCATTCATTCATTCATTCATCTTCTACCGCTATATCCGATCTTCCCTCGGGTCACGGGGAGTCTGTGCCTATCTCAGGCGTCTATGGGCATCGCAGGGCACACACACACACATTCACACACTAGGGACAATTTTCCAAGGTGCCAATCAACCAACAGTGCATGTTTTTGGACCGGGAGGAAACTGGAGAACGCGGAGAAAAAACCCCTGAAGCACGGGGAGAACATGCAAACTCCACACACGCATGGCCGAGATGAGATGGGAATTGAACCCGGACCCTGGCGGTGTGAGGCGAACGTGCTAACCACTAAGCCAAAGTGCCCACTAATTATTATTGTTGATAATTATTATTATTATTATTATTATTATTATTATACATCAATTTAAACCATTTTTGCCATCTAGAGAACATTTGCTGTAAAACTAGTCCAGCCAGATTACACGTGCTTCATCATACAATAAATTCAAGTTGTAATTCCCCTTTAAACCTTCCCTTTAAAGAGGAAACGCAAACCCAAAAAGTCATGGCAACAAAAAGCCACCTACAAACAAAATGTGCCATTTTTTAAAATTGAAACTGTTACCATCTGCACCATGTCCCCAACTAATCATACTAACATAGACAAAATGAGGCACAGAACAGTTTTAATGAGCTTCAGTTACAGTCTGTGTATGTTTTCTATGAGTCCTTGTGGGTTACCTCGTCCCATCCAGGGTGTAATTCTCACCTCATGCTCAGTAACAGGCTCCAGATCCACTGTAACCCAGACCCGGATAAAGTGCTTACTGAGAGTGATTGAGTGAGCACCATATTTCAATGCTTAAAAGCTAGCAAAAAGGAGAAATGTGTACTAGACCTGAATTACATAATAGAAAAATAACAGGGGGGAAAAAAGCATACTTGATTACAATGGGATTTGCTGTGCACATGATGTTTTATATAAACTGGAACTGGAAAAAAAACCTTTAATCTGATCATCCACACATGAGGCATATGATGTACTTTTATTTCACCCTTTCCCTTAACCTTCAGTGTTCTAAACACATGGATAATATATCAGTGTACCAAAAGCTGGTTTTTCCCTTAGACTTTAACATAAACCAAAAAAGTACAGCTCTAGTTTTCCCGACAGGAAGGGCCGAGCGAGGGATCTTTGCATCCTTACACATATTGCATACGTTGCACATCTACCTGTAAGTTTAAGGTATATAGAAATTGGACTTAAGCAACACTAGGGCTAAATGATTAATTACCATAAAAAAGAGGCTGCGATTACACTCCACCACATGACATGCAAGAGTAAAGCGTTATTATGTGTTTAAATAAATATGCTGTGCAGTATTTTGGAAAACTTGCCTTGATAAAGTTGCTAACATACGGGGAAACTACGACCAGCCTGATTCAGCACTTAAACATCACGAAGCCCTGTACGATTGTTACATAGCTTAAAAAACTGTGCGTCAAGTAAACCCGAACAGAACCCGACAGGGATTACTGAACGAAACGCTTGAAAACATAACTCCATATAAATGTACTTCAAAATCGAACATTATAATAACTCAAGCAGTAATACTACTGTGGTTATAGCTATTCAATTAAAATCTCAGGTATATTAATAGATGCATCACCTGATTTCATTTTAACATACAGTCTTGGCCTAAAGAAAAGAAACGTTTCGGTTTAATATTGTGTCGGTCATACTATATTACTATACTATACGTACTATATAGATGATTTATTGCTTGCCTTTTTTTAATAATAAAAAAGGTAAAAATTGTATGTGTACTTTTATAATGTTTCTCTTAGATACATAAAATTACCTACATTAAGCTATTGTTTTTATTTCAAAATACTGACAATTATGAATGAATATAATATATTCACAGATGTGAAACATATGGAGGATATATGTTAAATTTCAGTAATACAGTTGAAACCAAATATTTATTGATGTAAAACAGTTTTTGTTCTGGTGTATGTAAAACACCAGAACAAAAACTGTTTCAGATCAATAAATATTAACATATTTTTTCTGCATATGGTAAATGTCGGAATTGAGCGAATTTTATGGATTTTATTATTTTTTTTAATTTCAGTCACAACTTTACCTACACTTCCATAGTATCTGTTAGAATTGCCTCAAAACTGGAATTTTGGCCGACTCCTCTTGACAGAACTGGTGTAACTGGGTCAGGTGTGTAGGCCTTCTTTCTTGCACTCACCTTTCCAATGCTGCCCACACATTTTCTCAGGACTTTTTGATGGCCACTCCAATACCTTGACTCTGTTGTCCTTAAGCCATTTATTTAGGAGGTATGCTTGGGGACACTGTCCAGTTGGAAGACCGATTTGCACCCAAGCTATAACTTCCTGGCATATGTTGCTTCTGTATATAAACATGCTTTTTTTTGTTCTAATGATTCCATCAATTTTGTGCACCAGTTCCTTTCCGCAGCAAAGCAGCCCCACGACATTATACTACCACCCCCATGCTTCACAGCTGGGAGTTGCTCTTGCACTCAGTTGCTCTGAGGCTACAAAACTTCGCCCTATTCCTCCAAATAAACTGTTTATCATTATGGCCAAAGAGTTAAATTTTTGTTTTGTCAGACCACAGGACATGCCTCCATAGACATGTCCCCATGTGTAGTTGCAAACTGTATGTTGGTGCTTTTTATGGGGGTTTTGAAGTAATGGCTTTCTCTTCCCAGAGTAACTTTCAGCTCAGGACTCGTTTTACTGTGGATAATGACACTGTCTTAACAGGTTCAGCCAGCATTTTCCACAGGCTCTTTTGCTGTTGTCCTGGGATTGAATTCACACCAAAAAACGTTCCCTCTCCAGGACACAGAATGCGTCTCCGTCCGAAGCGGTATGATGGTTGTACATTCCCATGTTTTTTATACTTGCGCATTATTGCCTGAACGGATAAGCGTGGGAACTTCAGGCATCTGGAAAATGCACCTGAGGATGAGCCAGACTTGTGAAGGCCAACAATTCTTTTCCTGATGTCTTGGTTGATTTCTCTGGATTTTCCCAGGATGTTAAAGAAAGATGCTCTGTGTTTCAGGTGTGTCTTTATAAGCATCCATAGGTGTGCCACCAATGAACTCAAATGGAATCAATTAACCTATACGAAGCTTCTTAACCTCAGAATGGAATAATAAAAAAAAAGGTTTAGTCTGATTTAATATTTGACAGTAAAGAGAAAAAATGTATATATATATATATATATATATATATATATATATATATATATATATATATATATATATATATTTTTTTTTTTTTTTTTTACTGAAGTGTATGTAAATGTCTGTTTTCAACTGTAATAAAGTAATAAACTTCATCATATCAGGTCAATGAAAGTAACACCAGGTGAGTTTTAAAAGAAAAATTCATTACTGCTATTTTTTAGTTCAATAAAATCCTAAAAACATGTCAACAGTCTACTACAATGGCTCAGGGATACAGGTTGTGTTTCATCGCCTTAACTATGATGGAACTGTAATATATAGACATCCGGTGCCACCGAGATGCAGAAGGGGGTCCCTTTTAAAACTCTAAAGGTATCCTTGCTACAGTCGCCACTGGCTCGTTCATTAGGGACAAACTTATATAATTATAAGGAACTTGACACAATGTCTATAGTCTCTACAGACAAAAGAATAATTTAACTGCATTGAAGTGAATCAGTGAGACGCACTATAGCAATTTTTTAAATCTCAGGATAAATGTATAATGTAGACCAATTGTCAAAAACATGGCCTGCAGACTAAACCTGGTCCAAGATGTAATCCATCTCACCAAAATACTGCCGTGACTGCCAGTTCCATAAATGACGTACAATGTGTAGTACAAAATGTGTGATAAAGCCACCTCTGATATATTGAATATACTTTTTTTTGGCTTTGATTCATTTGTAATCCTCATGGTTTTGATTTTTACATGCAGAGAAAAGGGTTAGACAAAATCTGAATGCAGAGAGCAGCATAATGTGTGCATCATTACTGTAAGTCTCAGGTGTGGGCACTTTTACTGTCATGCACACAGGAGTGGAAGGTCAGATATAAATATTTTGGGACAAAAGCGAATGAATACATTTCCATAAATCTGTACAAAATCCTTCCAGTACAAAAATCATCCATATTATTTTTTCAACTCTCGTTTGATCATTTGAAATCAAATGTCACTGAATGTGGGGCAGTTTACTTTATTAGAAATACATCATGGAACATAACATCTATATTCACTTATCTGTACTTATAGAGTGCACAATAGCTGCATAATAGATCATGTTGTGACATGTTGGGATTTTAAAGTGAAATGCAGTCCATGTTGAATAATAATAATAATAATAATAATAATAATAATCATAATAATGAGTCCAGGAGGCACGGTGGCGTAGTGGTTAGCACATTCACCTCACACCGCCAGGATCCGGGTTCGATTCCCGGCTCGGTCATGTGTGTGTGGAGTTTGCATGTTCTCCCCGTGCCTCAAGGAGGTTTTTCTCCGGGTTCTCCGGTTTCCTCCCGGTCCAAAAACATGCACGGTAGGTTGATTGGCACCTTGGAAAAATTGTCCCTAGTGTATGAATGTGTGTGTGAATGTGTGTGTGCCCTGTGATGGGTTGGCATTCCATCCAGGGTGTATCCTGCCTTAATGCCCATAGACGCCTGAGATAGGCACAGACTCCCCGTGACCCGAGTGAAGATCGGATAAAGCGGTAGAAGATGAATGAATGAATGAATAATAATGAGTCCAGTATACAAACTGGTGTTTATGCTTTCGTTATTAATAAATCAGATCAATTGAAATGAATGATACACATTACATATATTTATATACACATCTACTTTAAAGGAAAGGACATTATGACCTACAAATAAAACAGTAATAAAATATTAAATGGTGACACTGTAGTACACTACTGAACAGACTGTCTGTTGGTACAGACAGTCCCCCCTGCTCAAATCAGTACAATTGTGCATGAATATATTTTTGTTTATATGCATGAATATATATTTTTTTAAGTCCTGCAACTTCCATCTAATAATGATCAGTTTCAAAGACACCACACAATCCCATCAAGCAACTGCTAATGTGTCTTTCATTTGGCCTGCTTTTAGTGGATTGACTTTTCTGCTCAGGTGAAATTTAATTGCGTTTGGTCCGACTCTGTTTCAGTCCGGTGGCTGTGAGGCACAAAGAGCAAGTCAAGGTCAAGGCTGAGTCAGCATATCAGCAAAAAAGAAAAAGAAAAAAAGCCCCTAGATTGAATTTCCTGTCATCTTCTGCCACTTGCCGTCCTGCTGACATGGACAGTAATGATCACGTACTGCCTACTTATCCAATACCAATATCAAATATCCAGTAGTGCCCATCTCTTATACTGACCACTATACAATGGACAATAAAAGATGCATGTGCCTTCAAGCCACACTGCAACAATGGATTTGTCACCAACAAAATGGAGACTGCAGTGAGTCATTTCCGCTGGATGAACAATTACATCAAAAAGCCCACATATGGCAAAAAAGAAAAAAAAGACCTTGCCATGGATGAAGCTGCGGTGATTCAGCTGGAGGAGCACAGGAGGACTGCTGCCATGCTGCACTGTAGTAAACCCCCCCCCCAAAAAAAGCCTCTGTGCTGTTTCTCTCGGCTCTCTCAGTGCGCCTTCCCTCGCAGGGTCCTGATGAGTGGCCTGGCTTTCGGACAACATTAAGGGCGTAATTGCTTTCTTTTTCCACTGAGGATAAATGAGATGTTTGTGGTAGCCTTTCTCCTTTTGGAAGAGTTGCTGCAAGAGGCTGGGTAAAATTCGTCTCGTTTTTGGATAGGATACAAAAACAGTCCTTTGCTGGGTTTTTGCACGTATTACTAAAGCAGCACCTTTTCATGCCTTCTGCAGTAGAAGGAACAAACGCAGGCCATGTTTAGGCCATGCAATGATAATGTGCGATGCCGATTTATTTTTAACACACAACGCCTTTCATATAGCTAAAGCCTGTGTCAGAGGGTTATGGAGAAACGACGTACTCTCCGAGCTCTCTGACTCTTTCTCCGCACAAAATTGGCTACAGGGACACGTTTACAGCTGTGTACGAGCTCTTTCCTGGTTTCCTGAGGCCAAATTGTCTTGAATCTGGACTGCAGTATATATTAAAATAATTAACGCGATATAAGAAGGATATCCATACTGTATGTCACGCTTTGATTTTAGACTCACAAATAAACTCAATCTTTTGTAATAAAGGGTCAGAAATGTTGCAACAACAAAAAAAATCGAACAGCTCTCAATCACTAGGTAGGATTTTACCAGTATGGTGTTTTCACAACTTAAACCCATAACATGATAATGATGCGATTAGAGCACGGGGTTCCCATCATTGGTGTAGAGTCACCCCTCGATTATCAACTTATCACCAATATCTATACTCCTGCAGGTACCAGTGTTCCCTTTCTTATTTTCGGATCCACCATGGTCACTTGATGGCGTTATCTACTGATGGAAACCACTCTATACATCTGAGGTCCGTTTCACAACGAATGGGCCAAAGATCCATGAAGTTACTCAGCAACACAAGAACTATGACGGTGGAACTGGGCTGTAATTTATTGAAACAGTCTTACTACGATGGTTTATGCGATTTTTACACCGATCACTAAACAGAACGCCTCAGCCATGATGGAAATATAATGAATGGCGATTCGGTGCCACCAAGATGAGTCCCGTTGATCTAAAGTTTTCTTCGGTGCAGATTCTCAGTCATCCAGGTGCGGATAACTACAAGCTCAATATGGATACACGTATAAGGGATATATATATTTATAAAGTTATATTTTATAACCTGGGGGCACGGTGGTTTAGTGGTTAGCACGTTCGCCTCACACCGCCAGGGTCCGGGTTCGATTCCCGTCTCAGCCATGTGCGTGTGGAGTTTGCATGTTCTCCCCGTGCCTCAGGGGGTTTTTCTCCGGGTTCTCCGGTTTCCCCCCGTCCAAAAACATGCATGGTAGGTTGAGTGGCACCTTGGAAAATTGCCCATAGTGTGTGAATGTGTGTGTGTGTGTGTGTGTGGTGCGAGTGTGTTGTGTCCTGCGATGGGTTGGCATTCCATTCAGGGTGTATCCTGCCTTAATGCCCATAGACGCCTGAGATAGGCACAGGCTCCCCGTGACCCGAGGGAAGATCAGATATAGCGGTAGCAGATGAATGAATAAATGAATGAATTTTGTAACCTATTTATCTCTGTAAAGGTGCTTTGGGACAATGTCCATTATTAAAAGAGGTTAAATACAACTGCACTGGATTGGTGAGGATTTGGAAATGCTGTAAGCCTGAGTAAGGAATCCAAATGAATAATGATTTATGTATGATAAATGAATTTAAATAAGGAGGGTGGGGGGGGGGGGGGGATCAACTGTGATTCATCTCAGAGCTTTAACAGGTTTTCCGATCATCCAAGAAAATGCTATGAATGGTTCATTCACACAGAGCTGATATACATGGGTTTAATATTTCTGCATGTGAACTCAAGTACTGGTTATTTAGTAATCTATCAGATTTTTATTATATATATATATATATATATATATATATATATATATATATATATATATATATACCTTTTATTAAGGTATTATTCGATACAGTAGGCCATATAGAGTAGTTTTAGTCACACTTGCATGTCAAAATGTGGTCCTCTATAATGTTTACAAAAGAAAAATATTGGTAAATTGGAAAATTCGTTTCTGAATGAAAGGAGTCTGACTTCCTCAGAGGGGATGTGTCCGGGCAGTGGACTCTCTCTCTCACACACACACACACACACACACACACACACACCACACACACACACACACACACAAACCACAATCCGCAAATCTGAGTGACACATCGCTTGTGTTCCGTTACATTCATTCACAGCAGAGAGTTCTCTCCCAGGCTGAGCCCAACTCACTCCACACATGTACAAATAAAGAAAATAAATATTGTTGTTGTTGTTTTTAATTCTATTTCCAAATAGTGATGTCTCTTACCTCGGACAGTTTGTTCGGCGGCTCCAGGCGCCTTCTTTTGTCTGTATAAAGATGGCTATGGAAAGATGTCAGACCCGCGGCTCTCCTACACCAGAGCTCCCGTGGCGGTTATAACGAGAGAGATCCGGACCGGGCATTCCTGAACTCCCCGGTTTTTTTTTTTTCTTTTACACATAAAAAGGAAGGAAAAGTTTTTTTTTTTTTTTTTTTTACAATTAATTTGATAGAATTGGGTGCTTCAGAATGCCCGTTTGATCCAGGGCCAGATTTTTTGCAGGCTCCGTCTCTGTCGGTGGTGTCTTCCTCCTTTCTTGACAGCCAATATGACGGTCGCTAGGCGAGCAGGAGGCGAATAACGTGAGCGCGCAGGCGGGGACGAGTTCTGGGAAAAGCGACGAAGAGGGGGAAGGTGTGTGTTGGGGGGGGGGGACTCAGAGCCCGAACCGAGAATCCGGATTGGTCACAAATGTCGTGACGGACGTGCCGACTGGCAAATGAGAACGCAGGAGGAAAAAAAAAACGTGAACGCGTCGCGTCCGTTGCTATACTGAAAACGTGGAGATCCAAGACAATACACACGTGAAAAGTCTTCCTGGTTTACACGTTTATTATTTTTTATTTTATTGATCATGATGATGCAACTGTATTGCCTTTTTATATTATTATTGTGATCATTTTCCACGTCGATATTAATGTGTATATTATTTCACTGTTATGTTCTGCTCAGAGGAGTCATTGGGGGCTGTTAGAAAGTCAGGCATGGATGATTGAATGGATGGATAGATGGCTGGATGGATGGATGTTCATTGTCATTGCCTGCATGGTGAGGGGCCACGCTCAAGGGCCCAAAAGTGACAACTCAGCGATCAGATAAGGAACCCATGATTTTCCCGTCCCAGCGCCTTAACATCGGAGTCTTGCTTTCCATTTTGTTCAAGGACAGGATTTATATTAGGTGATACACAGATTATCCAGTTCAAAAGTATACCACCTTTGTTGATTTCTTTTTAAGGTGAAAATGTATAGGAATATTGGACTTAACAAACAAAAACAACCCAAAACTTTATGTATATAGTTATAATATTTATATATCTTCATCTACATATGTTAATTTTGCATTTGTTTCTACGCGAAGCAATTTCAAGTCAGGACAAGATCCGATCCAAGCCTGGACAACAGCTTTGGGAAGTTAATCTCCATACTGTGCCTTTATTTCAACCTTACAGTTTATTTATGCATCTGGACACCAATTCCTCATACCTTCAAAAAACAATAAAAATCTAAGATTTCCTGTTACATGCTATTTTTAATCTTCCATTTATAGACTAACAAATGGACAAGTGTTGTAAATCTTAGGCAGAAAATTTAAATGCCATGGATGGACCTTGTTCGACCAATTAGGCCTAGTCTTTATGGTTTGAGAGTTGGGAAAATGTGGCGAAAAGACACAAAGCTGTTATTTTAAAATTCATAAAACACGAGTATATTTGGAAAAGCCCTGTTTTACAATTAGAGAACAAAAGACACATTGTCCCCCCGTCTGGAAACTGCTGTCTAATTTTTTTGGCAGACACTGAGTGGCTTTCTTTAACAGTAAGCGTGAACATGAACACTGGCATCTTAGGGTGGGATGAAGTGCGCCTGAGGGCCCTCCCACAACCCCCCTAGAGTGGCCTGATCTATTCTTACCACTCGGTCTGTACACCCACAGGCCCCACACTATCAGCATCTCAATAGTACATTCAAAACTCTCCCACTGCTGATGTCATTATCTGGAGCCTTGCTGCATCCACGGCTCATGTGAGACCGTCCAATGTGAGCAGAATATCTTTGACTAATGTCATTGCCAAGCCCTGGGGAAATCACCATGGTTTGAACAACATCTCTATTCAGTTCATGCACAAATCACTCATCTAATTATTGCAGACTAGACGGAGGGACTGTGATCTTAAAAAGGCTAGTTCTATTGCTATTCACCTACTGATGTAATTAGCAATCCTACATATGACTTCTATCTTTTGAGCCTGATCTATATCATTTCTTGCTGGTTTTTTTTTTTAGACCAGCAAAACAGCTTTTCTGCCTTTTTTTTTACTCTAATCTAGAGCTTGTTGACGATGGTCATGCTGATACTACATGTCAATGTCAAATTTGTGTCTCTAATGACTTAAGATTGTCTAAGCAGGAAAACTGCTCATGCTCCAACCGGATTTGTGTAGAGCAGAATAACCAATTCTGTCAATCATTCAGTGACACCTCTAATTAAAGAGAAAAGGCAAGAGACGAACACCCTCCAAAGTACAGACAGAGGATTAGTGCACAATTACTTACCATGAATCAGCAGCACAATTAATCCAGGAACTATGGGGGAGGGCACAAAAATTCTCCCGCTTTACTTATAAAGAAAAGGCACACTTCAGACTAAATGGCTTAGACTGCTTTCGCATGCATTACACACAACACTGGGGTCAGGCCTCCTTGAGCTAATGAACAAAAATGAGGTTCGTGCAATATATTAAAGACATTGAAATTTCTTAACAGAGCACACTGCCATCTAGTGGAATGTATAGAGAACTCGTTTTCATGACTTAAATCAGCATTGCTAGATTTTTATACATTATATACATGATATTAATTTCACCTGTCATAATGCTGTGCATCATCGATGTATTCTTAGCATTTAGTCTGTAATCTGAGAAATTCCACATCGACCTCCAGACTACTTCCTTTGGCTAAGGAACACGTGTTGCACGAACAGTTCTGCATTTAATCACCTATCACGGCACACCACCACAACTATGGAACTGTAACGAGTGGGCATTCTGTTTAGCTTTCCTTTTAATCTGGTTCTTCTCGATGTTTCTTCATCATACCATCTCAGGGAGCTTTTCCTTTCCACTGGCGTTACTGGCTTGCACAGTAGTGATAAACCTATAGACACTAAACTTACACTGCCTGACCACTTTATCTCTCTAAAGCTGCTTTGAAGCAATATCCATTTTTAAAAAGTGCCACAAAAATAAAATTGTATTGAATTGTACACTTTATAGGTCCAAGGTTTAAATATGACATCCAAAATATGCTAAATGTTTAATTAATCAAATAAAAGCAGCTTTCACAAGTTAAAAAGATACTTGTTTAATAGTGTTGTTGGTACCTGGACAGTGACATGTCTTGTGCCGCTCGTTTATGTCCTGAGAAGTTAGACAATGTATACTTTCTGACATCTTCTATTTTTGAGACAACTGACAACGATATATAGTATAATAGATATATATATATATATATATATATATATATAATATATATCAGATATATATATATTATCCATATTCCGAGATATATATCATATATTGTACATCTATATATACTTCTTTTTACATCTTCTCATTCCTTCCTCACCGGTCCTGGCTATATCGTCATTGCAGTCATATACCGGGCTTCCATAAACGTTCATAGGTTCTCCATCGATCACTCTTGTCTATGGTACCTTCCCTTTGCATATATACACGGTCATCTATTACCACATCGATCTCCCTCGGTCACGGGGAGTCTGTGCCTATCTCAGGCGTCTATGGGCATTAAGGCAGGATACACCCTGGATGGAATGCCAAACCCATCGCAGGGCAACACACACACACACACACACCTACACACATCCACACGCGCCCTATATAGGAATCTATATATATATGTGGAAACAGTACATGGAACACACACATATGATTAGTGAACAGGGATTTCCAAACAAACAATCTGGATTTTACCTTCCATTTATTAAAAAATAAATGAAATATATGATCCTGTTCAAATATATATATATATAGTTTTTTTTTTAGCAACAAAATACCTCAACACACTCTCTGGCTATATTATATATTGTTAGTTAATATTACAAAAATGAACGTCATACGAGTCCAGCTGTGCACTCAATCGTGATTGGTCGGCTTCCTTTCCGACGTCATCACACCGGCAGGTTGTGATTGGTGAGCACGCGGAGGGCACGCCGCGCACGCGTACGGAACTGGCGAAAAACATGCTGTATGTTGCTGGAGCTGCAGAGTTTCCCTGACAAACGGGGTCTATTCTCTTATCTTTAACTAAATAAATTACATTTAAAAAGAATTACATTCATATATATATATACATTATTTTTAAATAATGTATAAATTTTAATTAAATTTTTTTTTTTTTTTAGGTTATTTTATAGGTTTTTTCATATATAGGTTATAAGCTGCGACACAAAAAGCACCAATTGGGGCGCCTTTATCGATCACATCGTATTTATTCACGTCACGGTTTATAATAAGCGGCGTCTAATAAAGATTCCAGCCACAAGATAGCGCTTTAGGCAAAGTCACAGATGTCAAGCATGACTTATGCGGATTATACAAATATGACAAGGAGAATAACACATACCAGTGGCTACAAATGGTATTCGAATACACTTTAACATCAAACAGCTTCTAATGTTATACTTATTATATACGTCATATACTTTATATATATATACATATACGTCATTTCAGCTGCATGGACAACAGTCTAATAAGTGAGAATTCAACGTTAAAACAAAACACAAAATAACCCCATCTTGCTTTATATAGTTCGGGTTCATTTTTTTTTCTACCATCATACGGCTATTTTAATAATACCTGCACGTGACGAGCACGTGGGCTGTGTGCTTTCACGCGCTTTTGACACGCAGAGATGTTTGCTGCATGCTTACACTGCGTCCTGCAGCTGGACCGATAGAAAACACTGCGGATGCAACAGCAGGAGATCATACCGGAGACGGACTCGTTGTATAAATGCGTCGCGCCGCACTGAGTCCCTGTACGATTTGGGCAAACTGACGCGTTTTGCGCATTTCCTGCACTGGAGCTTTCACACAAGAGCGCGCGCAGACGCGCAGCCACACACACGCACACAAACACACACACACACACACACGCGCGCACGCACGCACGCACGCACACGCGCAAGCGCGCGCGCACAGCTGGGAGGAGGGGGGAAGAGGCAGGGCTGCAGGAAACCGAGCACCGATGAACAGCTCAACGGCCCGGGAAAGCTGAAGAAGAGCCAGCGGAAACAGCACCTATCATCTTCCCCTGAAGCGTTTCTCTCTCATCAGCTGGACGGGTGTGAGACAACGCGTTCCCAGATGCCCGGAGGACAAGCCGGACTCTGTCCCGAGGAGCTCCGGCCTGGGGAGGAATAGCAAAGGAGAGGATTTTTGTCCCTCGGAGGAGCACCAGCTCGGGCATGTTTTCGCTCTCACGCTGAGCTCGAGGTTGCGGAATCCCCCCCCCCCCACCCCCCCCCCCCACCCCTTCTTATGTGAAGATCGTTCCGTTTCTTTTGACGCATTGATCATCGAGCTGTTTATTATTTTTATTTATTTTTTTAATCGCCTTTTAATCATTATTTCGTTTCTCGTCGACAGCAAAGAGTGACAAGAAGTGAAACCCTACAGGACATGCCTATAAGTGTTTTGTAGGGAAGATTGTGTTTGCTCGCCTTTTTTGATTCCAAGTTGCGCTTTTTACCGCCCCCCCCCCCTTCCTGCAGCCGCCCTGTTGAATAGAGTACCGGCGTGACCGGGGAGGGGATTAAAGGTGCGGTCCGCGGACCTGACTGCCTTAATCACGCCACCATGGTGGTCTTCAACGGGCTGCTGAAGATAAAGATCATTGAGGCACTGAACCTGAAACCTACAGCCTGGTCTTTGAGGCACGCCGTGGGACCGAAGGCGCAGAGCTTCCTGCTGGACCCGTACATCGCGCTCAACGTGGACGACTCGCGCGTGGGTCAGACGTCTACCAAGGCGAAGACCAACAGCCCGGCGTGGCACGACGAGTTCGTTGCCGAGGTGCGCGACGGCCACAAAATCGAGCTCTCGGTGTTTCACGACGCGCCCATTGGCTACGACGACTTTGTGGCCAACTGCACCATCCAGTTCGAGGACCTCCTGCAGAACGGCAGCAAGCACTTCGAGGACTGGGTATGACCCCTGCCCCCTTTTCTTTCACTTTCCAGATTCAATATACACCATACCAGGCATCCAATAAGCCACGTAGGAGTGACGTTCTGTTTTGCCCCCCACCACCCCAGCGTACATACCTGGGTATACCCCTATGGCAGCATTTTTTAAAATTCTGTAGCAGCAGAGAAGGGGGTGGGTGGTGGTGGTGGTGATGGGGTGGTTGTGGTGGTGGTGGTGGTGGTGGTGGGGGTGGGGGTGGGGGGGGGGGGGGCATGTGATCAACCTTGACATAAACCAGTTGCATAGAGACTGGAGTTGGAAAGGATGAACAGCCTGTCCTAAATTTTCCCCGCAGCTGCAGAGAGCCATTACCACCACCACCACCACCACCACCACTGTGCAGTCATGTAGCCTTATATCAAACGGCCAGACAATTGCGCAATCATCCCCGAAGGCGAGACAGGCAAGATGTTTGTCTCCTTTAGGTACAGGTGGCCCTGTTCACACTAATGCAGTTAGCAATTGGATAGGAAAAAAAACCAACAAAAAATGATGTGCTGTTGATGCATCATGCATATGCATTGAGAACTGGCGTGTCTTCCTAGTCTTGAATTAATTTCTCTGTAAAATGAATGGGCAAAATATTTGAAAGTTTTTGTTTTAATGATGCATTTTGGATTCGATGCATGTAATATAACACGGATGAATACATGATTCAACGAATAACTTTAGGTGAGGTAGATCAGCTTAAAAATATTTGTCCGTGACATATTAGAGGGGGCACGGTGGCTTAGTGGTTAGCACGTTCGCCTCACACCGCCAGGGTCCGGGTTCGATTCCCATCTCGGACATTCGTGTGTGGAGTTTGCATGTTCTCCCCGTGCCTCAGGGGGTTTTTCTCCGGGTTCTCTGGTTTCCTTCCCGGTCCAAAAACATGCACGGTAGGTTGATTGGCACCATGGAAAATTGCCCTGCGATGGGTTGGCATTCCATCCAGGGTGTATCCTGCCTTAATGCCCATAGACCTGAGATGGGCACAGACTCCCCATGACCTGTAGGGAATGCAGATTGGATAAAGCGGTAGAAGATGAATGTATGAATGAATGAATGAATGAATGTTAGAAGTGGAAAAAAAACCCACATAAATCCAATGAACATGAGCTGAAACATGGGACACATGATTACCTGACACCCCCATGACCCCCCCCCCCATCATCTCTTTTGGAGAGAAATATGACAGGTGTATGGTGTATGTTTTAAGGCTTAGTTACACTGGTAGGGCCTGAAGCGTTTGCTTGCTCATTCAAGGCAAACAAATGGGTTTCAATTATTAATACACCTCCTACCACTAAGACTTTAGTTGTTTTAATGGCACGTAGCACAAATTGGACATTGGCAGTCACTGGGTTGGCACCAATGCAAGGAACTCAACAGTTCTGTATCTTTCCATATTTCCAGTGTGAGTTTCTATGCATCCTCGCTGACATCCTCACATGAACCCAATCGATTCTTAGCAAGCTTATGTGAGCTTTGACCATATGTATGATGGTGGTGTCGTTTTAGAGAACATGTACGCCGTCATGTCTTTGTCACTCGACATCACATGACTTCATAACACATGCAGTTATTTCGGGTTTATGTAATATGCTTTCAGCATTACTAATATTTTTGTCCACCTAACGTGTAAAATCTTAGCGCTTCTTTTTTTCATTTAGCAGCATTTTCTTTTTAAATCTATCCTTCACTCTGCTTGTTTCCTCCGATCTGCTTTAGTTGGGATCCTAAAAGTGCCAAAGCTTTGATGAATCTTTGCTCTCTCTGCTTCCTGTTGATGTTTCCATGCCATCTTCACGCATCTCCTTGTTTGTGATAATTTATAAAGTTTTCCACGTTTGTTGAAGAACTAGTCTGACTGGCAAAAAGCAACCCATCTGCTGCCCTCATGTTAATTTGAGCATAATTGAGGCATAACTCAGGACTTGGGTGGCTTAGGGTGGCTTACTACAGAGCTAGGCAGTAACCATCCGGTTAGATGTTCAATAGTACAATACCGTTTTCCTTTCTAATGCCGTGGCATTGCAGGTTATCATTCACACACTGTAATGCACATTTATATTTACGGCATTTACGGCAGACGCCCTTATCCAGAGCGACTTACAACTGAGCAATTACATCTAAGGGGCAGCTTGGTGGAGGTGGGGTTTGAACCCGTGATCTTCCAGTCCAGAGTCCAACACCTTAACCACTGGGCTACCAATCTCCCTTAAAGATACCACCTCCCACATGAAGAAGTGAGAGAGAGAGAGAGAGAGAGAGCAAGACACAACATATTACCCTTTTCCTCTTTGCCTTTTAAGATCTTCTTTGCATTCCAAAAATGTAAAAATGACACTGTTAAAATGTCGAGTTTGCTTATGATGCAGACGCTGTGCAGAGGAGGGAAAAGGTGAAATGAGGCAAACAGAGACAGATGAAGCAGGATGGAGAAGCCACAAAGAGGAAAAATAAAGCAAAGTAAAAACACAAAAAACAGCATGTGAGCAGTGCTTGCGGCAAGAGAGTCAGATCTCTTATCTTATAAGTAGCCTGAAGATTATTCGAAATGTAAGGATTGTTCTCAACTAACCAGTTTTATAAATGATGATATACATTTATGATATTTAGTAGATGCCCTTATACAGAGCAATTTGCATGCATCTCAGAGGGTTATGGGCGTTTCTGAGGGGCCCGGGAGTGGCAGCTTGGTGTGTCAGGGATTTGGATTTTCCCTCGGGTCACGGGGAGTCTGTGCCTATCTCAGGCGTCTATGGGCATTAAGGCAGGATACACCCTGGATGGAATGCCAACCCATCGCAGGGCACACTCACACACACACATACGCTCACATTCACACACACATTCACACACTAGGGACAATTTTCCGATTCTGCCAATCAACCTACCTACCGTGCATGTTTTTGGACCAGGGAAACCAGGAAACCTGAGAAAAAACCCGGGAGGCACGGGGAGAACATGCAAACTCCACACACACACACACACACACACACACACACACACACACACACACACACCACACACACACACACTATATATATACCTGCATTTATACACCTGCAAAAAAATCCCTGCATTTATACACCTGCAAAAAATCCCTTTTACCTTCCCAGTGTAAACTTTCTTTATCTATAAAGTAAGGTTTTTGTATTATTACTCGTCAGCAGGTTGTTTTTCCTTGCAGGCAGCTCGTTTGCTGGAGCTTTTCATGACTGTTCACTTTTGAGTTAAAGCACCGTAACAGGACTCGCTGGACGTGTGACGTGTGAGATCGGCCGGCTGTGTATACTTTCTCTGTGTATACTATACTGTTTGTCTACTTGTCCATTTCCACATACATACATATATACTGTATAGTAGGGGTAACCAACACCCTGATTGGCACCAGATTGCCCCCAAGGACCACATGATTTTCCCGCAGCCCGGTTCTACAAATTGCACAACTTATCAGTTAGATGCTTTTAAAATTTTGTTAAGTTATTGTTGATCATTATTGTGTGTTGTGTATCAAACTTGTAGCCCTTTGTTTGATTCGGTACCCATAAAGAAGCTCTCAGTTTCAGAAAAGTTTGGTGACCCCTGCTTAAAGCTGGGCGATATGTCATATAAATTCAACCTCCGATTTTTTTTTTTAGACAAAATTAGATTTTTTATTTTGCATACAGTGGGGAAAATGTGTCCGCTGGCGTTTTGGGGGCTGCCGCTGTCATGTTTAGATCGTACAGAGCGACACACACTCCTCTCCTCCCCATTCAACAACGGGATTCTGTTTGAGGTTCTGTAAATTTATGACAGAGTCATTTCAGGCTTCGCAAAAACTTTAGACAGATTTTACAGTGGGGCTTTGGCTTTGCGCTTGCAACCCCAATCCATTTCCATAAGACTGATGAAACCCTGCTCCTCATGGAAACGAGCACTTTGGATTGGTCAGAGCGCGCTGCCATGTTGTATTTCGTATATTTCAAGTGTAATGCAGGACGGGAGACGGAGAAAATCGGAATAAATAAAAAACTTGAATAAATTATTGAATAAATAAATTAATAAATCATAAACTCGAATTAATCGATAATGACGGTTAAACTCCCAGCTCCACCCCTGCTGTATAGTTTATATGGAGTATAGAATATGGTACTGTAAATTGCTTATATATATATACTATATGCTATATATATATATATAATATATATATATATATATATATATATCATATAATATAAACAATTTATGTATTTATTTATTATTTGTTTTTCAGGAGAACCTGTCCGATTAATAAATAACTGTGCAACGGATTGATTAGCTATATGTTATGTCCATCTGTTGTCCACATCATGGTACACTATTTAAGCGATGATTAAAAAAAGAATCCTAAAATGTAAGAAACGCTAATAAAAAGGATTTCATTTAGGATCGATGTGTTCTTGTAAGTGTAAATCTACAGTATGCACTATTTTTATTTAATTTTTCTTCTTTATAGATAAAATCCTTTTGCTCTTTGTACAGTTTTATTGCAGTGACATAACCCATGGCCGCCTCTGTTATTTGTGCTTATTGAAGCACTATCAAAGATGTTGAAGTCTGGCTGCTGGGATTTATGCTCATTTCTCCACAACAGCATTAGAGCAGGCCTGGGGAGCAGTCAGCATTCATTCAACAAGTGTTCAGTGGGGGTGAAATCAGGGTCACTGACGTTCTACGACAGGCTCGGCCGACAATTCCTTCATGAACCTCACCTGGTCTACAGGGACACGATGAGACATGTTTAGACCTCGTAGTTCCAGTGAAGGGAAATTATATTGCTACATCACATAATGACAATCCAAACTATTATATCCAAACTAGGTTGCAAGAATGTGTTCTGATGTGCATTTATTTAGCATAGTGTATTCGAGTCAAACAATAAGCCAAAATGTGAATGGGTTTTTCCTGAGGATACTTGTATAGATTATCACTTTAATAAACTTGAAGATGTTTGCTTACCGGTGGCACGGTTGCTAAGTGGTTAGCACTTTCGCCTCACACCGCCAGGGTCCGGGATCGATTCCCGTCTCAGCCATGTGTGTGTGGAGTTTGAATGTTCTCCCCGTACCTCAGGGGGTTTTTCTCCGGGTTCTCCGGTTTCCCCCCGGTCCAAAAACATGGATGAACAGGCTGATTAGCACCTTGGAAAATTGTCCCTAGTGTATGAATGTGTGTGTGTGTGTGTCCTGCGATGGGTTGGCATTCCATCCAGGGTGTATCCTGCGTTAATGCCCATAGACTCCTGAGATAGGCACAGGCTCCCCGTGACCCGAGGGAAGATCGGATAAAGCGGTAGAAGATGAATGAATGAATGAATGAATGTTTGCTTGCATTGTAAGTAGAGGGCCATATGAGTCTAGTTTCTAAGACTTGGGACAATTAGTCATGACCAGTGGGGAATTCTTGGGGTTTCATCCAAAAGCTGTTTTCATTCAAAGCAGGAGTCTTTCTCCAGGAAGTACACAAAGCGTTTAGAATGAGTGTAAATCAATTCAAGGCAACGACGAGTTGCTGCCATACACTTGAAACTCAGCGGGTGGGTCGTTCAGGTGGTAACTTGCTTTTTCCCAAGGCTTCTGGTAAAACAATGTTGAGTTAATATGGAAGATTTTAGTCTTGCAATCGTCTTTAAGGCACGTTGGATGCAAACAATTCTTGGCACACTGTGAGCAAAAGGAGTCCAGGTATGTATGGCACATGCCTACACTTGCTGCCTCCTCCACACGGATTTAACGGCTCTCATTTGGGGTAGTGTCTATGAGTTTGTGTGAATTCCCGTCCGTGTTACAAGCCGTTACATGCATCTTTTGTTTCGCCTGAAATTTCACGTGGAGATTTGCATTCCTTGCTTTCTCTCGACAGCGCTTTAGTGATGTTGTGTGGAACAAGAACACAGTGCAAATATGAGCTACAGTGGAGCAACATTCCATGTAAACACTAATCAGCCGACATGCTAATTAAAGTTTAACTGTAGTAGGCATCTCCTTGTTATTCTTTAGTCGTACTTGGAGGCATGTTTTTTGTTCTTACTTTCCCGCGGTATAGTATTTTAATACGCAAGTCTCTCACACAGGACAGCGTCTGAAAGGTTAAACCAATAATTGATTGTTTTGCCATTGAAACACTAGCGTTTGGTGCATGCGATACAACAGGAGAGGTGAGATTTGGGTGCCGTGTCCATGGACTTTTGTCGTGCCGTTTGCTGCTCCTGAAACCATTATGTGAATATTGGGAAGCATTAACTCTAAGCATTAGATCTCTGGTCTCAGCATGTAGTGTAGTTGACATAAGGGACACGACTGAATGTTAACAATTAACAGACTGTTAACTCTTAACAGGAGGAAAAACAAACTGCTCTGCTCCTTCTCAATTACACCCTTCCATAGTAAATCTGAAACCCCAATAATGTTTGAGTTAAATATGCACCTTTTATTTTTCATCGTTTCCTTTTATTTCTCCCCTTTCAATATCTGTCATCATCGTTGCCATCAGGGCACATGTAGAATCATTTGAATCAGGTGCAAATGCAACTTTATGATATCTTAATTAAATTCTGTACATGTATCACATGGCATGGCAACATGGCAACATCTGAATGTTCCTTCATGAACATGAACACAGCAAAGTAAAAGACCTCCTGTTCATTTTCTTGTGCTTTGTGAGTTCCCGTTGCCGAAGCATGTTTTTAGCGTCATCTAGATTGTCTGTACATTTTTCCTGGCAAGTTACTATTGATATATGTGGTTCAAATCTATACAGAGGACATTATCTGCTCATTCTAAGTAGTATTCACTGTCATTGGCTCCCGTTGGGTCCAATTCTTTGCTGTTTTGTTGTTGGGTTTCGTGTTGAAATTAGTTTGGAATGCTGGAATACAGTAGGAGGCTTGGTTTATTCTCTACATGGCGTTTTAGTGGACATGTGGACTATCTCTGGGTACGTTGATTTCTTCCCAACTATCAAAAACATGCATGTAGTTAGACTGAATATGCTAAATGGCTTGAAGATGTGAAGGTGTGCTTTTATAGTGCCCTGTGATGGATAAGTGTCTTATCGAGGGCCTGATCTCTGCCTGTGCTCTTCTTCCATTTCAGCCTTAACCCGGATAACGTCGTTACTGAAAGCAAGGATTTTAATAAATAGAAAATGCTGTTCTGTTTATTTAGCAGGACTTAAATAATGGTTGTGTGATCCTCATTTACTTCTATAGCTTCTATAAAGAGTAGAGATTTTAGCATCTTCTTGAAAAAAAAAAACAACAAAAGCAGGTGGGAAAGCAGGTAGGGAAAAATATGTACATTGCATAATCTAGAGAGGGTCCAGGTTCGATTCCCGTCTCGGCCATGGGTTTTTCTCCGGGTTCTCCGGTTTCCTCCACGGTCCAAAAACATGCAAGGTAGGTTGATTGGCACCTTGGAAAAATTGTCCCTAGTGAATGAATGTGTGTTTGTGTGTGCCCTGCGATGGGTTGGCATTCCATCCAGGGTGTATCCTGCCTTAATGCCCATAGACGCCTGAGATAGGCACAGGCGTGACCCGAGGGAAGATCGGATAAAGCAGTAGAAGATGAATGAATGAATGTATAATCTAGAATTTTTATGTAGAACCATCTTTAATTTTCATTATGTGTTCTCTGGTTTCTTTTACAACATTGGTTTAGTTTATTGATGTTTGAGGGAAGTAATTTATACACCACTCTCTTAAGATCCTGCCACAGCATCTCAGCGGATTCATATTTAGTCCTGATAATTGGTTTGAGGGTATTTGTTTTTGTTTGTTGTTACCAAACGTGTTGTGTACAGCGCTTTATGACCAAACATCTATACTGTATGTCTCATATATATTTTTAAGGAACAAACAAAGGCCAGTAATTGACATAAAGTAACTCTTGTGTTTCTCTTCATATTTATGAGCATTAAACAGTCTGATCTTGTATTGATTGTCTTGAAACCTTTACATTTATAAGCAGTCCTGTTCATTGGGGAATGGAGAATGGTGAATGGCCTTATAACTCTTTCCAGCATGCAGCAACAGCGGTTTCTCTGAGGTAAACGCTGATGTCCTTTGTTCATGGTGTGATGTATACACAGGCTTTAGGGCTTTAGGACAATAAACCTTCTTTGAATAGCTTTAGGATCGGAACTACTGCAAACAGTTTTGCAGTCAACAGAGTTGAAAGTGTACAAATACTTCGTTATGTCCCTTAAGAAGAAATATTGGGTATCTGTACTTTACTGAGGGGGCACGGTGGTTTAGTGGTTAGCACGTTCGCCTCACACCGCCAGTGTCCGGGTTCGATTCCCGTCTCAGCCATGTGTGTGTGGAGTTTTCATGTTCTCCCTGTGGGGTTTTTTCTCCGGGTTCTCCGGTTTCCTCCCCGGTTCAAAAACATGCACGGTAGGTTGATTGGCACCTTGGAAAATTGTCCCTAGTGTATGAATGTGTGTGTGTGTGCGCCCTGCGATGGGTTGGCATTCCATCCAGGGTGTATCCTGCCTTAATGCCCATACACGCCTGAGATAGGCACAGACTCCCCGTGACCCGAGGGAAGATCGGATATAGCAGCAGAAGATGAATGAATGTACTTTACTGGGTTAATAATTTTTAACCGACTTTTAACTTCCACTCAGTTATCGGTGTTCTCTACTCCTCTTTACATTTTAAAAATAGCTTCGTTACTCCTATGTCATTTCATCTTGTTTCCTTGATCACTGAGATACCTCTGAATTATTCCTTGGCCAGATCAATATATACATATACTGTATACAGTTTAATTTCAGTACAGAGTGGAAAACAGGTGTAACGGCGCAAAAACCAACCTGAACCTGAAGCCGATTGTGAAAAACGTACCTGAATTCCGGTAGCAGTCCTTTTCTTAGACAATGTTTAGGAAATAGAATATTTGAAATTTCTACATGCAGTTCTGGACCACATTGTTGCATTTTAGACCCTGATATGTAAATCCCATGGCTTTATATATATATGATCTGTATAATGACCATATGACTGCAGGCAATTTGGATTTGTGTTTGGATTTCATTCCAGTTGAATGTTTTTCTTTCTCTCTGTGTATTTGTCACATATTCAGGATAAATTTGTCCTGTCATTGTGTGGCTTGTATATTTACTGGGCGACATTTACACTGACAAGAGTGTAGGGTGGAGTGAATTGGAGCAAGCCGCATTGTGAGATGTGGCGTCACCCCGAGTGCTTCACCCTGAGGCAGTGACGCAGGTTAACTCGTCTTCAGAAACAATAGAGCTGACATCTGAGCATGCAGAGCGGTCTGAAAAAGCCCCCTCACTGCCAATCTAAATTCATCCACCAAGACACCGGCCTTCCCTGCACCAAAGACGACTCTCTTCTTTTTGCAAAGAGAGAGAGAGCGAGAGAGAAAAACGATTCGGGAGACTTTTTTTGTTATCAGCCTAGACGTTTATCTGGAGATGTACAGCGATGGAGCTAGATTGAACCGTTAATCAAGCTTATGACATGCCATAACTTACAGGATGCTACATATTGCACTTAGTACACATTAGGGATAGTAAGCTTGCGTTGATTAAAAAAAAAAAAAAAAAAAAAGTGCATCGGATAAAATGTTCTTTCAGCACCACTTCTGCTGGATGACTATGATGAACCACAATACAGAGGCATGTGACGGGTCGTTGTTGTGTTTTTTTTATCTTATTTTATGTTGTGTAATGTTGTTATGCACTGCCTCGTGTTGTCAACACAGTCTTTGCGCTGTTTGCACTAGGTTGCACACGACGCGCTTTATGTAGCTAGGACAAACTTAGTCTAGTCCTCAGCCTTCTGTTCTTGTGTTTGTGTTATATGTTGTTTTGTGTAGCACCAGGGTCCTGGAGGAACGTTGTCTCATTTCACTGTGTACTGCATCAGCTATATGTGGTTGCAATGACAATAAAACCTCTTGACTTGACTTGATGTCCCGAGAATATAGATTAACATGGCAGCTGCACCTTCCTGGAGACAGAACAGGAAAAGAATGACATTTATTTATCTATCTATTTATTTATTTATTTATTTAGCATCTTTTTTCTTCCATTGTGTCATATTGCATTCAAGTTCATTATGTTGAATCGGAATTGCACTGTATCGTACCAAGTGGAATTGTATCGCATTGCATTGGTAGCTGCGTCCTCATTATGTATCTTTAATGTGTGGATTCGAGATACGAGGGAGATTCTCATCACTAGAACACGAGTATGTTGGAAATGTATAAGTTGACGAGCAGTGGAGCTGAAAGACAGTTCAGGTGGTGTGTGGCAGGTTCGCAGGAGCCTCAAACAACTAACTCCGCTGTTAACAGCCAAGCCTGATAACAACATTAAGCCTAAGCTGACCAATTTCTCCCAGTCTGGCTGCGTTGAGATGTGGATACTGGTGTCCTCCTGCTGGTCTGAAGGAAGCGGGGGCCAAGGGGTTGCTGTGGCCCGTGCTAAAAATAACAGCACTATGTTTGAGTCACACGGTAGCCTCGGCTTCCTGTTTTCAGTCTCCCACGTTTACTTCCCAGAGAGATAGCGAGCGATCCGGAGGTGGGAGGGGAAGAGGGGGGGGGGGTGCTGGTTTGGTCGGTTCTAGGAGGAGGGGGGTTTGGAGGGGGGTTGGGAGTTCCTGGTTGGGGGTTTGGGGGGGGGGTTTGGGGGGGTAAGCAGATTTGTGATGGTTTTTGGTTTGCAGTGGTATTGAAGAATAACTGCTAACTCATCATCATGTTACTTCCCACCGTAGCTGGGCGGAGCAACGGGAGGCACGTGGTCGAGGTGACACCACAGACCTGTGATCCTGTGTTGTAGCGACATTTTGATGGGCCACGCTAATGAAGCACACAGCATCAAACTGTCTGCAGTGAGGAAGACCTCATTCTTTTGGTCCCGGCCTCAAGCAGCATCTCAACCTTTCCTGCTGAATTACTACATTTACATTTACAGCATTTGGCAGATGCCCTTATCCAGAGCGACTTACAACTGAGCAATTGAGGGTTAAGGGCCTTGCTCAGGGGCCCACTATTGGCAGCTTGGTGTGTTGTTGGGGTTTGAACCCGTGATCTTCCGGTCCAGAGTCCAACACCTTAACCACTGGGCTACACCTCCCTGTTACTACAATTCTGTAGTAATAATCGTAATGTTTTTTATGCCTGTTCGCTCCGTTTCACTCCATTTCACCAATAAGTCCTTGTTTATGCCTTGCGGTGATTGGAGTCAAATGTTTCTCGCGCACAAGCCGCTTTGTGTGATCCATTTTGACGAGTGGCACCTAAAAAAGAAACTCAACAAGCCGGTGATGAAATGAAACGCCTGTACTGTTGTCGGTAGTAGTAATGTATGAGGCCGTTAGCTTGTTTACGTTTTCGGCTTCTATTAGGCACAAGTTATATCATGTTCGCCCTGTGTGTGTATGTGTGTTGCCTGTGTGTGTGTGAGTGAGAGAGAGAGAGAGAGAGAGAGAGAGAGAGAGAGAGAGCACAAGAGCAGCCGGTTCCCCTGACATGGATTACGAGGATAGACATCCTGATATAGACTTTATTCAACACTTCTCAAACATGACAAACGTATTCCAGTTTTCTTGCATGGATTACATGTCACAGCGATTCTGATTTAAAAGTTATATTTCCATATATTAGCTTGTATTGCTGGTCAGTATAGATAATGTATCAAGGGTAAGCTTGTTGGCGTTGTGCTCAAGACACAGTATATATATATATATATATATATATATATATATATTATATATATATATATATATATATATCCTTTGTCTTCTCCCCTCTTTATTTCTCTGTCTCTGCCTCTTTTTCTCCTCCTCTACTTGTTTTTTTATAATCCTTCACAGTTGCAAGAAAGCGTGTTTTGACATGAGGAAGGCATGCAGCAACTCTGATTTGAGATCTGTGAGCTCAACATTGTAACAGCATTACTGTTATTACCACAAATCTTATAATGGATTTAAAATAAATGCAAATGTTTAGTTTAGCAAAATCAAAATGCCCGTGTTGGAAGACGTATAAATATTACCTGACTCGATACAATGATACAGTACATTAAAGATACATATGAAGCAGCTATAAGTGCCAAGTCAAGTCAAGAAGCTTTTATTGTCATTTCAACCATATATAGAGCTGATTCAGTTACACGGTGAAATGAGACTTCGATTAGATGCAATACGATGCAATGGGGGAAAATGTGATGTCAGACGGACAGTAAATCATCAATTTACTGAAGTGCCTTCTGGCTTTTTCACAAACACACCATTGTAGTGCAAAACAAACAAACGGAAAAAGAGATGAAATGAAACCAGATGTTCTTTTTCTGTTCTATCTCCAGGAAGATGCAGTTCTACCTCTGCCATGTCAATCTGTATTCTATGTGACGCCCAGGATTTTCAACAGAACGCATTTGAGTACTTTTTTAGTGTAGAGAAATCAATCTACATATTAAATATTGGTCCAAAATTGGTTACTTTGAAAAGAACGAATGTATAGTGCATCTACTATACACTATACATTATGAACGAATGAGTTTTCGTTAAGGCTGTAGATAGATTAAAATAATTAAGCGCAATTAATCACATTTAGTTAAATGTTAAATCTAATGTTTCCATTGTACTATAAATCAATATTCTTTCGTGTTTCTGATCCTCGAACTAATTGTAACAGATGTTATAATTATATACAGTTCACTCAAAATCTCTCCCGTTAATAAAATTATTGATTATTTCATATTTATTTTACCCTGGCATAGAGCTGGGAGAATTATCGTTTATGGTTTATGCCGATGTTGAAAATGAGAAAATCGAGTTTCGATTTCACCTTGGTTTGACACAACGATCTTCCGTAGTCCTCCGCCTCCAGCCCCGCGTTACACTTGCGAAATACTAAATACAACACGGCAGCGCACTCTGACGAATCCAAAAAGCTTATTTCCAAGATAGGTGCGGTTGCATGTTGCATGTAAGTGCTTGGGGTTAAGTACACCGTGCCTATCTTGTAAATAAGCTCTTTGGATTCGTCAGAGTGTGTTGCATTGTTGTATTTAGTATTTCTTTGATGTCCTTTGTTGTCTTGATCAACAAAGGACCTTTGTTGATCTTTGTTGTCCAGGTTTCATTCATTCGTGGCGTGAAGAAGCAGATCACTCATATAGTAAATAGTAGCATGCTGCGTATATATATATATATATATATATATATATATATATATATATATATATATATATATATATATATATATATATATATAATATATATATATCATTCTACCGCTATATCCGATCTTCCCTCGGGTCACGGGGAGCCTGTGCCTATCTCAGGCGTCTATGGGCATTAAGGAAGGATTCACCCTGGATGGAATGCCAACCCATCGCAGGACACACATACACTCACATTCACACACATTCATACACTAGGGACAATTTTCCAAGGTGCATGTTTTTGGACCGGGGGGAAACCGGAGAACCCGGAGAAAAACCCCCCTGAGGCACGGGGAGAACATGCAAACTCCACACACACATGGCCGAGATGGGAATCGAACCCGGACCCTGTGAGGCGAACGTGCTAACCACTAAGCCACCGTGCCCCTTAATATATATATGTGTGTGTGTGTGTGTGTGTGTGTGTGTGTGTATATATAGATATAGAAGTATGTATGAGTTGACAGTAACAAACAGGACTAAAACAATCCAACAGTCAAAAAAAAGACATTTTTACATAGCTTTCAGGACAAAACTGTTTGAAGGACATTGTTCTGATTAGCTCTTTTTTTTTCTTTTGCAACGAATAATGACTAAAACCACATTTCCATTAACAGCCTTCCACAGCCCACAATAAATTATAGTTCCCTCTTTAGGGCTTTTTTCATACCACTCCACTAACAACAAAAGCAAATGGATTGGTGTAATAAATGTGCTTCATAATAAATCTGTGTGTCATTTTGCTCTATTTAAGACCATTTAAAGACCGGGCCTTAAAATGCACTCTGTTTCCGCCTCGGCTCAAATCACTGATTTAACGATGATGGCTTAATGATAGCAGGAGGATATAATGTGTACAGCAGCATCTTGGAGGTTTTGGTCTGTGCTTGACTTTAGCATCAGTTGCATCTAAAAACGTGGACTATTTCGTCTGTCACTGCAATTGTCTTTGCCACTGATTTCACGCTGGCTGGTTTGACTTCCTCGCACGCACATTGTCGCTTCATGGAAAGGCAAAACCACTTCATTTAAGGGAAAACCACATAGACTTTGTGTAGTTGTGTGTGTTATTGGTTTCATCTAATCAAATGTCGATGGTGGTGACTACTGACTGTATTTACTATATAATTCATACACACACACACACACACACACACACACACACACACACATATATATCCGATCTTCTCTCGAGTCACGGGGAGCCTGTGTCTATGGGCGTTAAGGCAGGATACACCCTGGATGGAATGCAAACCCATCGCAGGGCACACACACACTCACTCATTCACACACACATTCATACACTATGGACAATTTTCCAAGGTGCCAATCAACCTACCGTGCATGTTTTTGGACCGGGAGGAAAAACCGAAGAACCCGGAGAAAAACCCCCTGAGGCACGGGGAGAACATGAGAACATGCAAACTCCACACACACACACATGGCCGAGACGGGAATCGAACCCGGACCCTGGCGGTATGAGGCGAACGTGCCAACCACTAAACCACCGTGCCCCCTATATATATATAAATATAAATATATATCCCCCAAAAGATTACGTGAAATATATTCAAATTTTCAAGCGTGGCCTTTCATTTTTCCATTTCCTACCCGTCTTTGAGTTTTTCCCCTTACAACACTAAGCTGTGGTGCTGCTTGAGGGTTATCACTTGACTTCAATCACGTCTTTTTCACTCATTTTTTTTTCTATACTGTATATGCTGTATAGACTAAAGGCGGCCTTTCAGTTCATTTTAGCCTGGGCACCATGCAGCACCGTGAGATGTGTTGTTTAGGAATGAATCCAGGTTACTGTTACAATAAAAGTGAATGAAAAGCGAAAAAGGAAAATCATATTAGAAGCTTTTTTTTTGTGAACAACAGACGTGTTGTGCAATTATACGGCACTTAGTCTGCGCCATTAAACCTGGATGATGAAGTATTACTGTTGTCGGTGATCTATTTAATGAAATATCACTCGTTATAGAGGTAATGCTATGAAACTATTGTAGGTGGAAGGTGGCAACACATTTGCACCATGCTCAATATTTCCAGAAGACATTTTAAAAAAGAAATCAATCTAATTAAAGCGTAAGTTTGGTTCCCCGGAATTGCCATTAATGACTATGATGAGTTTCAATGGAGTTTGGTTTTGACTGTATGTATTGCTTTTGAAGGGCATCTTTTTACCAACAGGAACCAACTTCAGTAGGGATTAAAATATATAATATTATAGTAATAGTAATATAGTAACATATATGATATATATAGATATATATATATATATATATATCTATATATATATATATATATATATATATATATAATAAAACCTATTGTCACGGCGGCTCTCTCTCTCTCTCTCTCTCTCTTTCTTTTATCTCTCGTTCTTTCACCTCTCGTCTCTCTTCCCTGCTTCTTTCGCCACACACACACACACACACACTCTCTCTCTCTCTCTCGTTCTCGTTCTTCCCTGCTCTTTCGCCCCCCACACACACACACACACACACACCACGCACACGCACACCACTCTCTCTCCGCATCTCTCTCTCTCTCTCTCCTTGCTCTTTCACACACACACACACACACACACACACCACACACACACACACAACACAAACAAACTCACCTGTTGTCTCGCTCTTCCCTGCTCTTTCGCCCCCCCACACACACACACACACACACACACACACACACACCACACCCCACTCTCAATCACACTACTCAGGTGTTCCTGATCTTCGCCCTCTCCATCTCCCCTTTAAATAGCCCGGCTCTCCCTACATTCCCTTTCCGGGCTCGTAATACTGAAGTAGTGTCGCGGACCCGTTCCATCCACACTGTGATCCACGTATATATATATATATATATATATATATATATATATATATATATATATATATATATATATATGCCTAACCTGTTGTTTTTCCAGTTCCCGCTTCCTTCAGCTCCAGATCACGGACTTCCAAGTCCGCTCCTGAACTCCGGTCCTCCAGTGACCACGGCGCGCAGCGCGCAAGGCTCCCAAGCCTATCTGGCCGCTCCTTTGAGCGGCGTCTCTTTTGTTATTTGACTTTTGAAAATAAATCCTTTGTGTTTTTGGAACCCCCATTCTCCGTGTGTCTGTGCAGCGCACCACCCACCGTTACACCTATGGCTTTTTTTAACCATATGTGTTTTTCACCCACATTGATCACAATGTGACAAATGTATAGGATGCCTTTAGGCATATATATATAATTATTTTATTTTTTTACTTGGGCTGGTAGACACAAACCTGTCCAAGCATGACAATACCCCTTTTTAAGCCATCTCTATGAAACCATGCCTTACATGGGTTGGAGTTGAAGATCTTAAGTGGCCTGCTATAGAACTCTGATCCTGCTCTACCTTTTGGGATGGATTATAACACCGACTGCACTCCCTATCCTCCTCACCTCACCAACATCAGTACCTGACTTTACTACAGCTCTTGTTGCTGAATGAGCACAAATCTCCAAACGCACACTCCAAAATCTAGTGCAACATCTTCCCAGAAGCGCCTAGGTTATTATAACAACTAGATTGTGATGTTCAAAAAGGACATGGTGTCTACAAACGTATAGCTCGTATCGTGTATGTCCATTTTTTTTGACTGACTGGAGATTATAGTAACATACAGCTGGTATGTATTTCAACATAGTTTCCTGAACTGTTCTTACGCTGTTCCTTTAAAGTTACTTGTGATTGTGTTTTGGTGGAGTCTGTCAAAAGAAATGCCGCTTCAACGTCACTTCTACATCAACGCTACTCGTCTACTCGTCTAATATTAAAACCCAACTACTCTTCATGTAATGTGGGCATCAGTCACATATATAACAAAGAGAGGGAAGTTTAACAAAAGTACACACACAGGTATATCCAAACAAAAGCAACCGTTCTTCACAATCCAAACACATGCACTGATTACCGCTGTGCAATGTGTTAAGCATGGAGATAAAACCACTTTATTGTGACACCGTGATGTTATTACAGCTACATGTCTCGGATTTTACATAGTCTGTAGCTAGATCTTATGTTCTGCACTGACATGTGCTATTAGAGTTCTGAATCAAAATGCTGATTTTGCTGATTAAAATGCTGGTTCAGAATCGGATTTCAGAATCAGAATGCAGATCAGAGCGTAGCATGGCTGAACACGTCCCTGACTTCGTCCATACGGGAAACACAGTTTATACTTGTACTCAGCACTGATCACTTGCGATCTAGTTATTCACCATAATTGCTTAGATAGATAGATAGATAGATAGAAAGGTAGAAAGGGCCTTTCTTAAGGACACAAGAGTGGCAGCTTGCCGATACCAAGGCTCGACCTTCCCATCCCCTGACCTTCCGATCAGTATCCCAGCGCCTTAACCACCGAACTATCCACTTTCCCAAGAGATAGATAGATAGATAGATACTTCATTCTAATGGGAGATGTACAAATTTCAGTAGTATCCACAAACTTGGGTAATAAGACATGTAATAAATCCTGCAAAAGGGGGTAATAAAATGAAGTTAAAACTCAAGACGTCCGCAGAAAAAAAACTGTTTTGTTTTTATTCCCAGGTGTGATCTGTATCTTCTTTTAATGACACGATACATTTTCCATCTTCTTGTTCTTTGTTACCCACACAAGCAAAAAGAAAAAGAAGTTTGGAAGTTTGCACTTGCTGCGTGTCTGAGGGATGCATAGTGTTATTTCAGCATTACATGGTGTGTATCAATCAGAATATCAGTTTTTGGGGGAAAGAAAATAATGTGTTGCTATAGCCCTTGTTTGTGTTTGTGTTTACAACACTTATGGCTCTAATTTACACCTGGTTTCATTAAATCGCATGCAGTCAGGCTGGAACACTGAATACTGTATGCAATCCGCCACGCAATACTAATTACCACTTTTTGTGCAAACGGATATGGATGAGGGAGAAATGAGCACTGTTTTTTGTGTTTCCATGAGCACAGTCCTTTAGGCTTTTGTGGCTTTTTTTTTTGTAGCCCTAAATAATGTGCAAAGTTTTTAGTGCAGAATGTGGCCTAATTATGTACACCTCAAACTGGTGCAAAAACTGGTGCTTAGTACATCAGGTCCAAGGTGATGACAGAGTTGATGAAATGCAGCTGCAAGAAAATCATTTAATGCTGTATTGTTTGATATAGGGGGCACGGTGGCTTAGTGGTTAGCACGTTCGCCTCACACCACCAGGGTCCTGGTTCGATTGCCGTCTCGGCCATGTGTGTGTGGAGTTGTTATCCCTGTGCCTCAGGGTTTTTTTCTCCGGGTTCTCCGGTTTCCTCCCGGTCCAAAAACATGCACGGTAGGTTGATTGGCACCTTGGAAAATTGTCCCTAGTGTATGAATGTGTGCGTGATTGTGAGTGTGTGTGTGTGTGTGTGTGTGTGTGTGTGTACCCTGTGATGGGTTGGCATTCCATCCACTGTGTATCCTGCCTTAATGCCCATAGATGCCTGAGATAGGTACAGATTCCCTGTGACCCAAGGGAGGATCGGATAAAGCGGTAGAAGATGAATGAATGAATGTTATATATATATTTCTGTAAGATGAACCTGGGTACAATTATAAATGTACATTTGTATATTACTGAAACGTGTAGGGGCCGAGACGTAGCACATGGTGCATGATTTTCCTGCGTATAATAAGAATTAGATTCTGCAGCGGCTCCAGGTTTCTTCTGTGTGCTCCAGCGTGGCTCCAGAGCAAGCTATCGATTGGAAAGGCTAAGGGGCAGGAAGTTGAAATAATAGTCAATATTAGGCAGAGTTTGTGCTGGCTAATGAAGCCATAACAGCTGCTCCATCAAAACTAGATTAAAGGAGGAAATGGAGGGAGGATGTGTGTCTGAAAGGAATATAGGATGGATAGGAGTGGAGACATACACATGAAAGGGGATGTGAATGGTTAGGGTGGAAAAGTGAAAGAGACTGTGTGTGTGTGTGTGTGTGTGTGTGTGTGTGTATGTGTGTGAGAGAGGAATATGTGTGGGGTGTTAGGTTAGAAGCAAAGAGTAACCACACACTCGACACATGTTCACACAGGATGCATTACACAAACTTTGTAACGGATCACATGCAAATACATTGGAACTGTCATGAAATGCTGAGATTGCAGTATACCTTTATACAATAATTATACGACATACAATTCTATAATAAGGAACAGGCTCCCCGTGACCCGAGGGAAGATCGGATAAAGCGGTAGAAGATTCGAGATGAATGAATGAATGAATTCTATAATAATTATAGTAATTATACAATAGGTGCAATCTTTGTGCAAATAAATATATACTTACGCAGCTAATTAAGTAGCTGCAAAATGGCTTTATGAAGGCAAAGTATAAAGAAAAACATTCATTAATTCCATCAAAAGCATCAGATCGAACTCTGACAGTGTCAACGTGTGCTGTTCTTTTGCTCTATTTCCTGTTTAGACTCATTTTGTGTGTATTTCCTTGGAACAATAAAAGGTCTAAACAATCCCAAACTTTTGAGCGGCATATATATATATATATATATATATATATATATATATATAATATATATATATATATATATATATATATATCGCATATATGCGCATATATATTTATTTATTTATTTATTGGCAATTTGTGGTTAGGAATGTTAACTGCATTTCTTTGGCCCTGTATTAGTATTTTGCACAATGGCAATAAAACTACCTAATCTAATCTAATACTATCTATTATGTACTCTGTAGAACTGTATTACACCATTACTGTGATGTATGTACCTTTTGGTATGGAACTGTTAGTGGGTGCGTTTGTGTGTGTGTTTGTGTGTGTGTGTGTGCTCCTCTGGGTCATGAGTGTACCACATGCAATAGCTATTAAACACACACAAAAAATAATAGAATATGAATAAATATGTGTGTGTGTGTGTGTGTGTGTGTGTGTGTGTGTGTGTCCAGGAATTTCCAGGCAGTCTTCACTTTTTATTTAAGTTAGATGTAATCTAAAGTGATTTGTGGATCGAGATATGTTGTAGTTGTTACCATAGCAACAACAAATACATGTATGCTCAGTATCTTTTAATCCAGCCTTTTAATTGCATTGCACATTAAGAACTGCACAAGAAATAACAGGTTTTATCAAAGATAAGCTTTCAAAGGTCTAGTGAATATTCAGTAATGAAAAGCAATTCACATCCTGTATCTGGCTTCAAATATTATACAATTATTATTATTATATATAGATCCGATCTGTAAAATGAGCTGTGCTTGTCGATGCAGGTGTGCACTCTAACTAAAACTAGCGTGCTCAGATTGTGTCCCTCTAAGACAGGGGTCACCAACGTGGTCCCGTGGGCACCAGGTAGCCCCCAAGGAGCACATAAGCTCTCACGTAGATGCTTCTAAAAAATGAATCATCCCGTGTATTACATATAAATGTCAGACAGACAGATGATGTCCATCTCTCAACTTAGCCCTTTTTAAAAGGTTGGTGATGAAGATGTTCTTCTAAACGATAGCAGTATTAGACGGCATGTAACTGTAGCCAGTGTGCCACTTTAGCATGCGAACATAACAGTACCATGTCTGTGTCACTTCTGCATTCTTATAATTCATTCATTCATTCATCTTCTACCGCTTTATCCGATCTTCCCTCGGGTCACGGGGAGTCTGTGCCTATCTCAGGCGTCTATGGGCATTAAGGCAGGATACACCCTGGATGGAATGCCAACCCATCGCAGGGCACACACACACACACTCACAATCACAATTACACACACATTCATACACTGGGGACAATTTTCCAAGGTGCCAATCAACCTACCGTGCATGTTTTTGGACCGGGGGGAAACCAGAGAACCCGGAGAAAAACCCCCTGAGGCACGGGGAGAACATGCAAACTCCACACACACATGGCCGAGACGGGAATCGAACCAGGACCCTGGCGGTGTGAGGCGAACGTGCTAACCACTAAACCACCGTGTCCTCTCATGCTTATAATATGGTTAGTTAAATATCTCCAGATAGGGGTAATAATTGTCACCAATATGTTTTTCTTGTACATTGCATTAATAAATATGAACACAGTCATTGTATTTTTATAAAGCATAAACAAATAAATGTGAAAAAAAAAACGAGATTAGGAAAGGAAACATGGACACTTTGTTCCTAGTAGTCCTCAGTCAACTAATTATGAGTTTCACTGATGAATTTAATCATGTGATTTCCAGGTGACTGGATCGACCATGTGTACTTTCCAGAGTATTTTGGCTGTATGTTTGAGGTGAAGAGAATCAAACCGTAATTGTATTCAATTCATTTTCGTTCAGAAGTGTTAAGTAATGAAGTGTTAAGTAACCTCGGTGCGCGTCGCTCTCAGGCTAGGAAATTAACTCATGGAATTATTTATTTATTTATTTATTTTTTGAACAAGAGATCCTTCCAGAAGGACAAACACACAATCCCAATTCCTTTCATTGTTGGTACAGTGGCTGCTTTTAAATAATGGCATAAACACACAAAACACACTTAAATTAAATAATCAGTGCAAATGAGCAATACTTCTTCTCAACAGGAATTCAGTATTTGGTAAAAGGGAAACGGGGTCCGGACAATAAACTTCGCAATGGAATTCTTCATTTTTCGGAAGCAGCAAACTCAAATAAATTATAGTGCAAAAACAACTAGGCAGTGTATATTAAACTGGCAGGACAAACAATTTCAGCACTATTTGAACAGAAAAATTCCCATAAAAACAAACAAAAAAAAACATGGTCTCAATTCAAGTCAGTAATCAAGTCAGATAAACATCGCAATATAGTTTCTACACCTACACGTTTCAGCTAACGTCAGACTTTTCGTCTGGAATTTGGCGTCGGTTAACGCCGTTTTCTTCAGCTCCCATCGCGTTCGCCCGCTAGAGGAACGCACTAATTGCTTCCCCGATCATGACCTGAGGCAAATGGGGAAAATTCAGTTCGGATAATGTCTAAAGTCGCTTTCTGAGGAACGAATTAACAACGTACACCGAGGTACCACACTACAAATACTTCCTTACCTTATTTAAGTAGAAATTTGGGGAGTTTTCCAGGAGACTTTTTAACTTCTACTTCTTTGTGTAATTTCTACTTACGTTTAAAAAATAGCCTATCCTTACTCCTATTTCATTCCGGCTTGTTCTTATTCCGGCTTGTCATTGTTCAAAAAAAAAAAAAAAGAGAAAAAAAATCCAGATAAATTGCGCCATCCGGAGAGAGTGAATGTGATTGTGGTTGGATGAGAAGTATAAAAATGTACTGTTCCGACACCCTATTGCTTTGTACGGTATCCATCGCACCTGCACTTGAGTTGTTACTCAAATAAGGTTATTTCTTAAATGTGATTATTTCTCCACTACTGACTCGAACGGGTGCTTTCTCTTCGTCCTCCGCAAATCAAGCTGCAGTAGGTAGTTCGATAGCGAGATGTTTGAATAAATTAATGATCGTGATTGGCGCGGCCTAAGCTTTTGTCCTTAATGGCTTTTTGTTTCTTACATTACTTTTACTTTTAGACTTTAAGTAGTTTTGAAACCAGTACTTTTACACTTTGAGTAAAATCTTGAAGTAAAAATACTTCAAGTTCTGCAGAAGTCCTTTAAAACCCTACGACCTATACTTCCACCTGAGTAATGAATGTGAAGAGTCCAGACATCAGTGTTTTTACTTGTATCTTACCTTTTAACAATGGGCATTTTCTCAAATCAGCTTTGCAGACTTAAAGTGCTACTAAAGTTGTATAAAATAATGTATTTCTTATAATTGTCCTTAATGAGTGAGCCAGTAATGAAACTGTATGAATTAATTCATACAATATGAAAGAGGAACCAGAGTTTTTCATTTAATCGCCCAACACTACACACCTCAATAATAATGGGACTGTAAGAAAATACTCATCTGGGTGACACTGAATGTCCGTTTCTTACAGTCCCATCATTATTGAGGTGTGTAGTGTTGGGCGATTAAATGCAAAACTGTTCATACAGCCTGTGGTCCAATAGATCCAGTCATTATAATAAAATAATTATGATTGGATATCCATCACTGGACGCATACATACACTCATTCATACTGCTGCTGAGAATACAGACTATACTACCAAATAAATACTTATGCTGCCAGAGTAGTGACAGTAAGACCCAAATCTCTTTCAAATAGCTGACATTAGGTCCTTTTCACACACTCAGATGTTTAAGAAAACGGTCAGGTGCTGAAAGAGAGAGAGAGAGAGAGAATAGCACAGAGGTCAGACAAACGACATGAGATATACAGTAAACTGAGCACATACATTGTGGAATGCCTTGGATCAATAGTGAAACCTGTATAAGAACATGTAAAAGGCGAACACAAGCATGGTACTGTAACTGAATGGTGTATAATAGTAAAGTATACTGGTAAATAAATAAATAAAAAATCTATATTTTTTGCAGAAGAAATATGTCATCACGTTCAAAATATTTCGGTCAAAGCCTCTCGAATAACAGCGTTCAAATTTGTGCGACGACATACACAAGCAACGGCAAATTGAATTGCTGAACGTAATTGAATTCAGCTGCTTTCGCTTTATCCCCCTTGACTCGCATGTCCCCATGTGCTTAAGGAGAAAAAAACAAAACAAAAACAAAGCTCATCTTTCTAATGGAGCCAGTGGTCTTGATAAAGTGTGTGTCTGCTTTGTGAGTGTCTGTGTGTATAAGTGTATGAAGGAAGGTAAATGACAGACACATACACTTGCGATATTTAGAGTATATCTGAAGAGATGAAGGACGAAATATCCAGGAGGCAAAATGTGATATATAGTTGTGAAGTCTTTAGTTGGCAAGTAAACAGTGCTATAAAGTGAGAGAAAATGCTCGTGAGGGCTGCGGAGACAAAGTAAGGACTGGGAACAGTGAGCACACAATGTTTTATCTCCCCTATGACAGTGTGTACAGTCTCCTGTACAGTGTGTGTATGTGTGAGGGATGACACACACCAGACCCCGACTGCAAATGAGACCCCCATTAAAAGACATACAGATGTGTGTGTGTGTGTGTGTGTGTGTGTGTGTGTGTGCATGTATTTGTTGTATGTACTTGTGTGCATTAGTTTTAAACAATTTTTTTGAAGACAGTTGTTGGCCTATAATCCAGGTCTTTAGTTCTGGAGGTTAGAATATTAAAAAACGGGTATTTTTCTTTGCTTCTACTTTAAGTATGTTGTTTTTCAATGTCGATAATGTAGTGGACTTATCAGTGTTAGTGTAAAAATGGAATCGAGGTAAAGCAGGACGCGCAGATGCAGAGATGGAGCATTCGGAGCGCTTTCTGTTTCAACAAGAGAAGAATCTCCCTCGTGAGTTTGTCTCGGTCTCTCACCCATTTGTTTGTGCTGAATAAGTGACGAGACACTTTCGGCACTGACACGCAACTGATTATGCAGGGACGTGAATTGTTGGCTTACAAGGACTGAGCAATGAATGCACACACTTTTCAACCAATCAACCAATAAATCACCATTATATATATATATATATATATATATATATATATTATTACGGTTGCCCTCGCAGGGCCAGTTATAACTATAACGACATATTTTTTCTCTTTTACTTCTCCTTTACTATTTCCCCATCTAAAGGGATTGTTGCATTTTTCTTAAACCACCACTATATTCTCAGTGAACATGCTCATATATATATTAGGCTGTCAGTGAGAAGGAACCCGTGTAGATCGCTCAAACTGAGCTTTAAGCTAATTTATTTCAGTGTGTCCTTACTTTGGACTGCTGATGGTAAGATGATGGTTGGGGGACTACTGATTTGACAATCGCAACAGACTCAATGAGACACACAAGCTTTGTATTGAATATTGCTTATATATATATATATATATATATATCTATATATATATATATATATATATATATATATATATATATATATATATATATATATATATATATATATATATATACTGCCATGTTTTTCTGCTATGTATTGGCGCTGTGTTTTCTTTTTCTTGCATGATGGAGCATGCATCAATTCTATATACATAGCATTGTATATTATTCTATATTCTTTATATACATAAACTAAACGAATAATGTTTGGTGAACTATACATGCAGTAGAAGTGTTAGTATCAGCATCAGGTGTTGGCCAGAGCTGAAATCGGTATTTTGTCATAATGTGGCATCAGAGTACACATTTTCTTGACATCTGGAGGTCACATTTTTATCTGATTTAACTCTGTAATTTATTTCGTCTGTACTATGCACCCCCATTTCCTTTTCCTAAAATTCAGTGATAAATATATCAGATTTGTACGGCATTATAACTGGGGATCGGTCTTCATAACACCTTTACATCTGCGTTTTTTCAAACCAACCATCATGTCTTCCCTTCCCACATCCACAACACACCCTTGATGTCTTCTTTTCTTTTCATCCTCAGCATTATTCTACCGAGAGACCCCCTGTCCTTTTTCTGCACATGGCCGAGCTATCTCAAGCGTGACTCTCGCCTTCTCTAAGCAAAATAGCGTTGTTTGATTACCAGATGAAATGAACTGTTTAGTCATTATGGTTTACAGCTGCACTGGCTTTCTTCTGGCAAGTATTCTTGCACGGAGAAAACAGTTTTCAAAAATGTATAGAAAAATACAGACTGCAAATTCTTCACCACTAAGAATGAAGAATGGCGTCCTTAATATCACTTCCACGGCAGTTTTACCACAGGCATATCATTAATCGTGCTCTTCGCCAGAACGCCGTTTATGAGTTTTTAAAGTCCTTTCGTGTCAGTGTGCCTGGTGCATGCTCTACTCCTCGTTTTTCTAAACATGATTTGAAAACAAGGCTGTGCAGGCATAAAATACAAATCCCCTCCTGATATCCTTTAGTTCAACCTCCCTCTAGGGCTAGAGTCAGGTGTTGCATGAGAACCGAGCAGACAGATGTTAAAAAGGGAGGTAAATCCAGTCTAGTTAAATTATAGTCTTGTGAAAAACTGGGGTTATGACGTACCCTGGCGTTTTTGTAGGTAGTTAGGTGTTACGTGTCACTTACGTTATGTAAAAAGTGATCTGTTTTTTGAGTCGTATTATGCAGATCTTCAAAATTATATTCTTTTCTTTATTCATTCTACAGATTGACTTGGAGCCAGAGGGAAAGGTGTATGTCATCATAGACTTATCTGGATCTTCCAGTGAAGGTAAGGTAATCCTCTCGTTAATAACGATTGCACGAAGATGTGAAACGCATTGCAACTTTTATTTCCACTTTCTATGACTCAGAGTCTCTGTTTACGTTTTGCCTGCTTATATTACAAAAAAGCCATTTGACCGAATTCGATCAGTGGCAGTCTTCTGATAAATGATAGGGAAGGAGTCAAGAATGGGAGCCGGGCAGTGTCATTGTTTCAGTGCTGAAAAACATGTTGGTTGATGACCCAAGCCAGACTGGGTGTGGTCTCATTTCAGCTAAATAAGCCATGCATAACTCTCCAAAGTCAGCTTCTTGAGGCCATTCCCTATCAAGCCTGTAGTGTTTCTGGCTGAAGATCAGAGGCAGCTCAGTTCGAGCTCTTCCCTCCCACTGGAGAAAACATCACATGCTGGTCTCCCAGATGCTGAAATGATCAGCGTAAAAAGTCTAAATTATTCCTCGCTCCGTTGCTAATGCTTCACAAAAAAAGTTCTTTATATGTGCCATTTAAACCATAGTATAGATATTATTTATTTTGCGTTTTACAAAACACTCTAGTACTTGAAACTCCAGTGATTATTGTCTCCTTCATAATCTTTTTGAATGGATTTTAAAAAAATACTTTATCTTTGCTAGTGTAGTTATAGGATTTTTTTTAGCGAAGGATTATAGTCAGATGTTGCTGGTAGATCTACATTGCTAGAGTTTTTAATTTTAATTTTTTTAAACAATATTCAATGTCATTAATGAGAAAGTCAAGGTATAAGTTGCAGTGCCAGCATAATGCAATGCAGCTAGACAACACAAGTGTGCAGAGCGAGATATCCACGAGATAACAAGCATGCTGACTGTGGTTTCGGCATAAACGTTGATGCTTTGGACGCTAATCAGTTTGAAGAGATTACCATATGTGGGTGGACGTGTTAATGGGGGTTTCAACATGAAAATAGAAAGTTTCTGAGGTTTGGTTTCGATCAGGTGGACTGAAATGAAACCTTCATGAAAATGCAAATGCCTACCAACATGGACATGTACAGTAGGTCTTTTCTGTATTTTCAGAAACCCAGTAAACATGGCTTCAAATTTGTAGTTTTATATCTTCTTGGGCACTTTGAGTACATTTATTTATTATCATTAAACTTGTAAAGATACACACGAATGCAGGGGTATAAAAGAAAAATAATAATAAAGCTCAATGTCACTGTGGCTTCTCACTGCAAAACACTAAAGAATCTATAAACCCTTTGTCTATATACTGGACAACTTCCTTATAACATCACTTAATCACTTATAACTTGTAATTTCTTGTAAGTAGCTTTAAACATTCATTTCTTTATGGCCCTTTTTGTTTTCTCTTGTTCAAGAACGAGTAAGACGAGTAACAAATACAGCATGTTACTGTTACATTACCAGGAAAACACAAGGCCGTCTGTCCTGAAGACTCGTCCCCTGGCTGAAAACTTGCTGACTAACGCTATGAGCCACCGCCAGAGACTTCATAAATATTAAATAAACATCCCCTTGCAGAAAGCTTCCATATATCAATGAATATTTCTATCTCTATCTAGCTCAAATCTGGAATTGACCAATTTCCTGATATACACAAATGTATCCTGAGAACGCTCCATTTCGCGATTATTCATTTATTTCTAGAATAAAGATCGATTGTTTATAAGCAGATCCATGCCATGGTGTACATGTACGTGTACAAAGTACATCGAAAGTACACACACACACGAACTCTCACTCTTTATGGGTAACAAACAAATCCATTTGCTATTTGCACAATCTGCTAATTTGCACACTTTTACCTCTGAGTGCTCAAATGTCATATCACATCACTCTATTTATCTATTACCGCATAGGAACAAATCCTTTTTTTGCACAACTTGTATAGAACACGGTAGTGTTTGTTGTCTTGTCTTATCGCCCCCGCTTTGCTTTTTATTCCTAATTATTTTTCCCACTTTTCCTTTGTGATTAGATTATGCACAGTCCTGTGTCTCGTTCATTTATGTTGTCTGTTGTAGCACCTTGCTCCTGAGGAAATGTTTCGATTCACTGTATACTTCACTGTAGAAATGACAATAAAAGCCTACTTGACATCAGCCTCAGTTATGGAGAGCCACGTACCTAGTGAACACTGCAAGGCAAGTAAAAGGAAGGAAGTGATGTTTGCTTCCGTAAGAAAATGGAGATTTCGTTTTGGGTAATCAAAAGGAATGCAAGTTGTGCATCATATGAGTATCAAGACACTTTAATCACTGTTGAAGTATTGAGTAATTTATTTGCGTAATCCTCATGAAAGAGGGAAATGAAGATGCTCTATCGAAGCTTTGTGAGGGAAATGGATTGTTCTCACCACTGCACATTTCCTTATCAGAAAGGTTTAATCGGATAGGTCAGGTGATCCACTTTAACCATTATAAGAAAAGCAGTGGTTAAGCACCAGCACGGCTGAGATGCGTGCACGTAGTGGCTGTGCTTTAAAATGACTCAGACATGCTTGCCTTGACTAATCACAGATGGTCCTGATAATTGTTCGCCTTTAAGCAGTGACGTCGGAGTGTATGGTGCGGCGGTATAAAAAGCCTTCTTTCGAGGTGTCAGAGACTTTGTGGCAGGTCGTGCTACAGTGCACAGCTAAGTGCCTGTCATTGCAAAAGGCTCCTTTGAACTCATGGGCAGCAGATGTCTGAGCATTTAGTATTTCACAATGTCATTTCCTGCAGAAGAAAGAAAGACAGGAGGGTTAGCGAAAGTCGGAAAGGTGTCATACGGATAAGATACAGTTACTCAGAGATATGTCATTGGGTGCACGTGTGTGTGTGTGTGTGTGTGTGTGTGTGTGTGTGTTTGTGTGTATAAAGTGGCTGACAATTTTATATATCCTTTGAAATCCTTTAAAGCAGTTTTTAAATGCCGTGCATGCACTCAAACATCTGGATGTTTCTTCAGATTATACTTGTATACTGACTCCAAGTGTGTCTGCATTTTGTCCTTCACTTGTTTGCTATGCAGTTATAATGGACGTAAAGTACAAAAGCATTAGCTTAAAGGTAATGTTTGCTTTCCATAATGAATCAGGCAATTTACCTCTCAGTCAATGCACCGTGAAAAACAAATCATATCAGCCACTTTAATGTTATACCTATTAAGTCAAACCCACACAATATACCTGGCATAGCACAAATCCATATCACCAAACTATATTCACACTCAGATAAACCTCACAATTGTAAAGGCGGTCTCTCTCTCTCTCTCTCTCTCTCTCTCTCTCTCTCTCTCTCATTCCCTCTCTTTCGCTAGCACTTGGGTCACATTCATTACTCAGGTATAGATACTTGAAGCGTCAACTCGAGCGATTTTCTAGAGTAAAAGTGTAAAGGTACTGGATTCAAAACTACTTAAAATATAAAAGTAAAAGTAATGTAAGGTGGAAAAAATGCCGTTAAGGACAAAAACTCATAAAAGCTTAGGACTGCCAATCGCAATCGCTATTTTATTCAAATGTCTCTCTACCAAACTACCTACTAATGAGCCAGTGGTGGAGAAATAAAAGCTTTTAAGAAATAATCTTTTTTAAGTAATGTGAATGTGTGTGTGTGTGTGTGTGTGTCCTGCGATGGGTTGGCATTCCATCCAGGGTGTATCCTGCCTTAATGCCCATAGACCCTTGAGATAGGCACAGACTCCCCGTGACCCGAGGGAAGATCGGATAAAGCAGAAGAACATGTATGAATGAATGAATGAAATAAAGACCCTAACACTGGTTATGTCCTTGCTGGAGTGGGACGTGATTTGTGTAGTGTGCAGGTGCGATGGAACGCGTACAAACCAATAGGGTGTCAGGGATCACCAACCTTTTTGTAACTGAGAGCTACTACATGGACACCGAGTCATATAAAGGGCTATCCAGTTTGAAATACTCCTCTGAAATAACAAATTTGTACCTTTAGTTATATTATTATTATTATTATTATTATTATTATTATTATTAATGATACTCATTTATCTATGTTGAATCACTTGTGATTTTTGACAGTGACTATCAACAACGAATTATTACTACATTTTACATTATAGACGCATCTCACTGATGAGTTGTGCAACTTTTTATAGCAAGCCTGAGAGCTACTCATGTGCTCCTTGGGGGCTACCTGGTGCCCACGGGCACCACGTTGGTGACCCCTGCAATGGGGTTGTCGGATGGTATATGTTTATTCTTCTCATCCAACCACAATCATATTCTGTCTATCCAGATGGAGCGATTTATCTGGATATTTTTTATTTTATTTTATTGTATTGAACGATGACAAGCCGGAATGAAAACATACCGAAATGAAATAATGGTGGCATTTTTAAATTGCAAGGAGTAGAGAGAACAGATAATTGGGTGAAAATGTAAGGAAAGTTAAGAGTAAGTAGAGGTAAAAAGACGGCTGAAAAATAATTACTCCAGTAAAGTACAGATACCCAAAATATCTACTTAAGTAAGGTAACGAAGTATTTGTACGTTGTTACTCGACACCTCTGCTCGCTAACCGTTGTCGGTCCAGAAAAACCCAAACATATCAATCCATCCCCTATACAATTCACTTCCATTTTATTTGTAGAGCGTTTTTAACAACTGACATTTTTGTGAATGAATCCATTCATTCATCTTCTACCGATCTTCCCTCGGGTCACGGGGAGCCTGTGCCTATCACAAGCGTCTATGGGAATTAAGGCAGTATACACCCTGGATGGTATGCCAACCCATCGCAGGGCAAACACACACACATTCATACACTAGGGACATTTTTCCAAGGTGCCAATCAACCTACTGTGCATGTTTTCGCACCGGGAGGAAACCGGAGAACCCAGAGAAAAAACCCCTGAGGCCGGGGGAGAACATGCACACTCCACACACACATGGCTGAGACGGGAATCGAACCTGGACCTTGGCTGTGTGAGGTGAACGTGCTAACCACTAAGCCACCGTGCCCCCGCAGCTTTACATTCATTCATTCATTCATTTTCTACCGCTTTATCCGATCTTCCTTCGGGTCACGGGGAGCCTGTGCCTATCTCTGGTGTCTATGGGCATTAAGGCAGGATACACCCTGGATGGAATGCCAATCCATCACAAGGCACACACACTCACACACGCATTCATACACTAGGGACAATTTTCCAAGGTGCCAATCAACCTACCGTGCATGTTTTTGGACCGGAGGGAAACCGGAGAACCCGGAGAAAAACCCCCTGAGGCACGGGGAGAACATGCAAACTCCACACACACACATGACCGAAACGGGAATCGAACCCGGATCCTGGCTGTGTGAGGTGAACGTGCTAACCACTAAGCCACCGTGCCCCCGCAGCTTTACATAATATACGTAATTATAATGTGTGATGATGAAAATCAATTTTTCCCTGGTTGTTTCTTGTTGAGCAAGCGACGATGGCAAGGAAAACCTCCCTGAAAAGCTAACAGGAATAAACCTTGAGAGGATCCACTCAACAGAGAACCCCATCCTCACTTGGGTGTTTTTGTTTATGATTTGTGAAATCACACTAGAATGACAGACCGTAAAAAAAGTGCTTTGTGATGGCTTTGCAAAATAAGAAAGGAAACATGTAATATCACAGTGACCATGGTATTCGTACCCTATTGCTATGGCACTTGAAATGTAACTCATGTATTTCTTTGGGTCATTTTGCTACGCGTTCATCCACTAAACATGATTGGTAATGGTACACACCGGTCTCTATAAGGTCAAACTGCATATCAGAGCAAAACCCGAGCACAAAGAAACTTCCTGCAGAGCTCACAGACAGGACAGGCACAGATCCTTGACACAAGACCGTTTTTTTGCTGCGTTGTAAATTCCCACGAGCACAGTTGGCCTCCAAAATTCTTAAATAGAAGAACATCCAGGACTCTTTTGCAGAGCTGACTGCCTGGCTAAAACGAGCAGTAGGGGGAGAGGGCCTGATTAAAAGAAGTGACCAAGAGCTCAACTGTAGTCGAGCGCCAAAGAACGTGCTGAGTCTCTTAACACTCCACAGATCTGGTCTTTACAGCAGTGTGGCCACATGGAATCTTCTCTCCAACGCAAAACACATGAAAGCCTGCTTGGGAAAAATGATTTCCATGTTTTTCATGCTGTCATGGGTGACACGGATGAATGGCAACCTTTCATTAGTCAAATTCACAGTGCGATTCGATTTTTCCTATAAAAAGAAGTTTTTTCAATCAGAAATTGTCTTTTTGCTTTGTCATTATTGGTTTGGTTAAGCGTTTCAGTTTCACGTATATATATATATATATATATATATATATATATATATATATATATACGTATATATATATATATATATATATATATATATATATATATATAAAGGAAGTCTAAAATTACAAGACGAAAGTTATAGCAATACGAAGTTGTGATATTTTGAGAATAAAGTCAAAATGATGAGAATAAATAGTTTGAATAAAGTTTGAATCCCGGCACTACGAAGCATCCACTAGTGGGCCCTTGAGCAAGGCCCTTAACCCCCAAAATTGCTCCGTCTGCCCCGCCGTTAAGGTTTCATAAGCCAGAGCGTTTCTGTTGGCAGTCAAAAGCCCGTATAAATGCAAGGCTTTGCATTAGGAAAATTAAAAACAAAAAACAAACAAAAAAGAGAGAAATATTTTGAGGATAGAGAATAAATTCGTATTAAAATGAGACCAAAGTGGTAATATTTAATCTAGTAAAATAACACAGTGACACAAAGGACATATTGTTCCTGAGCTTTTTTTTTAAACCTATTTGAGCATTTTTCCACCTGGAAAACAAAAGACATGTAAAGAAAACATATGAAATATGAATATGAAACTAACATTAGGGGCGTGTATTTAAGCTATTTAAGCTACTACTTCCTGTCAGTGTTTAAGTTCAAAGATAAGAAGACTGCTATCTGTCTATCAGTCGAGATAGGATATATATATATATATATATATATATTGATTGCGTTTTTGTTTTTAAGAATCAAAAAATATCTCGATGCTCATGTTGTATTGATATTTTCTTCTAAGGCTTGGGATTAAAGAAGCCATAGACCCCTATAAATGTATATATATGAAGCTGCGTTTAACCGTTTACATCTGGAGTGGCACTTCATGTCTTACGTATTGCATCATCATTCAGAAATGATTTGGTGCTGAAATCCGTGGCTTAATGGAAAACTCGGCAATAAAACGATTACAATAAAGCCGTTTCATTTGGATTCTTATTCAATGATGTTTCAAACGGCCCACAACTTTCAAAACGGCCATGATTTATTTCATGCAGCAGGATTATTTATACCTTATACATGTCATTAAAAAAAAAGTACGCCACTCTGCATAAGGGCACCAAATGCCGTGAATGTAAGTACATTTAATGAAATTGGGGCATGCGTTTTTCCTGCCAAAACCCTTTAAACCGGGCAAAAAGGTTATGGGCTTCTAATTTATTATGCCATCTGTGCATCAGAAGGCACAGATGGCACAGTGAAAGTGGTCAAGGGTAAAGAGGTGTATCGTGCACGGTTCTAAATGAACTTTATTTTGTGCAAAAGCAGTTAGAGGCAATGTCTGGGCTACAGGGCTGCTGGCTGCTTGCCTCGAATCAGTTCTGCTCAGCCTCAGCACACCACACACACACACACACACACACACACATCACTCACATGCACATCACACACACACTCACACATGCTCACACACACACTCGTACTCACACATACACACACACTCACACACACACACCAAGCTGGATGATGAGAGATACGCCTGTGACAAGTTGGAGACACAACAGAACAATCCAGTCTATAAAACAAATCACTGAATGATGCTCGCATACATTATGAAACCTTCAACCGTCAAGGTTACAATGACTCTGAATGTATCTATATATATATATATATATATATATATATATATATATATATATATATATATTCGATTCGAGTCCCGTCTCGGCCATGTGTGTGTGGAGTTTGCATGTTCTTCCCGTGCCTCAGGGGGTTTTTCTCCGTGGTTCTCCGGTTTCCTCCCCGGTCCAAAAACATGCATGGTAGGTTGATTGGCACCTTGGAAAAAATTGTCCCTAGTGTATGAATGTGTGTGAATGTGTGTGTGTCCTGTGATGGGTTGGCATTCCATCCAGGGTGTATCCTGCCTTAATGCCCATAGATGCCTGACCCCGATGACGTGACCCGAGGGAAGATCGGATATAGCAGTAGAAGATGAATGAATGATATATATATATATATATATATATATATATATATATATATATATATATATATATATATAAAATATTCTTTTTTTTCTGCAGAAGACGTGATAAAATGCCCGATCACAGCTCGAACTCGAACCGTATCTCAATCTAGTTCTTAAACACATTTCCTTTTCAAGACACGTCATCTTACAGGGCTCCTTGAAGAAATGGTTCAATGTTGTTGTTTTTTTTTTTTTTTTTTTCAATGAGTCATTTTACTGACTGAGTCAACAATTGACGATACAGAGGAGCACTTCTGTCGCTCCCTCTTTCACTTTGTCACTCTTTCGCTCTCTCTCGCTCTGTGGTAAACATGTGGAGCGGCACAGTGCATGTGTGTTTCTGTGTTCGAGCCAGAGAACGAGCTGCAGCTGAGTCCTCTCCACGGGATCTGAACCTCCTCTAAACTCTGCTGTTAGTTTTCAAAGGGAATTGTGTAAGGGGTGAAAACGGAGCACAGATTGCATACCGAGACACGCATAAGCAAAACGTCTGCCCCAAACCTCGACGGCTACAAAAATCACGCCACGGTGATGAAATAATGCGTACTTTAACACGTATAGCTGGCTGTCCTGAGCCTCGTTCGTTCAATGGTAAGAGCTTTCCCATTTGAAAAAAACACTGGTAGTATTGCCTTATTGAGACAGATGGCAATAAAAGAAAAGCCACACAAATGAAAATAAACAAAGCTTGAGATAAATTAGCAAATGCCATTGGAATATGATAGCTGTCAGGATTAATAGGATATTATGGGCCGTCAAAGCACTAAGCTGGTGCATGACTAATATGCATAATGGGTCAAGCTGCAAAACAGATGTCGCTGCATGAAAATTTTTTGTGTGATTACTTTAATTAATTATTTATTTTTGCCTCGTGCAAATTTGACCACGACGGGGGGTGGGGGGGGGGGTGTTTGTTTCAATGCAGATGTTGACACCCAGTGTTGTGATGCTAATACGCCGCGGTCTTGTAAGAACCTCCGAGTGTCATCTTTAAACAAATCATCGAAAAGAAAAGGATTCGGATAATGTTCTTGACAGTAAATCTCATGTATTGTATGCTAATGTCCATGTATAGTTTTCATATTCAGTTAGTAGAATTTCAGTTAGCATAATTGTGGATGAAGAAAGTATATAGATTTGTCAATATACGCTTACGATATGAATAGTAAATTTTTATGGCGCATATTTTGGATGAATATCCATTATATACTATTGTATATTGGTGGGTTTTTGTTCAATCTGAGCCAAAATCCTCACAATTAAATGAACCAAAGACTTCAAGAAACAAAGAACACGTCGGTCTCTGTGCATTAAATCTATCTAATAAATGAGTTTCACAAATTGAGTTGAATTACTGAAAGAAATGAACTTTTCCATGATATTCTGATTCCTTGAGATCCACTTCTATGTTCATTCATTCATTCATTCATTCATCTTCTACCGCTTTATCCGATCTTCCCTCGGGTCACGGGGAGTCTGTGCCTATCTCAGGAGTCTATGGGCATTAAGGCAGGATACACCCTGGATGGAATGCCAACCCATCGCATGGCACACACACACACACACACACATTCATACACTAGAGGACAATTTTCCAAGGTGCCGATCAACCTACCATGCATGTTTTTGGACCGGGAGGAAACCGGAGAACCCGGAGAAATACCCCCTGAGGCACGGGAGAACATGCAAACTCCACACACACATGGCAGAGACGGGAAATGAACCCGTATCCTGGAGGCGTGAGGCGAACGCGATAACCACTAAGTCACCGTGCCTCCCACTTCTATGTTAATTCATATAATTGTAATCTCAATTCATAATAATAATAATAATAATAATAATAATAGTAGTAAATATAGGTACTTTTCCTTTTTGTTGATTATCATTTCTCCTCCCGTATTCTTCTAACTGTACATGGAATTGAACCTGCAATAGATAAAAGTCTAGACACACACACACACACACACACACACACACACACACACACAAACATTTATAAAAACTACATTCGGAAAGTATTCAGATACCGTCACTTGTTTAATGTTCTAATGTTTTTTTTAATATTGCAGCCTGATCTCTCATTAATTTTCACTCCATAGTGATTTAATGAAAACAGAATTCTAAAAATGTCTGTGATTATGTACAAAATAAAACAAAATGAAACAATCACATGTATTCAGTTCCTTTAGTCAGTACTTGAAGCACCTTTCCCAGCAATTACAACCTTGTGTCATGAAGCTTTGTACCCTGGATTAGATGATTTTCGATCCATTCTTCATGAGAAATCCTCTCATACTAGGTCAGGTTGGATGGCAAGCATGGCTGGGCCACCCTAGAACTTTCACAGGGCTATCCCTAAGCCACCCCTGTGTTGTCCTTGCTGTGCTTAGGGTTATTGTCATGAGTGAAGACTCAACCCAGACTGAGGTCCTTTTTATATTGAGGCTTTACTTTGCTCCATTCAGCTTTCCTTCAGCACTGACCAGTTCTGTGGGCAGAAAACTATCCTCACTGCATCGTGCTGCCCCCACCATGCTTCACTTTTGAGATGATGTTATCCAGGAGAAATCAGGAGCCTGAATTCATGCAGACATAATGTGGAATTTCTAATATATATTTAAAAGGTCTGCTGGTCACATGTGGGTAATGTTTAAAATTGAGGTCAAACAGTTCAATCTCAATCTCATCAGACCAGGCTTGAGTGATGATTGTCCTTCTGGAACTCCTTTCTCCACACAGAATCTCTGGAGCTCAGTCTCAGAGTGACCACCTTCTATTGGTCACCTCTATTACTAAGAGGCCTTTTAACCAATCGCTCAGTTTGGCCAGGCGACCAACTCTGGCCTCTGTGCTCTTGGGAATCTTCAGTGAAGCAGACATTATTTTGTAACCTTGTAACCTCTGTAACAAAGAATTTTGTTGTCGCTTTGCATTGTGCATATGCATATGAATAATGAGAAAAAAGAAAATAACACCTTTACTTAACAACACAAATGATGGTGGTCTGAAAACTTTCTGTGTTTGAATATATATATATCTATATATATATATATATATATATATATATATATATATCTATATATATATATATATATATATCTAAATAATCCAGGAGGGGGGCACGGTGGTTAGCACACGTTCACCTCACACCGCCACGGTCCGGGTTTGATTCCCGTCTCGGCCATGTGTGTGTGGAGTTTGCATGTTCTCCCCGTGCCTCAGGGGGTTTTTCTCCGGGTTCTCCGGTTTCCTCCCCTTCCAAAAACATGCGCGGTAGGTTGATTGGCACCTTGGAAAATTGTCCCTAGTGTTATGAATGTGTGTGTGTGTGAATGTGAGTGTGTGTGTGTGCCCTGCGATGGGTTGGCATTCTGCCTTAATGCCCTGATTTATATGTATGTTTTCCAGGTTTCCATTTGGTTGAGAGATTTGGCAAATCATTTTTGTGTAGTGCCACTCAATCCACTCTACTGGCACTGATGTCTTGTCCATTGCATTTCATTTCATTCCATTGCATATTGGCTCCAGTACCTGGCTTCCATTTATTTAACTAATAGAGAAAATGATTTTGAGCAGCTCTCCAAGTTCAGGCTGCATTTATTTAATCTCAGCAAAAAACAAGTAGCAGAATCTGCATGATCCATGTGCTTCCCCTCAATTACGTTTCATTCTGCATCAAACTGTAAACGTAAATATATTATTGCCTTATAAAAGTCTTTGGGGAAAGTCAACCTCCCGGTATTAATGCCTTATAGTGTTGCTCATTATTCTGCACTTTTATAATCACTCACACACACACACACACACACACACACACACACACACACACACACACACACACACACACACACACACACACACACACACACACACCTCTCTCTCTCTCTCTCTCTCTCTCTCTCTCTCTCTTCACCTGTGTTTATGTACACCAGTGTGTATCTGCCAGCTCCAGGGTTACACTCACTAAAACACATGCTCACTCACTCAGGCTTTTTTGTTTAAGTGTGTTTATATAGTACATGTGTGCAAGAGGTCCAGTGTGTGTGTGTGTGTGTGTGTGTGTGTGTGTGTGTGTGTGTGTGTGTGTGTGTGTGTGTGTGTGTGTGTGTGTGTGTGTGTGTGTGTGTGTGTGTGTGTGTGTGTGTGTGTGCTGTGGTGTATATGAAGTGTCCTTGTCTAGTTTGCCTGATCTTAGTATCTTGCCTTCATATTTTGAAGCCTATTAATCATTACTCTCACTTTGTGTAGCAAACTACACATGAGCCTTTAACACCACCATGGCCTACACTGTTTGTGTTCAGCAAGAGTCATGTGACAGACACACACACACACACACACACACACACACACACAAACACTCACACACACATAAACATATACACACACATTGGTGTGTTTTCGCAGGCCAGCAGCGGTCAGCTGAGGGGGGGGATCTGCCAAACAGAGACTGCATGTCTGATTCAGACTGTGTTCAGTGTTCAGGCACCGGGATCTGAAGAGAACCAGAAGGCTACACCAGTGGTCCCCAAACGAATACGCCCTAGCCCATAACTATTGAACTATTGAATCCCTCTGAACAAAGTCAGGGATACATTTTTGAGAATTGAATTTTAAATGTTTTACAGAAATTATATCTATATTTGATAATAAAGGTTGCCTTTTAAACTAGCCAATGCACGGATAGTTGCTGGAATGATCGACTACGGGCAAAAATCCACAAGATTTTCTGTTTTCCAGTCCGTCATTATGAGAGCGACCTCTAGAGGCATATAACTGCTTTGTGCTGTTTGTTTTTACATGAGAGTATGTATGGAGGAAAGCACGGAGAGCGCTATATTATATTTAGGATTTATTAATGATAGAAATGTTTATTAACGAATAAATGTTCACATAATGTATCAAAATGGGTAGATCACAAAGGCTTTGACGGTGTCACAGTTGTTGATCCGGGGAAGGTCAGTGGTTAAGGCCTCTGGACCGGAAGATCTCGGGTTCAAATCCCACCGCCACCAAGCTGCCACTAGTGGGCCCTTGTGCAAGGCCCTCGCTTAACCCTCAGTTCAGACAAACAATTGAGTCTAAAAAAGGGCGCCTTCTTGTTACTAGAGCTGAGTGGTTTAGAAACTCTATACCCGCTTGGATTTTCAAACTCATTAGTCTGGAGAGTTTATTCAGATAAAATCAGACAAAGAAAACGAAATCCAGTGAGTTTCAGTTCTCTGTGTGCTTGCCGATGACAGCGGCCAGATGAGAATAGCGAGACGGGTTTGAGCTGACGTGCTTTACAGGAGGGGTGAGCAGAAAAGCATCACACAATACTCCGTGTAGGCAAATAGTATACACCTGCAGAATCCAAGATTGGGTTTTTCTCCTGTGAGCCAAGACTCATAATCTGTGTGGACATGGGTTTAGCAAAAAAAAAAATTCATTCATTCATTCATCTTCTACCGCTTTATCCGATCTTCCCTCGGGTCACGGGGAGTCTGTGCCTATCTCAGGCGTCTATGGGCATTAAGGCAGGATACACCCTGGATGGAATGCCAACCCATCGCAGGGCACACACACACACACACACATTCATACACTAGGGTCAATTTTCCAAGGTGCCAATCAACCTACCGTGCATGTTTTTGGACCGGGGGGAAACCGGAGAACCCGGAGAAAAACCTCCTTGAGGCACGGGGAGAACATGCAAACTCCACACACACATGACCGAGCCGGGAATCGAACCCGGATCCTGGCGGTGTGAGGCGAACGTGCTAACCACTACGCCACCGTGCCTCCCACTTTGCCATAGTATGTTTTTTTATTTGTGAGAATAGAATAGAATAGAACTTTGTCATTGTACAACGGAACTGTACAAATATTTACAGATAACTACACATCTAACGTGGACTACATGCCTTTAGCATATAAAGTGCACAGTAAAATTGCACAGTAATGTTGCATATCTGAAAAAGGGGGTGTTATTTAATGTTTATTTGAAGTTCCAATGTCATTTTCATTTTTACTCTTTTCTATCATTTCACGCACATTTTTACACCGTATTAGAAAGTCATTTATGTTGTCAAAATGTCTCCAGAAATTCAGGTAATCATTTACGAATAATTAGGGTGAGCTGAAAAACACCTCAGAATGCACAGAACGTGAAACTGGTGGTGGTTGGACTGTAACAGAAGAAGGTCATGTCAAGTTCTACTTCTGTCAGGTTCCACTACTGCACAAAACGAGTAGAAATTATAGCCTGGTTGGAGAAGTCTGCTGAGGCACATAGAAGGTGCCCTGATAATTTCGTGCCAACAGCATGAATCTATGAACCCAGCCTTGCTTAACGTCAGCAGCAATTTACGCTTTGAAATAAGATTCCAAAGCAAAATTCCCATTATTACTGTAATGTTCCAAATAAAGTTTCCCAATTGTGTCCGTGTGTTATTTTGTTTCTGTTTCTTACCTACAGGAATTTTATGTCACGTGTTAGCTAGTTTTCAACGTATCACAAGTTGGCTAAACATTTAACCTACAATCAAAACGCATTTTCTTAGTCCTTCCATGCTGAACATTCCGGTTGTACTCAATATCCATGAAAATGTCCATGATGCACATTTCTAAATTAGCAAGATAAGATTTGTGACGGGCACGGTGGTTTAGTGGTTAACACGTTCGCCTCACACCGCCAGGGTCCGGGTTCGAGTCCCGTCTAGGCCATGTGTGTGTGGAGTTTGCATGTTCTCCCCGTGCCTCAGGGGTTTTTTCTCCGGGTTCTCCGGTTTCCTCCCCCGGTCCAAAAACATGCACGGTAGGTTGATTGGCACCTTGGAAAATTGTTCCTAGTGTATGAATGTGTGTGTGTGTGCCCTGCGATGGGTTGGCATTCCATTCAGGGTGTATCCTGCCTTAATGCCCATAGACGCCTGAGATAGGCACAGGCTCCCCATGACCCAAGGGAAGATCGGATATAGCGGTAGAAGATGAATGAATGGATTTGTGACTTTGGCGTTGTTATCTGTCATAAAAAAAAGGCAACCTACAAACAAACCGGGTAAACACTGTTGTAGGTTAATTACATGATTGCACCGGATGACCGTTAGAGTCAGCCTACTCTTGCCATTTCAATCCCCAGTGCAGTGTAGACTTATGCCAAGTCTGCAGCACTGAATGCACATGGAGGATGCACATGGAGCACACGTCTAAAATGACACCCCAAATTGTCTTTGAATATAAATATTTTCGACTGTCTCTGATTTTCTATTATTTGCTTTGCTAATTCACTTGTATTGTATTGAAATGTATACTATATTTTGTGTACACATATGCAGAAATATTCTCTATAGGCCAATCGGGGCTGTTTTTAAGTGCACAGTAATCTCTCCAAGGTAGCAATAAAGACATCAACAAGCAGGGAAATGTCAGCCAAGTTGAGATATCATGGATTACCTGCTATCACACTGAGGGAGTGGGTGTGAAGTGTGTTTACTCTTGCTAATCTCAGCAAACAAACTGAACAGTAGCAGGGATTTGTGTGTATAGTAGGGATATTAAGATTCGGTGATGTGCATCGCCATCGAATAGGCCGCTTCGACCAAAACAGTTGGCATTTATATCACAAGGCACCATTTATAAGAATAGCCTTTATTTGTCATATATACATTACAGCACTGTGACACGCTGCACCTGGAACACAGAGGGTTAAACACCTTCGCCCAAGGCCTGAACCACTCATATAATATATTGCGGCGACTCGCTCGCCGCTTCGGGCTGAACAGGTGCGGAAAGGTGTAACGAGGGGAAAATAGTGTTTATTGAGCGTAAACAAAAAGAAAGAGAAAGTGTTCGTGTCCGATATTTGGGGGGGATCAGGTGAGGAGTGGCTGGAGGGGGAGAGGGAACGCGGAGATCTTTCAACGCGCTCTCCGTCGTTGGGTACGGGTCAGTGGGCGGCTTCGTTCTCCGGATCTCCATCCATGTGGGTCAGGTTTGTTTCCTGCCGCAAGGCTGTGGATACTCCCAGCTACCAGGCACTGCGAGGGTCTGGCGGGTATTCTTTGTCCGCGTTTACCGTCTCACCTGTAGTGGGAGGTTTCATTGGTTTATTTCATTGGTTTTCAACTCAAACTACATGTTAGAGGTCAGAAGGCACTCAAGTACATTGATGATTTGCTCTGTGTCTAAACCTGTCTTTACCATAGCATCGTATTTTTTCATATAGACTCGAATAGAAATGAATTGAAATCGTTGTTTTTTTTTTCTCACTTGAATGGTGACTGGATTTCTTGATCTGCTTTGGAACAGGACCAATAAAATGGACCGGACTCCATATCGATTTATTGTACGGATAAAACTTTGGATAAAAGTGTGGGGTTGATCTGGATGCACTACGTTTGGCTTTAAAACCGGTATAGTGTACATTGCCACACCTCTTTTATATAAACGGTGTGTGTATCTAGCCTTCAGCAAACAGTGTGTCCCAAATATCTCCATGCCAGATGGTTAGATAAAGAATTTGGCCTGCTTGTATCCTCATTGCAGGTATGTCCTCGCCGTTATCTCTCTGACCCACCGAGCCTTGCATGTACTCTCGCGCTCTCTCTCTCTTTCTCAAACGGATTCAAAAACGATCGGAGCCTTCCGCCGACCTTCACACCCCTGTGGGTTAAACTCCTGAGACGCGGCTGTCCTTAGTGACCGTTCGCTCCTTTTCAAAACAAGCAGATGTCGACTTCGCAAACAGGGTATCGAGTGCCTGGAGCATATGGATCTGCTTCATAACAGGGACGCCCTTCACCAGTGTGTATCCTCCACAGGCATGCTGTCTAATGGCTTAACGTTTTTTTTTTCAGTCATGGCGCAAATAACCCTGAAATGGAGAGTCGCAGTAGCTTTAGTGGTACAGGAGCTTTTTAGGAACTCGGTCATACCTCGGTCGTCACCGAGATGTTCTGCTTTAGTCCGAATTCAGAATTTAAACCAAGTGTGAATGCCGTTTGGTTTGCATTGAGTGCAAGTCACATTCGCAAATGTGTGCATTTTTATAGTTTTATGGTTATAGAACTGTACACATCCAGAGTGCGAAAAAGGGCTCAGAAAATGACTCTGGATCCCTCACATCCGAGCAATGAACTTTTTGAACTTTTGCCGTCTTGACGACGCTACAGAGCAACTTGCACCAGGACAGCCAGACACAAGAAAAGTTTCTTTCCTGAAGCCATCTACCTCATGAACACTTAAATGCTCTACTCAGCAATATATAAACATATACATATATGTATATATTTCAGTGCAATATCATTCTGCAATTCATCTTCTGTGCAATATCACTCATCTATTTATCTTTTTCTCGTGTAAAATGTTTATTTTTTATTTTTATTCTTATTTACTTCCTAATTTTATTTCCTGTCGGTTAGTAATGTGCAACTAGTAGCTTCTGTCACCAAAGCAAATTGCACTTGTAAGTGCAAACCAACTTGTTTTTTTTACTTGAGTTTTATAAGACTTGGCAGATGCATTGGGTTTCAAACCTCTCCAGGCTTCAGGAGTGAATCTGCATTGTTAGTAGCTGATAAGCATCACCGTATGGATTGCATGGAGACATATAAGAGAGAGCGAAGTGTGTGTGTGTGTGTGTGTGTGTGTGTGTGTGTGTGTGTGTGTGTGTGTTTGTATGTGTGGATACATAACTTTTTTTGGGGGGAACGCTTCAGCGCATCTCCGTTAACAAATGTATGATTTTAAGGCGAACGATGATATGATTAGTACGCATTGTCTTCCACCGACTTGCAGAGGGAACCCAAGGGGGGCATAGATGAGGCTGTTGCCAGGCACCCTTTGGCTTGTTGCTAGGTGATGCTGGCATTGACAGGCCAGAGGGGTAAGCTTGAGGACATGGCATGCATGCAGAAGAAGAACCTCGCATGTGTCCTGATTTTGTTGGCTGAAGCCAGTGGACACACACTTACAATTCCTTTGAAGTGGACACACACTTTCAATTACTTTTTAAAGTTGGCCTTTGGATCCATCCAGCAGTTTCCTCCTTCGATCGTGTTTTTGTCGTTTGATCAGGGTTGCACCATGGGGCCCGACGGTCTTAGGTCCAATCCCAAGAGCTGTTTTCACGGCACTCATTCAAAAAAAAAAAGGCTATTGAAAAGATTTAATAAGTACGTATTGCATTCATTCTTTACATGTTGATTTGCCTTTCTAACAGCTCGACATTTTCCCTGTCGCTGTCTACTAGTCATTAAAAATCATTATGCAGCCTCCCTGCGTTCATGAATATTAATTCGCTTGCTAATAGCCTGCATAATGAAAACACACACACTTTGCACATCACTGGAATGGAAATGTAAGCAGAAATTTGCTGATTCATAATTTAATGTCATGGAAGCCAGAGCTAAAGTCATCTGCTTGCCGTTCTATTGGTCTGTGTTCCCAATAATGTGGTGCTTTTTGGATAAGGTGTTGGGAGATCCGGAGGACAGACGAAGGATTGCGGAAAACAATGATTCCCATTTTTGGAACACAAGACTAGAAGTATGTTCTAGTGGTTTTGATTTCTAAATTAAATTATCTGCGGCTTAGTGGTTAGCACGTTCGCCTCACACCTCCAGGGTCCGGGTTCGATTCCCGTCTCGGCCATGTGTGTGTGGAGTTTGCATGTTCTCCCCGTGCCTCAGGGGGGTTTTTTCTCCGGGTTCTCTGGTTTCCTCCCGGTCCAAAAACATGCACGGTAGGTTGATTGGCACCTTGGAATATTGTCCCTAGTGTATGAATGTGTGTGTGTGTCCTGCAATGGATTGGCATTCCATCCAGAGTGTATCCTGCCTTAATGCCCATAGACGCCTGAGACACAGGCCGAGGGAAGATCGGATAAAGCGGTAGAAGATGAATGAATGAATGAATGTGCAAATGCATTGATATCGTCAGTCCTATGATTTAGAGAGATCGGTTGAAGTCTTGAAAAGAATACTTTTGTATTTGCATGTCTTAATTCTTTTTTATTATTACTAATAATATAATTATAATCACTTATAATTTGGAACTTGATGATTTCTAGGCTAATTTTCTGAGATTATGAATGATAACACAAAAACCTTTTCATGGTTGGTGGTTTCCCTGATCAACAGTTTGCATATCCTAGTTCTTTGTGCATTTCCCCCTTTATGGTGTACCTTTCATCATAGACCTTGTTGCCCTCCTCTCCAAATGTACTTTTTATGGTTGTGGCCCGAAATTTTGGTCTCGTGACTCTAAATGACTTTGTGCCAGAAGGTTTGAGGCTCGTCTCTGTGTTTTTTGGCATATTGTTAGCGGGATGCTTCGTGGCATTTGTGCAGTAATGGCTTTCTTTTGGCAACTCGACCATGCAGCCCATCTTTTTTTCAAGTGCCTCCTTATTGGCTCACATGTTTTCAGAGAGTCCTGGATTTCACCTGAAGTTATTCGTGGGTTTTTCTTTGCATCCCGAACAGTTTTCCTGGCAGTTGTGGCTGAAATTTTACTTGGTCTATCTGACCGTGGTTTGGTTTCAACAGAACCCTTCATTTTCCACTTCTTTATTAGCGTTTGAACACTGCTGACTGGCTTTCTCAATTCCTTGTTTTATACAGTTCTTTTTGCTTTCCCCACGACTCAGAATCCAGAAACGTCAGTGCAGCACTGCATGAAAGATGCTAGGGTCTGTCAGTAGTCCAGAAACTCATTGACCTTTTAGACACACACACTAATTACAAGCAAACAGATCACAGGTGAGGATGGTTACCTTTAATATCCATTCAAACCCCTTTTGTGTGAAACGTTGTGTGAAGGGAGATGTTATCAGGCCACAATCAACAGGATATGAAAACTTTTGAACAGGGTAATTTGGGTGGTTTTTGTTGCCTTTATGATTTGAAAAGAGTAAAGAACAGTTGTTTGACAATGAGTGGCGTCAGGCAACCACTAACCATGAGTAAAAGAAACGTTTTTGTATTATATTCTGTGAGAAATAGCCACGACATCATACATTCAGGGTATGTAAACGTCTGAGCACAAGTGGATGGATAGATAGATAGATAGATAGATAGATTTACATTTACATTTGCAGCATTTGGCAGACGCCCTTATCCAGGGCGACTTACAACTGAGCAATTGAGGGTTAAGGGTCTTGCTCAAGGGCCCACTAATGGCAGCTTGATGGTGGTGGGGTTTGAACCTGTGATCTTCCGGTCCAGAGTCCAACACCTTAACCACTGGGCTACCACCTCCCTTCCTCCCTGTTATATTGCAAAATGATATATATATATATATATATATATATATATATATATCGTAAAAGTATATTATATTTTAGATTCTTGTATTATAGTTTATTTGTAGATCAGTAACACATTCATTGTTTGTTAACTGTTTTTTATAATTTTATACATTTTCTGTATAAATGTATGTCTTTTGATACATAAGCAATTTTGAGGGGTTTTTTTTTTTTTTGACTTTTTTTTGCTACATTTATCAACACATGATACAGCCTCTCTCGGATCGCCTGCTCGATATGTTTAACTAAAATCGAATTACGCTCGATAGTGATAGTTCTAGCTAACACAAAATCCGATTCACACAGATGTGCGTGAAGTGTAAACAGCAGGGACGTAGGTAGGTGATTAGATCGACATCTGTATGAGTGAGTGTGAACTGGAACCCAGCAGGGATGGTCGGATCCTTCCTGAGCGTGTTAATGAGGGAGATGTGGTAAATGACCTGCTATCCTACAGAAACCTTGCTGTGTGATGTGATGGTGAGTTTCTCCGAGCTCAGACTGAAGCGCGCCATGGGAATTTACTAATTAACAATATCTGCTTGTGTACTCTGAGAGTTTGGAGGACATTCTGGTGAGGTAACACTTCTATATAGCTTATATAACAGGTATAGATCATGAACATTTCTGATGTTCAATATGTGGACATTATTCACACTGTGATCACTCTTTACCTCTTTTAGACATTGCAATAACTATTAAACCCAATATCCATCTGTTTCCATCCAACGAATTAAACCTGCAACAAGGCTTTCCTCTAGATTGTGCAACATGGTTGTGAGTGTTTCTTCTCTTTCATGATAGGGGAGTGTCAATTCATTCATTCATTCATTCATCTTCTACCGCTGTATCCGATCTTCCCTCGGGTCACGGGGAGTCTGTGCCTATCTCAGGCGTCTATGGGCATTAAGGCAGGATACACCCTGGATGGAATGCCAACCCATCGCAGGGCACACACACACACACACACACACACACATTCATACACTAGGGACAATTTTCCAAGGTGCCAATCAACCTACCGTGCATGTTCTTGGACCGGGGGGAAACCGGAGAACCCGGAGAAAAACCCCCTGAGGCACGGGGAGAACATGCAAACTCCACACACACATGGCGGGAGACGGGAATCGAACCCGGACCCTGGCGGTGTGAGGTGAACGTGCTAACCAGGTAGTGCCAATTATGAGTGTCAATTAAAATGTAGTGGAATAAAAAGGATGTAAATGTATTTGATTATAGAGTAAAGGTTGATCTTTAATAGTAAAGCTATCAAGTTGGCAAAAAGTACGTAAGTAAAGTAAGAAAGTATATTTACTCAAATACTTGACATCACCGATATCAGGTGAAACTCATTATTACAGCAATCAGAGAGCCAGTCGTGTCCTTCCAGCTTTAAGCTGGCAGTTTAGAGAAGGTCCTCATATGGGGTGTGAAGGTCACGAGTCCACATACTTTTAGTTATTATGGAGTATTATTAGATGTCTATTGTTGTCAGCTATAAACAACAGCTCCCTTATTTTGGAAAGACATTGTTGTTGTGAAGCGCAGATCACATACTCGGTCACATTAGACAGGAGATTGAAAGTTTGCCAGAAAGTTCTACGGGACAGAAGATTGATTTTTGTTGCTGTAAGGTTTTTTTTTCAGCAGTCCTGTTTTTTGTGCAGTATTTTCATAGCGATAGGGTTCACTTTAAAAGTCCTGGCCATCATTACGTGCAGTTAAAATATCTGTGAATACGTTTTTACTGTTATAAAAAACAGATTTACATGCTGATAGCGGCATTGCGTTAAACATACTATTGTTGATCATATACTGTATCTCAGTATTACGGGAAATTGAAAAGCATTGAATCATACCTGCGCATAACCAGTGACCTTGTGTATATGTATATATATATATAGATATATATATATATATATATATATATATATATATATATATATATATATATATATATATATACTATATTATTGGTATATATATATATATATACGGTGGTTTAGTGGTTAGCACGTTCGCCTAACACGTCCAGGGTCCGGGTTCGATTCCCATCTCGGCCATGTGTGTGTGGAGTTTGCATGTTCTCCCCGTGCCTCAGGGGGTTTTTCTCCGGGCCGGGTTCTCCGGGTTTCCCGGTTTCCCCGGTCCAAAAACAGGCACGGTAGGTTTTGATTGGCACCTTGGAAAATTGTCCCTAGTGTATGAATGTATGTGTGTGAAAGTGTGTGTCCTGCGATGGGTTGGCATTCCATCCTGCCTTAATGCCCATAGACGCCTGAGATAGACACAGACTCCCTCTAGTTTTCCTTCCGATTATTTAACAACAAAAGTAAGTGAAGCCTGAACTGCATTGGTAAAGTCAAGTAGGGAACAGATTCAGGTGAAAAACATTTGGGTGCTTCATTAATCAGTTAATCAACGACCCTAAGCATTTAAGCAAATCCACCGAGGAATGGTTTGAAAGAAAGTAGTTTCACACTGATTGGCCAAGTCAGAGTCCAGATCTCAATCCAAATGAAATGTTGTGGCTGGACCTGAAGTGGGTGGTACATACCAGATGTCCTTCTCTTAACTTCCCCAAAGACAGATGTGAGAGACGGCTGAGTGGTTACAGAAGACAGAAGTTTGGGTGAAGTAATGGCTGAAAAAGTACAAATAATAGGCTTCACTTACTTTTGTACATCCAAAAACTCAATCCTTTACGTAGATTTTTGGCTACCCGCAAAATTCCCTCTAAACGGACAGATGCAAATGATCAACATACATCTGACATTTCATTTATTTTAATCGGTGAATGCCGGATTATATCAGTAGAACGGGTACTGTATTACACCATGCATTCTCTACAATATTTGATTACCAATCTGTAGTGTAATCAGGAAGTTTAGTAATCTTCCTTCATGGCTTTGTACACGAATACTAGTTCCTGTATACTAGAAAACGGGCATGTGGTGTCTTCGTCCTGGACAGGCATCTATGGCCGTTTCCTTTTTTGATAGCTAAAGTGGTCATCGAGAGCATTCGCAGTATGTCAAGAGTCAAGTTGTTCATTTCTCTCTATCTCTGTTCCTTGTTTGAGTATGTGAGTGATTCATGCATAATAATCAGAGGAGACTCTCTCTTTTCAATGGCATCACTTTGAGACTAGACAGATACCACTTCTCCTGTGCCCATAGATGGAGGTAAAAGCAGGCGTAGGATTATCTGCACTTTAAATTTAATCTCGGCCTTTATTAACAGACCGAGACAAGCGTAGCCAAGACCTCCACTTGGAAGTGCATGTCAGTGTCAATAATGCAACCCAGCCAGCACGAGCAGTCATGTATCAATACAAGTCAATATTTGCCTTGTGTAGGGATGTTTGTGTGTGCGTCTGTGTGTGCGTATATGAAAGTGTGTTTGTTTGTGCATATTCCCCTGAACTGATTTTAGTGATTTGACTACATTATTAGATGAATACTAGCTCAGTTAGAAAAGTTTGATAGCTTTACACTTTACTGTTCCTGTTCAGTGCTTAAAGAAATTGAATAGGGATGCTAATATATTTTACATATGTATATTAATATTAGTGGGGCACGGTGGCTTAGTAGTTAGCCAAGTTTGAGTTTCGAGGTTTGATTCCCGTCTCGGCCATGTGTGTGTGACCTGCGATTGGTTGGCATTCCATCCAGGGTGTATCCTGCCTTAATGCCAATAGACGCCTGAGATAGGCACAGTCTCCCCGTGACCCGAGGGAAGATCGGATATAGCGCTAGAAGAATGAATGAATGAATATTAATATTACTATGGATATTATGAAGCTTCAAAATTGCATCATTGATGCAATGCGTATAATGAAATGCAGGTTCATTCATTTATCTTTAATAAATACTTTATTTTTGATGGTTGAGGTGGTCCATACTAGTCCACTCTACACACACACACACACACACACACACACACTCAGACAAAATTCCATTTGCTCTTGTGTCAAGTCATTTTAGCTATTATTATTAAATTAGGCTACGTTATTATTATTATTATTATTATTATTATTATTATTACAATACTACATTACTAATATGGCTATTAGGCCCCAGACCATGGCCCCAGACCATCAACTCAAAGGCCCCAGACCATGGCCCTCAACTCTCGTGTAAAACAAAGCAGTTAATGGTAATTTTGGATCAGCTAAATAAATGTATACATGCTGTTCAACAACATGTTATTATTGGCAGGTAGTAACTTACTTGAACATGGTTAAAAGGCTGTTGTAATATCGCCAAAACACACAAACACACACATACACACACACACACACACACACACACAAACCCAGAGTGTAATATACAAGCCAGGAAGTACACAAACTAGCATGAGCATCATTTAGTACAACAGTCAGTGCCTGTAAAGACAACACAGTCTCTAAGAAGAAGCTGTAATGCTGCATGACCTGAAATTAAAGGGCTTCGAATCTGGTTCACCTTCATGTTTTAGTTTAGCGAGAAGGCTCAGTTCCTTGGAACACTTGGTTGCTGACACTCATACATCCATCACACCCTCTTGCAGAATGTGTGTATCTGTGTATATTCCTGTCTATCTGTGCTGACTTTTCTCAGCCTTTCTTTTCCTGCCGGTCAGGGTTTATTTGTCTTTTTTTTGTTTTTTTTTAACCGACATTGTGGTAGTCGCTTGTGCTTGTACTTTCTCTGTATCCTCACCAAAGTCTCATGAGGGAATACTCAAGAGTGATTACTGTTCTGAATTTCCACAGAGAGTGAAATAGTGTGTGTGTATGTGTGTGTGTGAGAGAGAGAGAGAGAGAGAGAGAGAGACAGAAAGAGACTCAGGTTCTATTTGACTCCTTCACTATCATACAATGTTCAGTGAGGTGCTTAAAAGCTGACCTGATTAACTATGTGCACAGCAAGTCCATTTTCTTTAGATAAAAATGGCACACAGATCAGTGCTATAGACTGCCAGCCTACAGTGGAATATGTTAAATGTATTCAGTTGTATATGTATACTATATATACTCATGATTTACAGTTTTTATGACGTGTGGGAGGGGGCACGGTGGCGTAGTGGTCAGCACGTTCGCCTCACACCACCAAGGTCCGGGTTCGATTCCCGTCTCGGCCATGTGTGTGTGTGGAGTTTGCATGTTCTCCCCGTGCCTCAGGGGGTTTTTCTCCGGGTTCTCCTCTCTCCTTGTTTCTCCATTTTCCCAGTTTCCTCCTCCCGGTCCAAAAACATGCACGGTAGGTTGATTGGCACCTTGGAAAATTGTCCCTAGTGTATGAATGTGTGTGTGAATGTGTGTGTGTGTGTGTGTGTGTCCTGCAATGGGTTGGCATACCATCCAGGGTGTATCCTGCCTTAATGCCCATAGACGCTTGAGATAGGCACAGGCTCCCCGTGACCCGAGAGATCGGATAAAAGCGGTAGAAAATGAATGAATGAATGAATGACGTGTGGGAAAATAATGAGACACGAGTCTACCATCCATTTTTTTTAAAGCGTTCAGAACTAACCATTTGGAGTGCATTGTGGTGAGAGTCAGCAAAGATCATAAAGCGCCAGTTTCTACCATTTCAGGCAGCAACACGGGGGAAAGGGGGCATTGTTTGGGTGACTGGTGACCTACATACTGTAACAGTAGCAGTTTTTCTGGGTTGCTTTGGAAGCCTCTCTCTAATGACATGTGTTAATGAATGAGGTGGTGATGCTTCGCCAGTATAAGCATATTGGGATGCATTTCACGGCAGGCAGCAATCAGTCTTGCCTATTTCTGAGACAATTGGGTGAAGTTGCTAGCACCTCTCAAATTCCAAAATCTGTCCATCATCTTGTGGAGATTGTTTTCCTTGTGCCAGGAGGTCAGATAATCAACCTCCCCGTCAGGTAAGGTTCCTCATTATTGTTAGACACCTACGCCACGCCATTGTGTTGTCAGCAAAGAGAGAAGTGGGAAGTAGCGGTGCAGACTTGAGTGTAAAGGAAACACAGTGGGGGGGGGGGGGCTCAGGATAGAGCCCTGCGGGTCTCTAGCGCTTTGGGTGATGGTTGGAGACGTGTGTGGGCTGGCTCTAAACATGTGGGGCCTGGCTTTGAAGGTGAAGTCTATTCCTAGATTTGCAAGCTTTACAAGCTATGAGCTTGGATATGGCAAGCTGTAATCGCTTTGAAGCCGACGTGTTTTCGAATGAAAACTTTTACATTAGCTAGCATAGCGTTAATCCATTTAGTCCTTTGGGGGCCTCTTCGGGGCTGTAATGGGGTTTTATATGTTATTCTGATTGCATAGGATCATTGAATATGAAAGAAAATTCCAAACAGGCTAGGTGGCAACCTAGCATTGCTAACACTGGCTATTATGGAGCCACTTTTTAAAGCATAGGGTTTGTTCCTCAAAGTGTGCACGGGAGTAGTGTTTGCACTCATCGCTGTTGTTTATATGTGCGCTCATGCATGCCGGTCTGACAGATGTCCAGTATTGGCGCTTTGCACAGTGCTGTGTTTTTTTGTCGATCCATTGATCAGTAGCACCATGTGGCCCAAGTGAATACAAACACAAACAAGTATCTGAGCATCCCACACGGTTCTACTGAGGCAGATCTATTGTTATATTATGTGCAATGTAACACGTGCTGCTCAATCCGAGCCCTTTATTTGATGCTTTATTTTGACCATGTTCATCGAAATTTCGTTATATGAATAGTTTAAATAGGAATCTCGTATTATATTGTAAATGTATGCTTTGTGATGTACGCAATAGTTATTTCAAGTCAAGTCAAGAGGTTTTATTGTCATTACAACCATATGTAGCTGACGCAGTACACAGCGAAATGAGACAACATTTCTCCAGGCCCTGGTGCTACACAAAACAACATATACCACGACATAGAGCTACAAATGACATATGGCACAACATAGAGCTACAAGAACACAATGCTGAGGACAAACACGAGACAGTGCATAAAAAAGCAGGAGAGATTTCTGTGAAGATGCTTTTTTGGATGGCATACCTTATTATACTTTTTCTGTGCAGTATCTATGAATGTTTCACAGTGTCTATGAATGTTAGTATTTGTAACACTCTTAAAATGCTGGAGGTTCCTGTTGAAGGAAGGTGTGTGCATGTGGATGTGTGAAGACAAAAAACGGGACATAAAAATGAAAAGTAGATTGGATTGCATTTTGACACAGTTTTACGAATTGTGTAACATAACATGAGGGATAGCATTCATAGATACAGCACAGAAAAAGTATAATAAGGTATGCCATAGGAAAAAGCATCTTCACAGAAATCTCTCCTGCTTTGATTTTATAATTCCATGAGGGTGTCTTGTTTAAAACTGGGGAGCCAGGTGGCAAATTTGGTAGTGTCCTACAGCTTCACTGTCCTCACTTCGTTTAGGTTGAGGCCCTTGAGAAAACGCCCTTAACCCTCAATGTTCCAGTTTCATGGCTGACCATAAGCTCCAACCCCGGGCTTCTTGCCATCGCTGAGATGTGAAGGAAGAGTTTCGCTGTGTTGTAATATACGTGTGACATGTATAGGGCACGGGGCAACGGTGGCGTAGTGGTTAGCACGTTCACTTCACACCGCCAGGGTCCAGGTTCAATTCCCGTCTCGGCCATGTGTGTCTGGAGTTTGCATGTTCTCCCCGTGCCTCAGGGTTTTTTTCTCCGGGTTCTCCGGTTTCCCCCCTGTCCAAAAACATGCACGGTAGGTTGATTGGCACCTTGGAAAATTGTCCCTAGTGTATGAATTTGTGTGTGTGAGTGTGTGTGTGTGTCCTGCGATGGGTTGGCATTCCATCCAGGGTGTATCCTGCCTCAATGCCCATAGACGCCTGAGATAGGCACAGACTCCCCGTGACCCGAGGGAAGATCGGATATAGCGGTAGAAGATGAATTAATGAATGAATGTATAGGGCACCTTTCTTTTTTTCTGTGCTGTTCTCATGTACCCATGTGTTTCTTCAGGGTTCGTTAGTTTCCTTCTAAAAACATGGTGGAAAGGGAATTAGTTTTGTGAAATTGTGTGTGTGTGTGTGTGTGTGTGTGTGTGTGTGTGTGTGTGTGTGTGTGCTTGGTGAATGAACGAACAAATTGACCTTTTTGAAATTCCTCCAAATGAGTCCTGTGTCAATGAAACCCGGCGAAACAATAAAGGTGTTTGTGACGTGTGTATGTGCATGTGTTTGTCAGCAGGCAGCTTTGAGAATGAGGAGAGAGTGTTCCGAGAGCGTATGCGGCCCAGGAAAAGGCAGGGAGCCGTGCGGAGGAGAGTGCATCAGGTCAACGGCCACAAGTTCATGGCCACCTACCTGAGACAACCCACGTACTGTTCACACTGTCGCGAATTCATCTGGTGAGTGTACACGTGTGTCACGGTAACGCATCTGTGAGAATCGGCTCTGTTTACAAGGAGATACAGACACAATAGGGACCGGGCTTGTGTGACGGCGTGAGGTGCAGCAGGTGAGTACACAAGTGCAACATATTCTCGCTTGCAGCTCTAAGGCTGTTTGCACAAGACGCTGGCCGGTATGTTTGTGCATTGACACACACATGCCAGATGAGCACTCAGTGTTGTCTTAACCCTAAACGCAATGTCTTTATGGCTGGATCACCTTTAAAGAACGTGTTGCCAATACATCATAAATCATACCAGACAGCAGTGACACTATAGGACACAGTATGTGTGTGTGTATGTGTATGTATGTGTATGTGTGTGTGTGTTTGTGTGCGTGATATATATATATATATATATATATATATATATATATATATATATATATATATATATATATATATATATATATATATATATATATATATATATATTGTGTGTGTGCAGTATAACACACTCGGCATGTCCCAACTAGCAAACTATCACATTTTTTGTGGATCTATAAGTAATATATTCTATTAAATTACATTATATATGACTAAAGTACATAAATGGAGGGATAGATGGATGGATGGATGGATGGGTAGATATAAGTCAGTGAGGCCCCTACTGGGCCCTTGAGCAAGGCCCCTAACCATCAACTTTTGTACAGACATAATTTTGCATGAGGGTGATGCCATATATATAAATCTCCACAGTATATAATGTAAAACACAGATTCTGGATATTCTGGAGGATTGTATCATCCATGCTGTGTTTCAGTCCATCACACACTCACTCGTAGAGATGCAGAGATCATCTTCCACACTCAGATGTTGTGTTTACATGTTCTTTCGCTCTAGAACGAGTTCAATATCAATCCGTCATAACTAAATTTAATTAATCATATCGAGCAAGGGATTGGAGAGATCATGTTTTGATAAATGTAATAAAAAAAAGGAAACATAAAAAAAAAATACTTGTTTTTTTAAGTTACAAAAATCACTATGAATAAAAATGAAACGGATAATCACAATAATACTAAAATCTTTAACGGCGATGTATTTGTTTGAATCGGGATCAGAATAATGATCGCTCAGGGAAATAATGAAAAACCAAGGAATAAAGACGTAAAAATAGTGATTAAAGTCAAAGACATAATTCTACATAATGCCGTATGTGTATATATCTACACAGTATATATACATGAAGTAAAACGCAGATTCTGAATAAGACTATGGCAGGCAAGAAACAGACCTGGTTATCAACATGAACCTAAATACTGGCGTTTATTAAAGTAAACAAGCACGTGTGCACGGATTCTGACCCGGTTAAGTGTATTTATTGGCCTTTTCCTTTACTCTGACACACTCGTACACACCCATACAAAACCACCTTCAAACATGAAATGATGATTCAGCATTTCTTGCGCATAGAAATGGTTTTAAAATATAGAGTTGGTTTACTTTCTATGCTACAAAGTAACACGATTTTATATGAACTTGTATTATTCTAACTTGTCGGCAGTAAACCTACAGACTATTTTATATAACCGTATCACTGCTTTATCTGTGTACAGCTGCTTATAGACAATATCCATTATTAGATAAGATTAGATTCAACTTTATTGTCACTGCACGGGTGGGTACAAGGCAACAAAATACAGTCAGCATCCAACCAGAGGTGCATTTCAGGGTGCATTCATTCATTCATTCATTTTCTACCGCTTTATCCGATGTTCACTCGGGTCACGGGGAGTCTGTGCCTATCTCAGGTGTCTATGGGCATTAAGGCAGGATACACCCTGGATGGAATGCCAACCCATCGCAGGGCACACACACACACATTCACACACACATTCATACACTAGGGACAATTTTCCAAGGTGCCAATCAACCTACCGTGCATGTTTTTGGACCGGGGGAGGAAACCGGAGAACCCAGAGAAAAACCTCCTTGAGGCACGGGGAGAACATGCAAACTCCACACACACATGACCGAGACGGGAATCGAACCCGGATCCTGGCGGTGTGAGGCGAATGTGCTAACCACTACGCCACTGTGCCTCTTTCAGGGTGCAATAATCAGTATATTAGTATCAATGGGTGTATGTGTGTGATCACGTGGAAGCAGAGTCCACACACACACACACACACACACACACACACACACACACACACACACACACACACACACACATACACACACACACACACACACACATTGATGGCACATTACAAAGAGCGCTTTACAAATAAAATGTAATTGATCTGAATGAACTTGAATTGAATCGTTTATCATATGGACATATAGTATTGGAACACTTAACATCCCCCCCCACTAGATTGTCTTTGGCTGTGGTGGTATTACAGTTCACTTCAGTTGAACAAGAATTCATTGCAGTGCCACTGTGCAAAAGCCAGTGTCATCCTGAGGTGAAGATCTTGGTTTGCCTATTATAAAGGAGAACCCTAGTGAGCTCCATTGGGATGAACTGGAACACTGACTGCGCCCCAGAACTCCTCACCTACCTGACTTTACTAACACCCTCGTAGGAAGGACCTCCGCAAGCATGGTCTACACCAAGGTTCACTAACACGGGCACCAGAACCACATGAGTCGGCCTGTTTTAAATATTGCGCCGTGTGATGCAGCATGTCATTGTTGATAAGTATTGTGAGGAATCCTTAACGCGATCAGTGTCTTCACATAGATAAACAAGTAGCATTAATATTTAACAATAATACAGAACTAAAGGCAAACTGAGCAAATTTCAGAAACTGTACCAGTCAAACTGGTAGTCCTTTATATGACCCAGTATCCATGAAGTACCTCTGACTTTCAAAAAGGATGATGCTTCCTGGTCTACACTTATGTGCACATCCTTTTCTTTATATAAGACCTTCGTATGCAATACTTTTTTTATGTACAGATTTTATTATTTGTGCTTTTTTTTTTTACTTCTGTATTATTGAGTCAAAGACAAAATGATATTTGTTTGTCTGTAAAGAAAGCAACACAAAAAAAAACGTACTTTTTTAGACAACATTTTGCCTCCAGATCAAAATTCCGGAAAAAAACGGCTAGGATTGCTGATATTATTTTGCTGTATTTAATTCGTTGCTATTTATATTATTGCTTTATGTGGAAACAAGATTTTTTTTACAAAATGCTGCAAATGACCACCTTTGTTATTCTTTCAGGGGAGTCCTAGGAAAGCAGGGCTATCAATGTCAAGGTAAAACCCAATAATCCCCAATATATCTCCACTTCCTAACACCAAAACTAAAATAAGAAATGACGGTGAATATTATAAGCTAATATGTTCTTTTTTGCTGTTGTGCCGTTCAGTTTGCACATGTGTGGTCCACAAACGCTGTCACGAGCTTATAATAACCAAATGTGCAGGACTAAAGAAACAGGAGGACACAGCGGAGGAGGTAAGAAACACGATCCTCCAGATCCAAAAGCCTTATTTATAATAACTCATATAACATTTATGATATCTGCAGTATATCCAACACCAGACGGCGGTATTGTATATGTTGTGCATTTCGCAGTGCATGAGATATGTTTAAGCTCTTAGGCTGCATAACAGAGTGAGTTTCATCAGCTGATGTTCTGTCGTGGTGTGTGTGTGTGTGTGTGTGTGTGTGTGTGTGTGTGTGTGTGTGTGTGTGTGTGTGTGTGTGTGTGTGTGTGTGTGTGTGTGTGTGTGTGTGTGTGTGCTTGGTCTCCCCCTGCAGGTGGGCTCTCAACGCTTCAGCGTGAACATGCCCCATAAATTCAGCATTCACAACTATAAAGTGCCCACATTCTGTGACCACTGTGGTTCGTTACTGTGGGGGTTGATGAGGCAAGGGCTGCAGTGCAAAGGTGAGCCGAGAAAACAGCACGAACCACGAAAACTGCAATACTACTAATACTACTACTACTAATAATAATGTGATCAGGGTTCATTTTAACAATCCTATTTATTGGAATAATAATAAAAGCAAATGTATTATTATTATTATTATTATTGCACACTTAAAAGCATTGGAAAATGGAGATGGATGTAGGAGTCTGTTTTTATTCAAAATACCAATTTTTCCTGAATTATCGAGTTTATTATGCTTTATAATGCATGCATGAGTATTCACCTAGCCAGGGTTGTTTTTTTTAGGGTTAATTCTTTAATCTCTTACCGCCTGATAAACAGGTTTTGATATTCATGTTGACATTTTTCCAATGGGTGTAGAGACTGTCATGGCTGCACATCAGTGTTATTTGCATATTAAACAATACTGAAATGCATTCATTTGTTCATTTATATTAATAACGAATGACGTTCGATTGATACATACTGCTGTATAGAGTATATTTCGTAATATACTTTTTATTTGCCATTTCACCCCACTCTCCCCTCTCTCTCTCCCCTCTCTCTCTCTCTCTCTCTGTCCATGTGCAGTGTGTAAGATGAATGTACACAGACGCTGTGAAAGCAATGTAGCCCCAAACTGTGGCGTCAATGCGCGTGGCATTGCTAAAGTGCTGTCTGACCTCGGAGTGACGCCTGATAAAATCTCCAGCAGCGCACAGAGGAGGAAAAAGGCAAGAGGGCTATCAGAGGGAATTCTGCTCTCCAAATGGGCACAATGAGGAAACTGCAGTATTTATCCACAGTCAAAAAAATAACTAACCCCTTCTGAGCAGCTACTACAACTACTGTTACTACTGTTATTATTTCAACGACTACTATTTCTACTACAACCAGTCATTTTAATTCTTCCGCTGCTAATTCTACAGCTGCTATTTACACTGTTATTATTATTATTATTATTATTATTATTACTGTATTACTTTTATGACTGCTATTGTCACAACCACTTAAACTGCTACACTTACTATTTCTACTATTATTACAGCTACTGTACTACTACTACTATTATTATTACTATTTGTACATGTGCTATTACTACTACTACTATTGTTAGAGCTATTTCTAACTATTACCACTGCTGCTACAACACCTCTCATATTATTATTATTATTATTATTATTATTATTATTATTATTATTATTATTATTACTTCTACTATTACTACTACTACTATTGTTAGAGCTATTTCTAACTATTACCACTGCTGCTACAACACTTCTCATATTATTATTATTATTATTATTATTATTATTACTACTTATACTATTACTACTACTACAAAAATTACTTCTGCTACTAATATTATAATTATGCTACTACTATTATACTAATATAATAATATTACTACTACTTCTACTTGCCTATTAATTTACTGATATATTTATGTTGTGACAGTATGAGTTTTGGTTGTAAAAAAAGCTTGATTTACATTTCATACGTTAGTGTTCTTTTGTCTGGGACACCCCCTCCCAAAAAAAGGACAATGTAAACTGAACATAAAGGACGCCCATCTGGTGTGCTGTGATACCACAATTTACCAGCCTTTTCCTCTTGTAACATATAGAAACCGGCGAATAATTGGACTAGATTTCCCTTTAATTACTACATAAAAATATGTGTATCATCAAAATATCAAATATCATACATATTATTTGGAAGATTTGTAATGAAATATGTTTGTTGTAGTTATCGCTTACCTTAAGGCAACTCTAATAGATTTTCTCTCTCCGTTTGTCACTGTGTCTTTGTGAAAATAATGTAGTAAATTTAAATAGCGATATGAAAATTGCTGCCTCACCAGATTTAAAACGCCACACAATCCACACACAGCAATCAAACAGCATCCGGACTAATCTTACAACGCACTTGTTAACAATTCATTTGTTTATATTGGTTGAAACTGTGCAAATATATATATATACTATATATATATATATATATATATATATATATATATATATATATATATATATATATATATATATATATATATATATATATATATATATATATATATATATATATATATATATATTTTTTTTTTTTTTTTTTTTTTTGCCACTGGAGTGTTAAAGGGGAAGTTTAAAAAAAAACAACAGCAGCTAATCAGTCTGTTAAAAAAATAGAACAAAAAAATGATCACAATGCATAGTCAGTTTAGTAGTAAAAGCATCCGGATAGGACAAAGATTTATGGATCAAAAGTGATTTCTTACACATCCTATTTTACATTTAGTCCATATTTTATTATTTATTTTTTTGTTAAAATAACATCCACTCTTCTGGGAAGATGTTTCACTCGAATTTGGAGTTTTGCTTGTGGAGGTTGGCGCTCACCGAGCCACATGTGTGTCAGTAACATCAGGAAGTGATGTCGGGTGAGGAGGTCTGGGGTGCATTCAGTGTTGTAGTCCATCCCAAATGTGCTCAGTAGGATTGATTTCAGAGCCATTCAAGCTCTTCCACTCCCATAAAAATCCTATATTCACAGAGCTGGCTTTGTGCACATCATGCTTTTATATACTTTTGTCCATATAGTGTGTTTAATAGTTTAATCATGCACATACAAGTACTGTCAGAGAGTGTTCTTAATAAGAGTTTCACATATTCACCACTTTCTTGTATATTTTGCTGTTCGCTAGTTCTCGAAACCCAGTCCATATTACCCCTTTTCCTATTATTGTTGTTGTAGTACAGTAACAATAATTCTGACTGCCTGACTTTGTTAAAAAAAAAAAACAGTGTATGTGCTTTATGATTTATTAGATAAGAACATTGCCGAAGTGATTGTGTTGCCCAGAACAAAGCTTTTTTTATTATTACATTGGTCTGTAATTTAGAAGCATTGATGGGCGTGGGAAAGTCGGATATCTTTCATTCGCATTAATGCCGATTGTGCTGTTCGCCACACAGATTAGCCAAGGTGCAGACCCTCAGCCTCTGCCAATCTCTTCACAAACAGAGGAGGACCGTTCCAAATCAGCGCCCACTTCGCCGTGTGACCAGGGTATGTTCCCGTCCACCATCTGTCAGCTTTAGTGCATGTTTTTGTAACCCAGTCTGCAAATCCAAACCATTATAAAATGCTGGGATATACAGTGGATGTACATTTGTAATGGGTATTGTTGGTCACATTAAATGAATACAAATGCAAAAGCTGTATGTCAGAAATGCAGTTGCATTAGGACGTTATTGAATTCAAATATGTAAAGAAGCACATTGATTTGCGTAGCTTTGCGTATTCTGTGCTGGAGCATTATTTGTGTTTGAGAAGTGCTTCTTTCCTGCACGCAGACATAAAGGATCTGGAGAACATCAGGAAAGCGTTGTCTTTTGATCACCGCGGGGAGGAGATGAATGCAGGGCCAGCTTCATCGCAGGATCAGGGCACGGCGGCGGAGACAGGGGAGGGCCGAGAGAACGGGGAAGTGAAGACGGTGCAGTCTAAAAGAATGAACCTGGACGCCTTCAACTTCATCAAAGTTCTTGGCAAAGGCAGCTTTGGCAAGGTGAAGCAAACCCAGACAATAACACCAAGCCAGTTTTTTAGACATACGCGCGCACACACACACACACACACACACACACACACACACACACACACACACACACACACACACACACACACACACACACACACACACACACACACATATATATGTCTAAATCTAGTCTAAACCTAGAGTTTGTAGATAATCTGCCATCCTGACAAGAGAGAGGTATGAAACATAGGCCACATAGTTGTATGAACTGAGTGAACCTTCAGGATTAGAAAATGTTGTTAGAGTTCATCGACACATACAGGTTATATTCAAGTGCTCGAGTCTAAATGCAAATTTGAGAAGGCTTCTTTGAATAATAATAATAATAATAATAATAATAATAATACAGTGGGGCACGGTAGTTTAGTGGTTAGCACGTTCGCCTCACACCGCCAGGTTCCGGGTTCGATTCCCATCGATTCCCGTCGACACACGCCATGTGTGTGTGGAGTTTGCATGTCCTGCCCGTGCCTCAGGGGGGTTTTCTCCGGGTTCTCCGGTTTCCTCCTGGTCCATAATCATGCACGGTAGGTTGATTGGCACATTGGAAAAGTGTCCCTAGGGTGTGAATATGTGTGTGTGTGTCCTGTGATGGGTTGGCATTCCATCCAGGGTGTATCCTGCCTTAATGCGCCTGAGATAGGCACAGACTCCCCGTGACCCGAGGGAAGATCTGATAAAGCAGTAGAAGAAGATGAATGAATGAATGAATAATAATACACAGTACAAACAACACTTATTATAATATTTTATAGAAAGGCTTAAAGGTCAACAGTCACCTTACCAACTGAGTAACATGTGCAATAAGTGTCCAAGGTGTCCAAATATTTGGACACCTGATTTTTTCCCAGCCATATGTAGTTCTTTTTCAATCTGCTGCTACAAAGTCGGAGGTAGAGACCTGCATGGGGTTGGATTTGTGTGTCCCGATCCCGCAAGGTTCTGTTCCATTCCCGCCCGATCCCTCGCCCTTTCATGCATCAATGTTATTTTCTCCGGCAGGCAATATTAAAGCCGATTCCGCCCTTGTGCCTGTATATCGTTTCTTTTCAATTTAGTCGCCATTATTGCACTAGATTTTACATGGGTTGGAGAGGAAGCTCTTCAGTGGCCTCCTGTAGAGTTCTGACCTCAGCACAATTGAACACCTTTGAGATGAACATTGGAACATTGACTGCACTCCAGGCCTCCTCAACCTCACCTACATCACTACCTGACTTTACTGAATGAGCGCCATAAGCAACACTTAAGTTCTATTTTGAGCTTTTGTGTAACTTTGTCGAAACAGTTTGGCAGAAGATCCACGAGTGGGTGGGATAGTCAGTGAACCTCTTGTGGAAAAAAATAGACATTTTGACCCCAAATAATCATTTGTTGGGCACAAAGCTGTACATTAAAAAAAGAAAGAAAACACACAGTACAGTGCATTTGAAAAGTATTCATACCTCTTGACTATTTGCACATTTTATCACGTCATAAACACAACCGTAAATGTATTTCACTGCGATTTTATGTGATAGACCAATATGACGTATCGCATAATTGTGAAGTGGAAGGAAAATGATACTTGTTTGACGTCAGAGATTTTTTAGTAAAGTAAAAATATGAAAATATGTATTCAGCCCCCTTTACTTTGACACCCCTAAATAAAATCCAATGCAATCGACTGCCTTCAGATGTAACCTAATTAGTAATGAGAGTCTACCTGTGACGTTCCTTATGTTCTCCATCCAGTCTGATTCACCTGGGGCTGTTTTGGATAGAAGTGTGGGTAAAAATCTCTCTGAAATATTGACTCAGGGGGGATAAATACAAATGCACAGTGCACTTTTCAGATTTCGATTTATTAAAAAAACCTTTAGCATCATGGATCATTTTCCTTCACAATTATGCGCTACTTTGTGTTGGTACATCACATAAAATCCCAATAATACGTTTGTAGTTATAACATGAGAGAATGTGGAATTATAAGGGGCAGGAATACTTTTGCAATGCACTGTATATAGAATTGTAGGGCAGGATGGAACGGTTATTTAGCACTGCATGAATTGTGGTCTTTTTGGATAGTCTTCAGCATAATGGGGTAAAGAACAGTATTTCTAGGGTCGCATACAGAGCATGGTGATTTCAGAATGCTGATATGTTATTGGACAGGTTTAATTCCTGTGCTACTCAAAAGCCTTTCTATTAAGGGAATCATGAAATCAGAGGCATTTTAGACCAACATGTTTGGAAGCTTACTCCGAAACATGACTGATACAACAGATAACAGTTTATTATGTTAAAAAAATGCAAGATAGATCGATTTAACCCCTGAAATCCATGTTTAATTTTTTTTAGTAGCTCAATTTATAGCATTAGGATCACCAGTTTTCCTTACATTAACATCACGCGTGTGGGATTGTGCAGGTGATGTTGGCTGAGCTCAGAGGCACGGATGAGGTATACGCTGTAAAGGTGCTGAAGAAAGACGTGATCCTGCAGGATGATGACGTGGATTGTACGCTTACGGAGAAACGCATTCTAGCTCTGGCCAGAAGACACCCTTACCTGACCCAGCTTTTCTGCTGCTTCCAGACCAAGGTACACACACACACACACACACACACACACCACACATGTACTCAGTAGATTATACAATATGGACAATACTATGTACAGTGTATAATAATTATTACACCACTAGGGGGAGACACACGCTCACATTATGATATTGTGGTATGTGCTTGGTCATTACAAAATCCTGCTTGTTAACAGGTAGAATCTTTACGCATTTTGTTTTGTATATATATATATATATATATATATATATATAGTATTATATAACTATATATATATATATATATATATATATATATATATATATATATATATTATATATATATTGCGAATCCAAATTAATAGTTGCCACATAAGCAATAAGTGGCTTATAAGTGCTTTACCAAGGTTACATTTATTTTATATTTTTCTAGACCATTATATGAGTAAGGAAGTGTGAATCTAGATTATTATTATTCATTCATTCATTCATTCATCTTCTACCGCTTTGTCCGATCTTCCCTCGGGTCACGCGGAGCCTGTGCCTATCTCATTATATATTACATAGATATATATCTATGGGCATTAAGGCAGGATACACCCTGGATGGAATGCCAACCCATAGCAGGGCACACACACACACACACACACACACACACACACACACACACACATTCATGCACTAGGGACAATTTTCCAAGGTGCCAGTCAACCTACCGTGCATGTTTTTGGACCGGTAGGAAACCGGAGAACCCGGAGAAAAAAAACCCCCTGAGTCACGGGGAGAACATGCAAACTCCACACACACAATGGCCGAGACGGGAATCGAACCCGGACCCTGGCGGTGTGAGGCGAACGTGCTAACTAAGTCCTAAATAAGTCAATCCTAAATAAGATATATACGTAGTAGCATCTTCATCCTTCATGATTTCACTGTGTGAAATCGAGACCCTCTTTGGAACAAGAAGCTCATAACGGAGGACTCCTGTGCTTATGTGTTGCATTGTGGCTTTCAATTTGTAGCGCCCCCTCCATGGGCTGTGCAAAGCAGTGGCACTACACAGCCGTCACCTCAGACGGCCTTCTTGTTTGTTTTCCCCTGGTTTGAACCTGCAGTCTTCTGTAATAGCGCCGTCCTACTCCCTTCTAATTTATTTATTTCTACCGTTTCCCCAAACAAGCCAGAGAACATTGTGTTCTGGAAGTTGGGAGGACAGGGAGGGGATAAGAGAGCGCGGGTGGGTGGCGCCAGGCTTGAGGAGGAGAGGCGAGCGGAAACCGGCTCTGGAAAGTGCAAAAAAAAACAAAGTGTGTCGCAGGATGACCGAAGGCAGCGTTTCTTAATGCTGATCAGTGTAAAATGCAAAGGGGTACAGCTGACACTTAACTGGGAATTGGAAACGTGTAATAGTATAGTGTAGGGAGGTGTGTAGTCCAGTGGTTAAGGTGTTGAACTCTGGACCGGAAGATCACAGGTTCTAACCCCACCACCACCAAGCTGCCACTAGTGGGCCCTTGAGCAAGGCCCTTAACCCTCAATTGCTCACTTGTAAGTCGCTCTGGATAAGGGCGTCTGCCAAATGCTGCAAATATAAATGTATTCACTGAGCAGTCATTGTCTTCTGTTTAGATCCATCATAAAGTGAAGCTTGTGTTTTTCTGTCCTGCTGGTTGGGGTTTTTTCTCTTCACATTGCGAATGTCCCTGCTAATGGTGCGCATTAGCCTTGTCTTTGCTCTGCTCGAACACAGGGCGATTGCTGTGGCCTTGTGTAATGGCCTTGCTGATCTTTATCAGCCCTAATGTGTATTCCATATGGTGTTTGTTTTCCCAAAACAGCCATGCGTACCTACCCCTAAAACACCCCTGAAATGATGAGGGTAGAAACTACATTAGACTAACATTCGGATTTTATTTCTCACATGCACATACATACACAGTACGAAATGCAGCGAAATGTTTTTTTTTTCACGACCGTCCAGCATGTAAGCATAATTATAAATATAAATAATGTGGATAAGGGAAGAAACGCAGAATACAATAAAACAAATATAAAATAAAGAGTAAAAAGTCAAAAGAGTAAAAAGAAAAATCATCTGTATAAATATATAAAAATATATGTTGTGTGTGTATATGAATGTGTGTGTGTGTGTGTGTGTGTGTTTGCATGTTCTCCCCGTTTCTCAGTTTTTCTCCGTGTGTCCAAAAACATGTGCCCTGCAATGGGTTGGCATTGGCATTCCATCCAGGGTGTATCCTGCCTTAATGCCCATAGACGCCTGAGATAGGCACAGACTCCCCGTGACCCGAGGGAAGATCGGATAAAGCGGTAGAAGATGAATGAATGAATGAATGAATGTGTGAGGCGACCAGTGTTTATTGTGCAATGTTGTGCCAGTGTAAAGTTTCCTACATTACCGTATATGAATGATATTATATTATTGGGTAATTTTCCAAGAATATACTACATTTCCATTCAGTTTTGCTCGATATTTTCCTACTATTTTCTTGTTGAAATATTTGAATTAGCTTGATTTTAAACTTTACGGTAACTTCTTTTACATTTGACAGCAAAGCAATAAAATAATAATAATTAAAAAAACAACAACAATAAAGTGAGCTTTTGTGTAAGTCTGTGTTTTTGATAATATTTGTGTAGTCTGTGTCTTATTATAAGATTTTCTTTGGGTAATTGCTTGTGGTGGTTTGCATGCTGGTTGAAAACCCTCTTGGCTGCTTTTGACTCGAGTAGAGGCGTCGGCGTTGGGAGCTTCACGCAGGTGATTTCCACAATATGAATAATTATGAATAATGTGCCCATGAAAATTCGACTTAAGCACCTGCATAAGCCGTGTCTAAATACGCAGGACTTTTCCCCCCGTGTAAATATTTACCTAACTTTTTTGGATTGAAACGGGTTGCCCAGAATTGTGTTCCCTGGCACGCTTTTGTGTACTTTCTCCAAATTGTGTACTCGTGTCGTCTCCCCCTGCCCTAATCAAATCTCATTGAATGAAAACCAGGTGAGCAGATGTGTGTTCCCTTCGCTCCGGATTTTTCCTTTGCTCTTTCGGCCGCTCTCTCTCTCTCTCTCTCTCTCTCTCTCTCTCTCATCAGTCCTTTTGTCGCCCCACACGTAGTGCACCAGGCTGACCTCTTGTTAACATCGCTCCTTCCCTCGCTCCATTTAATGTTCCCTCTATGTGTAATTTGCCATCAGGCTCTGCCAAGGACGTCATTGTTTGGACTCGGTCCTCTCAGACAGAATGCACGGTGGTTCTGTTTCGATGAGCATCGTCATCAACCCAACCGCGCTGACACTACCACAACCGCACCATCTACTTCCTATTTATGGATGCCTCGTTCATTTGCTGGATGATTTCTTTATTTATACTGTTATTTATTAATAGTGGAAACATTAGGGCAGGAAAGTAAATGATTGCAGTTGTAATCCATACACGCAGATTATACACAGACGATCGTGTATGAGAGGTATTGTATATGTCAGTATACCAAACCTGGCTTAGAAAAGAACAAGGCAGAGACAGAATATGATACAAATCTGCACATTTCCCTCATATTGTCTTCATGTTCATTACTTCCTTTTTGCACATGATGCATAATGGTTAAGTCCAAACACAGCTATTTTCTGTACTAGTTTTTCAAGTGCTGCAGTGTGGCCCCAAAAAAAGCCCAAAGTATAACCTGGTCATACTTATCTCTTCCTTGCTGTTAAAGGATATATTTTTATCTCACCCTTTGCTCCGTGTCATTTCTTAGTTTGGTTATATGTGCAGGAAATAGGGTTTGAACTGAGAAGTGGATTTATTGAGCAGTAGAAATGGATATCCTAGCTTCCAGACTTTCTCATCCTTGAATGAATGAATGGAGAGGGGCACGGTGGCTTAGTGGTTAGCACATTCGCCTCACGCCGCCAGCGTCCGGGTTCGATTCCCGTCTCGGCCATGTGTGTGTGGAGTTTGCATGTTCTCCCCGTGCCTCAGGGTTTTTTCTCCCTCTTTTCCTCTTCTCCGGGTTCTCCGGTTTCCTCCCGTCCTCCCGGTGCAAAAAACATGCACGGTAGGTTGATTGGCACCTTGGAAAATTGTCCCTAGTGTATGAATGTGTGTGTGAATGTTTGTGTGTGTGCCCTGCATTGGGTGGCATTCCATCCAGGGTGTATCCTGCCTTAATGCACATAGACGCCTGAGATAGGCTCCCCGTGACCCGAGGGAACATCGGATAAAGCGGTAGAAGATGAATGAATGAATGGATCAAGGAATATAAAAAAAAGGGAGAAAAGAGCAAAGAGTGATGATTACCTTATTTCACCTGCTCTTGCCCATCTTTTAAAGAAAAAGCGGATGTATAATGGGAGGGTGGTTCGACGATAAAGTATGAAATGCTCTCTTTGTGAGGTTTTGTGGTTGAACTGCACACTTCATGATGACGTAAACTTCAATAACAGACATGCAGAGAATTCAAGCACACCAAAAAGTATTGCAGAATAGACATGACACAGATGGTGTACTGACAAACTGTAATTTCTAACACTATTATTGGAAACTAACTGATTCACTGTGTACTGCAGCTATCACAGCTGTAATAATAACAACAAATCTACCAGCTGTCACTTCCAACGGGTATGTTTTTATGACCTGGTCAGTGTTCTAGAGCACTGGCGCCGCATATAGAATATTAATATGCAAATATGGGAAGTGCGGCGGAGTTCACGTAGTTACGCCTAACGAGGCGATAAAGACCAAGTATTCTGTATGAAAATATCAGTTTTTAAGGTTTTTTTTTGTTGTATTTATCCGCCACACCTTAAAGGCCAGTCTGTGATAATATTGCCTGACATTAAACCGGTCTGCGTCACAAAAAAGTTTGGGGACCGCTATTCTAGAGGTCCTAATGAGCATCTGTGGGCCATTCCTTAAATGGAAGGTAGAGGAGCGCAAGATCTAACATCCGACAGCTCAGTGACATTGTGATGGAGGAGTGGAAGAGGACTCCAGTGGCAATATGTATTGCTCTGGTCAACTTCATGCCCGAGAGGGTTTGAAGGTAGTGCTGGAAAATAATGGTGGCCATACAAAATACAGACACTTTGGGCCCAGTTTGGACATTTCCACTTTTGTGGCCAGTGGTTTAGACATGAATAGTTGTGTGTCGAGTTATTTTGAGAGGACAGCAAATTTACACTGTTATACAAGCTGTACACTCTTGTATAATTGTACACTCTTGTGTACATTGTAGCAAAGTGTCATTTCTTCAGTGTCGTCTCATGAAAAGATATTATGAAATATTTACAATTTATTCTGTGAGATTCTAGAGGTGGTAGCACAGTGATTAAAGCGTTGGGCTCTGGCCTGGAAGGTCACAGGTTTAAATCCCAGCATCAACAAGCGTTCACTAGTCTGATCAAAACAAAATAATCCAACACATAACTAATAATCATTTACAACTATATATTTACGTAATGCTGTTACATGTACTGTACTGTACTCCCCAACACTATATATATCGGGGCACGGTGGCTTAGTGGTTAGCACGTTTGCCTCACACCGCCAGGGTCCGGGTTCGATTCCCGTCTCGGCCGTGTGTGTGGAGTTTGCATGTTCTCCCCGTGCCTCAGGGGTTTTTTTTTCTCCGGGTTCTCCGGTTTCCTCCCGGTCCAAAAACATGCACGGTAGGTTGATTGGCACCTTGGAAAATTGTCCCTAGTGTATGAATGTGTGTGTGATTGTGTGTATGTGTTCCCTGTGATGGGTTGGCATTCCATCCTGGGTGTATCCTGCCTTAATGCCCATAGACGCCTGAGATAGGCACAGACTCCCCGTGACCCGAGGGACGATCGGATAAAGCGGTAGAAGATGAATGAATGAATAAATGAATGAATATATATATATATATATATATATATATATATATATATATATATATATATATATATATATATATATACTATATATATATATATATATATATATATCCTATATATAACCGTAAATTCTGGACTATAAAGCGCACCTGCATATAAGCCGCATCCGCTCTATTTGAAAAAAAAACCCCCAAAAAATCATAAATAAGCCGCACCTGCATACAAGCCGCATCCGCTTTTGAATTGTAAATGTACATGTATGTACCTAAATAGATCCTTTCCTAACCTGTATTTTAACACGGTGTAACGGTGGACGCTGCACAGAGACGCGGAGATCCGGAATTCATACAAAACAGGATTTATTAGAATAAAGAACTCAGGAGACGCCGCTCATACGGAGCGGCCAGACAGGCTAGGGAGCCTTGCGCTCTGCGCGCCGTGGTACCGGGAGTACCGGAGAGCAGGAGCGGTGGCGGACTTGGAAGTCCGTGAATCGGGAACAGACAAAGGTTAGGCATAAACATATATCGAGCGTCCGTGTCCGCGACACTAGGTATGTGCTACGAGCCCGGACGGGGATTGTAGGGTGAACCGGGCTTATATCGGGAGAGGGAAAATCAAGAACAACTTTGGCTGATTTGTGCGTGTGTGTGTGTCTGTGTGTGCGTGCGTGTGCGTGTGTGTGTGTGTGCGTGTGTGTGCGTGCGTGTGCGTGTGTGTGTGTGTGTGTGTGTGTGTGTGTGGGGAAAAGAGCAGGGAGGAGAGAGAGAGAGCACCGAGCAGCAACTTTGCTGATTAAAACGGGACAGAACCAAGAGAAAATAAGCGCTATTTACAGTATTTATCTTCATTTCTCCTGTGTGTGAAATCACGTCACCTTAACCTTGTAAAGATAGAGTTTGTCCTCCTTCTATCCGCTTCTACCCACTTATATCTGCTAAAGAGGAACTAGCGCATTCTTCTTCTTTGCATTTATTTTGTCTTAGTTTTGATTCTAATTCCGGTTAGAGCCCCTAGCGGTCGGGAAAAAATCTGCAGAATAGCCGCACCTTATTATTAGCCGCATGGTTCAAAACCTATGAAAAAAGTAGCGGCTTATAGTCCAGAATTTACGGTGTACGGTGTATATATATATATATATATATATATATATATATATATATATATATGTGTGTGTGTGTGTGGTGTGTGTGTGTGTGTAACATTTGGCAAACAGGGAGGAGTGTGTAATTTCATTGCTGTGTACAATTACCACGCATTTTACCACGAACACTCGTCCACCTACACAGTCGTGCAATTATCTCATCAGTCACTCATGCAGCAGCAGTACAATACATTAAATCGTGCTGATCCGGGCCAGCAGCTTCAGGTGATGTTCCATTCACACTCACAATGGGAGAAAGTGTGATCTCATGATTTTAAATAGTGTGTCATGATTGTTGGAGGACTGGTTTAAATTTCCTCCCAATTCAGACGTTAATTCTCAAGAATCCAACAATTTTTCATGCAATTCTTTTTGACTCTCATTTCCAACTGTCTATTTCGCAATTCCGACTTCATAATTCTGACTCTGTTCGTACAGATTCCACCCTTTCTTCTAACAATCTGATTTTTTGAATTGTTTTATCACAATTCATACAGATCCCAGCTTTTTTTCCCCCTCCCAATTTTCACTTTCCCTCCCCAATTCTATTTTTAATAGCTAATTAAAATACTACCCCAACCCCCGCCTTCTTTGAAAGAAGCATTGCACATTTAAAATAAAATAGGCTACGATCATTCGATATAATCATGAAGGACAAACAATGGATAAAATCATTGCGGACTATTTTTGGCGTGGTTTCACAAACTGCTTTGTACTGTACACACCCTGCTCTGTAATCTTCATTAACATTAATATGCATGTACATGCAGTTTGAGCAGATGTGATAGCTCAAGCTTATCAGAAAAGAACTGGTTAGAAATAAATGGCAGAATTGGCAGAAATAAAGTTTTCATTTGGCAGAAATGAAGTTGGGATTAGACAAACTTTTTAACATGGAGTAAAAAATAAAAATAAAAAAATCCAGCTTAAAAATAATTAGAAATAATAAATTAGAGCATTATTTAATTCTGGCTCTAATAGAGTAGGGAATGTTTTTCTGCAACACTTTCAGGGTGAGGGGGGGGGGGGGGGGGGTTGGTTGCTTATGCGCATAGCAACAGTTGAATATCTTTATATTGCTCTTTCCAGCATGACTGTCATAAAAAAGTGCTTCTCAGCCACCAGATCTAAACCCGATAGAACACATTTGTACAGCCGAAAAAGGTTCACGAATGCCGTGACGCAATCCTCCATTCAAGTTAAGTGGCTTTTAATTGCCATTCCTATTTATAGCTTGTATACAATGTAATGCAAATACATAACGCAAGTACACAACATATCAAATGTAAACTATAAACAACCATTTCAGCATTTCAGTTTCTGGTTAAACATTATCATTTATAATCCTATTCTAGTATAAGAATTTGCCAGATATTCATTTGACGCTGAATAAATCACAACAGGGACAATAACAGTAAAGTACAGCAAACAGTAAAGCAGCAGTAAAGTATTGATAAGTACAGTAATTTACTTTACCATCCAACACTTCCTGTGTGTAATATATTGTCCCAACATCTATATGGATTATTTCTCAAAGTACAACATGGCGCAACTTTATTAGCACAAACGTCTATAAAGCAAAGATATTCATTTGAAATTAGTGTACAGAAATCTGCCTGCTCCGTTAAATGTGCATTTTTTTTCAGCGATATAATGAAGCCCGGTGTTTGTTTATGTTTATTGTTTATTCTGACACAGTCTAATAAACTGTATAGGAGATGGGTAATTATTGCTGGATTTCTGGCTTGTCCATGGAGTGGTTTTGGAGCGCTCCCATGGGTCTTGGCCGTGTTCCTTCCTCTTTAATTTTTGTTGTTCCTTCATTAATTGCAGAGTTGGATTGCAGCTGCTTGTCCTTTGACGAGCGTGCCTCGAGCCAAGCAATCAGAAACACAGTTCTAACCAAAACACGGTTGAATGCGGGTCATTCTCGCAGAATGATGAATGTCTCGATTTGTATTCCAAGAATTTCTACTGATTAATAAAAGCTGATTAATAACGCACTTCGGCGTGTACGAGGAAATGCAACACATGTTTGGATTTGCAGCCTCTAAGCGATATATGGATATTTCACATCATGTCAGCTGGACTTGTTGCTGAACGGCTGTATTGGTGTGGAATTTGCACTCGAGGATTGTTTACTTCTTGAGCCAACGCTTTTTTTTGTTTGTTTGTTTTTTTGGGGGTTTTTTTTGATTAGTGTGAATTGTTTTTTTAAGATGAACGGAGAGCAATTGTTCTGTGCAAAACAAAACAGGAGGCAAATAGTGAAAGCCAAAGGTGTTTAAGACAACATCACACCCTCCACTTTATTATCAAAGAGAGCTCATGTCCATATTGAACCAAAATTGGTTCTAATTGTGTAAATATGTGTAAGAAGATCAAACATGGATTATATGGAGAAAAAGTTTCCGTATTTCGAATTCATGGACACCCCTGTTTATTTTTGGTGTGTTTTATTTGTACCTACATTTCAATACACCTCTTTGTTCTTTCCCACTTATCTCTTGTCTGATTCATCACTTTTGGCCATTTCTCTTGTTTATTCCATGTGCATTCCATGTTTTTGGTCAGGCGTTGATCCTTGGCTACTATTTGTAACAAAGAACCACAGTAAATACTGGCTTATAGACCTATCTCGCATTTTATTTGTATTTAAATAGCCCCCACGGCACGGTGGCTTAGTGGTAAGCACGTTCGCCTCACACCCAGTTTGCCTCACAGGCCGCCTCTCCCCAGGGGGTTTGTGGGCACCACCTCCAGGGTCGGGGGTTCGATTCCCTCCTCCAACATATGTGTGTGGATGATCTCCCCATGCCTCCGGGGTTTTTCTCCGTGTTCTCTGGTTTCCCCCCAGTCCAAAAACATGAACGGTAGGTTGATTGGAAAATTGTCCCATCGTGTGTGTGTGTGTGTGTGTGTGTGTGTGCCCTGTGATGGGTTGGCATTCCATCCAGGGTGTATCCTGCCTTAATGCCCATAGACGCCTGAGATGGGCACAGGCGCCCTGTGACCCAAGGGAAGATCGGATACAAGCTGTAGAAGATGAATGAATGAATGAACGAATGAATGAATTAAATAGCCCCCACGTAATGTCTGCACTTTGCCAGTCAAATTTCTAAAATCTCCGCCTAAAGATACCGATGCAGCAGCAGTTTAAGTTGATGATGATGATGATGGAATGATGATGATGATGATGGATGATGATGATGATGATGGTGATGGTGATGATGATGATGATGATGATGATGATGATGATGATGATGATGATGATGATGTGATGATGATGATGATGATGATGATGATGATGATGAGATGATGATATGATGAATGAATGATGATGATGATGATGGAGATGAGATGATAGTTTAAGTTCGCGTGCTAATACCACTCTCTGCACCGCCATTGTGCTTCTAATCACTAAGCAGCCAAGCGGATTTACTGTCACACCTGCAGCTGCATTGCATTCTGAAACTTTAGGTCAACATTTGTCTGTATCCTGTTGTTAGAGCTCTCATTCATTTACATTATCTGCATGACCAAACCCCTGAATCTCCTACTATACTACATTTAGCTCTTTTCTTGTTTTTGTTTTTTTTTTCCTCCACCCTTTTCAAGCATTTAGAACAGACTGTTCTCAAAAAACAGCTTTTGATAAAAGCACTTCAGCGTGTTAAGGCTTGAACCAGTACGAACAACTCGGGGTTGTTCAAACAAAGTGCTTCATCATTAGAAAGAGCACGCCAGTGAGAGAGGGTGACGGAGTGACTTAGGGATGTTGGATTTGCGCTGTGCAAAGAGAGATCCATCAAAGTTGTGTTTGTTCTTTGCGTAGAAAGTGCAAGAAATTTCCTCTGCGGTGAAAAAGGCCCCATAAAACCCACTTTCGTCAGGGGCTGCGTGACAGTTACTTGGCAAACATCGTAACACTTGTCTGTTTTCGGACCATAATAAACTTGTGTGTTTTCATGTCCAGATCGCATCGGCTAGAGCTTCAGTTCCATTTGTGTACCATAGATTTTTTTTTTAATATCTCAGAAACTATTAAATCTTTAAGCAATCCTAAAGCATTTATGTCTAATTTGCTCGTTCTGGAAATTAATTTCCCAGAGGGAGCGCACAAACTTCCTGTGCTGTGATCATTATTAGCCATTAAGTTCAACGCGGATAAGCTGCAATTATTGCCATTAGTTCAGGGGTTGACGGTGGAAAGGTGAAAGGCACACGCACCGGAATTCACCTTGATGTCTGCTCTCACGAACATGGACCTGGATATCTTTCTGTGTCTGCATTGTAGGCATTTTGGACTAAGACCATGCCAATGATTTTTGTATATCCTGTTGACTTATATCACATATAACTCCCATGTTTTCTGTTGGCTATAATCACCTCCATTCGTTCTCTTTTTAATAGATTTTCAAGAGTGGCTGTGTGAATTTAAACTGTTCCTTAATATATGCATTCGTGACCTCAGGTGCAGAAAGGTGTTCATTGGGGTTAAGGTCAGGGATCCTTGCAAGCCGTTCAGGTTCATCCATACATGCTTTGGCAAAACAATCGTCATGCTGGAACAGGTTTGCATCAGTGAAGTTTGGGAAATGATAATGCTACCACATACACAGAGATTTGGGTGGGTGGGTGGGGGGGGGGTCAAAACATATTGCTATAATAGTTCAGAAACATTGGGCCACATCATATATGTGTCCAAATTAATGTGTTGTTAGTCACTAGCGTAAATTAATATTTACTGATCCTAAGTAATGTCACTATCTTTTTTTGTCCCCCTATATTTACAGTATATTACAGTTTTACAAATGACACCGTGGTTGTTATTTATTTACGCCTCTCAGTATTGTAAATGTGCATTGGAATGCACAAAGGGGCTTTTACGACCGATGCATTTGTTATGTGAAATACTGCTTTATGATTACACTAATGCTGGAACTGTTATTTATAAATTATATATAATGTAAAGAAATGTGTATTTATTATTTTGCAATTGAATTTAATTGCAACAATTGAATTCATGTGATATATATATAGAACCTCTCAAGGTTTTCTTCTCACGGCATTTATTTTTTGTTGCGACTGTTGTTATAATTAGCGCTAAACGTTTTAGGAATTATACACAACAAATTTTAGGCACTAATAATAATAATAAAAAAAACGAAACAAACATTTGACCTCTTTATCTTTGTTAAGCTGTTTTGATACAATTTCCATTGTTAAAAGTGCTCTACAAATAAAACTGAATTAAATTGAAATATAGAGAAAGGATAAGGAAAGACCAGTGGTAGAAATGATATATATATATATATATATATGTGTGTGTGTGCGTGTGTGCGTGTGTGTGGTGTGTGTGTGTGTGTGTGTGTGTGTGTGTGTGTGTGTGTATTAGGGATATCAGTCAGTTAAAAAAGTTTTCAATGTACCATAAATGAATCATTTTCATGTTTCTACTACTCTTAATACTCTAATACTAACTGTAACATATCTTATAATAATAATATGAATTTCTCTCAAAATCTCTCCCTTAATTAAAAGTATTGCTTATTTAATATTCATTAACTAGTTAACTACTTTAATATTTAATTTTTAAAAACATTTGCGGAATAAACACATCGGTCTATTTGATTTAATGTGTACTAAAAATGTCTGTGGACACCTAAGCATCCTTATCCCCATTTGCAGTTATAATAATGTTTATTTTGTCTATAAAGTCAGGTTGTAAACTACAGTAGATGAGGCGGGGGGGGGGGGGGGGGGGGGGGGGGGGGGGGGGGGGGGGCTGGGGGGGTGTCTGGCTAAGGTGTAGTGGCGTGTTCAATCAGAGTTCAAGCATTCAAACCATATCTACATTGATCTTCATGGACGTCATATACAGTCATGTGCCTCCAACTTTGAGGTACCAGTTTGGTTAATGAGCCACATATGGCTGGATAAGGCAGACAATTCTCCATACTTTATACATTGAGGTGGTAGCTTATCGGTTTGGGTGTCGTCCGCTCGGATCGATTCTGCAAATGAATACCCTCTATAACACGTGTATTAACGGTAAAACGAACAGTGCTGAAATGTAAATTTACAGCCAACTTTTTCTGTGTGCTGTTCATAGTTCTGCACTTATGGATAAACATTCTTGACTGTTGTCCAGGCCCACACACAATAAGCTCTGTTCTGTAATTAGTGATTTCCTGTTGCTATTAGGATCACACGGCTCTCCATTTGTTAAGAGAAAGTGCAGTGTGCTAAATCTCACAACACAGGACAGCTATTAGTTAAAGCACTGTAAACAATAAACAGGGGTCCAAAATTGCCATTTCTATTTCACTTCATGGGCCAAATCAAGTTTTGTTCAGGTTGTATTTATTTATTATTTATTATTTATTTATACCTGTTACCTTTTTTTTTTAAACCTCAAAAATGTCTCAGAATGGGTCTACATAGAAAATGCGCTCCTTTTTTTTCAGTGGAGTGTGTTGTACATGCACACACACACACACACACACACACACACACACAGAGAGACGCACACACACATGAGTTCATGTAATCCATCAAAATCACAATCTGCCACACACTACGCCCCAGCTTGTTGGGTCTGGGTGGTTTATCTGGGAATCGAGTCTTTTCTGTTGTAGTGCAGGGACGCCAGTATCTCTACGTTTGTAATTGGAGGCAGGAAATGTTTATTCACGTTTGATCGGGTGGGCCGTTGCTGCGTCTCTGGGAACACTTTAAACAAACTATTTCAGCATCCTGTTTAAATTCGCTTTCAGAGAGAGAGAGAGAGAGAGAGAGAGAGAGAGAGAGAGAGAGAGAGAGCGGGAGACATGGAGAGCAAACTGCTGCACTCTTCTGTAAGATAGGTCTCTCCCTTCCATTTCATTGACCAAGGTGTGCTTTTACCCAACACACCTGTCTCACCTCATGATGTGTTGTATCATTAGATGATGTGCTGGATGCAGAATGGAATGTATCAAGAGCCTTGAGTTGTTCTTTCTGCTTGGCAGGTTGCTTTGGTTGCTCAGGTTGCTTTCTCAGCCTCGCTTCATACCTCACAGCACACAGCTCCATGGTTTGATTCTCATCCGTGGTTAGCGCATGTGTAGTTGTAGCATATTCTCCTCATATTCCTGAAGGATTCCTCCCAGGTTTTCTGGTTTTCTTTAACTTTTTAGGTACATCAAATTAGTCAGAGCGACATAGTATAACATAGTATAGGCATAGTATCTTATATTGTCTCTCTGTGTGAATCCCATCTTGTTCTGTTTTCGCTCTAGGATAGGTGATTACGCAAGATACATTGATACTGCTGATTTTAGCATTTGAGATTTAGAGACATACCATACCAATTTCCTTTGTACACATGCTTGTCACTAGTTCACATCATAAGCCTGTTTTCATATTAAAAAATATTCATGTTTTTAAGTCAAATCTGCAGTTATACATACTTACCCCTATAAAAGTTTAGGGGCACATGGCTATAAGATTAACACGTTATTTTTGAATTCCACATTAAGTCCCAATTTGCTGTCATAATAACCTCCACATCTGGGAAGTTGTCAGCCTTATCTACTGTATGTAGAGCCAAAGAGCATTGTGATACTGTGACCAATTTGGATCTCTTGAGTCCCAAGGAAAATTGTTTGCCTTCAACTTTGTGGTAATAGCTTGGGGTGGACGAATCACAAGGTGTTTGATCAGGATCAGAAATAGCTTTATTACAAAGTACGTTTAGACACACACAAGGAATGTGACTTGGCGACAAGAGCTTCCAGTGCAGAAGAAAGTACATACATAGATGGGATATAACAATATAACAAGGGAGAAAAGAAATAATAATGGACTCTGTATATTTGTAGGGGCACGGTGGCTTAGTAGTTAGCGTGTTTGCCTCACACCGCCAGGGTCCTCTTCGTTCGATTCCCGTCTCGGCCATTTGTGTGTGGAGTGTGTGCATGTTCTCCCCGTGCCTCAGGGGGTTTTTCTCCGGGTTCTCCGGTTTCCTCCCCGGTCCAAAAACATGCTCGGTAGGTTGATTGGCACCTTGGAAAAATTGTTCCTAGTGTATGAATGTGTGTGTGTGTGTGTGTGTATGTGTGTGTGTGTGTCCTGTGATGGGTTGGCATTCCATCCAGGGTGTATCCTGCCTTGATGCCCATAGACGCCTGAGATAGGCACAGGCTCCCCGTTTCCCAAGGGAAGATCGGATAAAGCGGTAGAAGATGAATGAATGAATGTATGTAGTTGTAGTAATATGTACAGAATGTACAGGTATGTAATTTACAAGTGTGTGTTTTGCAGTTGTGCTTATCAGGTTCTGTGTTAAAAAAAAAACAGTGTGTATTCACTATCCAGTTATTCACTGTGTTATCCAATGTGTATACATCCATCATCCTATTATTGAACTATTTCATTCTACATTTGTAGGGTGAGGCTTGTTGCAATTTTATTGGAAGTAAATACAGACACAAATAAGACTGTTTCAACAAATAGAAACGAGGATAAATGTTAGGAGGTGGAAACAGCTCAGCATGAAGTGGCTCAGTTGCAGATTAGCTAAACCTCTGTGCCAAAGTTCACATCTGTCAAGCTTTATCTTGATTGCGCAGCAGGAGATCATCTACGTGTATTATGAAATGCCAAGATGATCTTAAGCTAAGCTGTTATTTATTTATTTTTCACCACACTCGATCCATATTATATTGAAGGACAGTTTGTAAGGCGTCTATGGGCATTAAGGCAGGATACACCCTGGATGGAATGCCAACCCATCGCAGGACACACACATACATTCATACACTAGGGACAATTTTCCAAGGTGCCAATCAACCTAGCGTGCATGTTTTTGGACCGGGAGGAAACCGGAGAACCCGGAGAAAAACCCCCTGAGACACGGGGAGAACATGCAAACTCCACACACACATGGCCGAGACGGGAATCGAACCCGGACCCTGGCGGTGTGAGGCGAACGTGCTAACCACTAAGCCACCGTGCCCCGACATTAATGATATTAAGCACTAATTTCTGGAGATAGAGGAGGATCAAAAGAGAATTTTCTTCCCCCCGGGACCTTTCAGTGTTATAGTTCATCTCGTCCTTTATACCTCCAAATAGATTTTTTTTACACACAGTCCCTTATTCCAAGTTTCTATGAAATACATAAGTATTCTGCAACCAGTTTATAGTCATTGACCTGACATAATTTTTTCTTAGCCAACAAAATCTTTTTGCAATTATATTCGCATGCTGTATTTTATATGAACGCATACCACCTTCTCCTGTGCCTCTACAGGATCGTTTGTTCTTTGTGATGGAGTATGTGAATGGAGGGGATCTGATGTTCCAAATTCAGCGCTCACGCAAATTCGACGAGGCCCGCTCTCGCTTTTATGCCGCCGAGGTTACCTCCGCTCTCATGTTTCTCCATCGCAACGGGGTCATTTACAGGTAATGCACCACGTACACTGCAAAAAGCGAAATCTAAGAAATCTTATTTCTAGAAAATATGTCTTGTTTCTGGCGGTAAAGGATAAAAAAGTATTAAAAATCACGTGGCACATATAAATCGGAAAGTAAGAAAATTGTACTTGTTCAGTCTCGGCAAGTAAATGTTAAGTAATTTTGAGGGAAATTTCGCTAGAAACAAGTGACATATAAAGTGCAAGAATAAAGTGAATGTTCAAATGCAATGCTCATTTTAAGACTAATAATCTTAATCTCACTGCCACTAGTTGTTAAAAATCACGAAACTGGGTTCTGTCTTGTTATAGGATCTAGTAGAACATGTTATTAGTGCTAGTTTCAAGAATTCTTACCAAGTGAATTTTGTTTACCCCATTGATAGTGTTTTCACTTGATTTTAGTCAATTTGAACTAGATATAAGTGAATCTGGGTTGTTTCAACTGTGTTATTTAAACGTGGGTTTAACGTTAACAGTAGAAGCCATGTAGAAGACCGTAACATTAACAATATGCCCCATTTACAAAAAGAATCTTTGGATTCAGGATTTACAGTAAACATCATGCAGTTTTTCCCTAGTTGAGCTCTGGTGGCATTCAGGTCACATGACCAGGGTTGAAGTTTTGTATTCAGTGGCCAGCCAGCCTCGTAATAGGAGTGTTTTTTTGGCCTTGTTTACCTCATATTGTTTACATGGAGGAGCCCTGTCTGAAGGATGATTTATTCCTTCTAGGACAGTTTGTTTATCTGTCGGTTTGTGTGCCATTAAGCAAACAAACAGGCTGTGCTTAGGGACATGAGCGCGGAATTCCTTGCTGTTTTTCTTCTTAAATGAGTTCTATATGTGTGTTTATAATGTAAACATTTCTGCCATTAATCATTTCTGTCATATTTTACAATATAGCATAAAAACGTTCGCAAATACGTCTTTCTTATATTTAAAAGCTCTCAGATATCTATTCTCTCTAAACAGCAGCAGACATATGCACACAGGAATAAGTGTTTAATAAGTGTTTAACCACTGGTATCCAGGTAAATGTGGAAAAGACGACTAGTGCTTTAATAACATTAGTTCAGGTATTTATATAATCAAGTGCACCAGATGGCTTGGAACAGTTATTTACATTGTTCATCAGTAGATCCCACATTACTGATCAGTCCGTCGGGTCATCATTAGTTGCCCTATACAGCCCAGGTCATGTCCACAGCTCTAAAGCTTCCGAATGACCAGAGTGACCTCCGTGCTCTCCCATCCAGCTATTCTCTGCCTGCTCTTAACCGCCATTTTAGGCCCTAAACAGGAAGAATGTCATTTGGTACAGAATGTTGTATTGAATTAAAGGCAGCGCCTCCCACACTGCGTTTTCCTGGAAGCAGAATTGCAGACAGGAAAGAGTAATGTGGGGGTCGTTATGAAACCTCGCCACTTCAGATGAAGTGGTCAGCACGTGTTAATATATATAAGTGCCGCTATTTTCGGTAACGCTCAAATAATCGGGAACGATTTTAAAATATTTGCATAATTGCACCAATTTTCTTGAGCTGTAACTTCTGTAACTGGTTCTCTGTGATTGATTCGTCCTTCGGTGCCTTCTTTAGTTTCATAGAGGGCAAAGCTATAGGACAGTGGTGTAATGTATAAGAACTGTTTGTAGTGTTTTCTACTAAAATGAACGACATTCATGATGGAAAAATAACACGTGTGTGTATATGAACTAAGTAAAACCTTATAGTGCTATACATTAACAACATTAATCCTGTAGCGTTGGGGATTAATAAGTGGTATATTGGTGATTATAAGTGATATTTGAATATTGGGCCTTATATATCAATCTTTTAAAAAGTCGCATTCATATAGTTGCCGGAGACAGATTTCGGTCAGATTTAAAAACGTTTCAGCGATTTATGTATTTATTTATTTATTTATTTTCATAGTCACATGTGTGTTGATGAACATCAGTCACCCATAAAGTGAAAGGCTTGTTCCCGACACAGCTCATTTACATAGCGAACCCCTCAAAATTCCATATAAGGTAAAAGTGCACAGAGCTCAAAACACAAAATTCTGATTAACTGGATTTTCTCAGAGACAGAAATTGAGGTTATTTTGACTCACGTTTATGCCAATAACAATATTATGTATCAGAGTAATGGGACATAAACTGTCTTCCATCAAGAGGTGAATTAGCGGTGAATTAAGTCAAGTTAAATGGAAAGGATTTAATAAAAGCTGCCACCGGTGATCACACAGCACACCGATCCCATCACACAGGGACGATCACACAGGGACGCTGCTATTTCAAAATTGTTGTTTTAGAACTGTTTTGGAAACCATCTGAGAGGCACAGTGTCCCCTAAATCTTTCATCAGCTGAACCATTTGCATTATGTATAATAGCTTGAGCAACCCAACCTTTCATACAGAAACATTTATCCAAATACCTTTAGTTATTCTAATATTGTTTTCCAAGGTGACAGTCAACCTACCGTGCATGTTTTTGGCCCGGGAGGAAACCGGAGAATCCGGAGAAAAACCCTCCTTGAGGCACGGGGAGAACATGGAAACTCCACACACACATGGCCGAGACGGGAATCGAACCCGGTCCCTGGCGGTGTGAGGCGAACGTGCTAACCACTAAGCCACCGTGCCCCCTATATATGTGTGTGTATATATCTATATATGTATTAAGGTCTTATATAGGATATATATATATATATATATATATATATATATATAATTATATATATATATATATATATATATATATATATATATATATATATATATATATATATATATATATATATATATATATATATATATATATATATATATATATACTATCTATATATATATATATATATATATATATATATATATATATATATCTATATATATCAGGTATTAAGGTCATGAGGTGAGTCCCTTTAGCTACATGGATGTCAAAATCTAGAATGAAATCTGGGCAAAATATTAAATATTAAAATATTTTATAATTATATATATATATATATATATATATATATATATATATATATATATATATATTATAAAAATATTCTGCCTAGATTTCATTCGAGATTTTGCCGTTTGGACATCCATGTAGCTAAAGGGACTCACCTCATGACCTTAATACCTTTTGTTTACCAAGGGTCATTTATAGTATTTATTTGGCCATTATGTGGAAACTGGACAGGATGTGATACAACCAGTATGAATGGCTTATTGTGTCTTATGAATAAAACACAAACATTCACACACACACACACACACACACACACACACACACACAACTACACAAGCCTGTTTGCTGTAAAATGGTTTTACCAGGGTTGATTCCCGTTTTGTGGGACAAGTGCCCTGTATAACCTCCTGAAGCTCACCTTTAGGGCAATGTATACTGGAAGATTTGTATACTGGATGATTTGTCAATATTATGATCAACATGCTATCAACATACTACAATACTATGGCCTCTGATCTTCCCTAGTCTAGTGACCCTCACCGGTTATTGTTTTGGGAACGCAGATTTGGATTTCTTCCTACGGGCCTTCAAGTCTTTCAGAAAGATTAAGACAGTGTTCATTTCCTTACTTCAGCTACTCCATTACTCGAATTAGCATTTTACTGAATTCCAGATGTTTCTCATCAGTTACTGACATAGCTGCAGCCAGTAACGAAGTAGAAGCTGGCACAAACACCGTGGTCATGATCCATGGCCTTATTCTTCTACTTTGTGAAATGATACAGTGATTTTAATTGATTACTACCTTTTTCGAAAGATTTTCATTCATTCTGACTTGTTGAAGAGGCTGATGTGTTGTTGGTTAATGCGGAGTTGAGGTGTATAATTTGATTATTGCTGTAGGAAATAAAATCTTGAACCACCACCTTTTTTCACGAACAGGTATTGAGGTGTTGGCCACATTCATTCATTCATTCATCTTCTACTGCTATATCTGATCTTCCCTCGGGTCACGGGGAGCCCATGCCAATCTCAGGCGTCTATGGGCATTAAGGAAGGATACACCCTGGATGGAATGCCAACCCACACACTCACATTCACAAACACATTCATACACTAGGGACAATTTTCCAAGGGGCCAATCAACCTACCGTGCATGTTTTGGACCTGGAGGAAACCGGAGAACCCGGAGAAAAACGCTCTGAGGCACGGGGAGAACATGCACAAACTCCACACACACATGACTTGAGCCACATCAGCGACAATAATTATTGTATATAATATGTATATAATATATTGTAACTATAAGACAGTACAGTAGAACCTCGCTTTACGAGTTGAATTCATTCTGAGACGTAGCTCATATTCTGAAACGAATTTCCCCATAAGAAAGAATGTAAATTCGAATTATCTGTTCCAGTCGAGCAAAAATACTAATATGGCTGTGCCAGAGGGTCACGAACAAAAGGGAAAACTTAAGGTTCAGTATTTCCACACTCTATAATAATACAGCACTGTAAGAGTATAATACACAAGATGCACTACGATAATGTCTGTACAGTACAGCGTATGCGATACAGTTCAGTAATGAATATTAACGAAACAGTGTTAGAGAACAACGCTAAGACAATTCTTTCGCTATGAACTCTACAGGAACTGAGGGGTTATAACTGACTGTGTGACTGAACAGCACAGCGTCTTATGAGAACCTTTTCAGTTCATGAAATTCATTATAATTCATAAACTGAAATTTTGCTCGTAAACTGGTTAACATTTTTTGTTTTTACGAATCCCGGCTTGTAAAGTAAATTATGCACTCGGAAAACCGAGGATCCACTGGATGTACTCGTTGATGAATTTTTCACTTCCTGGACAATTTTGGGATCATTTGAAGAAATTTCTCATTGCCACCACTTCGTGGGTAACAGAGTCACATGCATTGTGGGAGATTATTGTCAGTAGTTTATTGTCAATGCACACTTTAACGCAGCATAGCCTTATTTTAAGACGATCATAGCCCTTTTAAACTCTTGCGAGCCAAGATTACTTCTAATAGGACTTTTCCTCAGGTCCTATTGGAATTCCTAACTTTTGACTTATAATGGAGCCACTTTTGCAGTAAGTAATCTATTCTTTTGTATGAATATGACTTTCAAACAGTCTTTACCCAGGAGAAAGAGTGCTGTTTTAGAGTGTCATGTCTGAGCTCGCCCCGTCTAGAGATTGGCAGTGGCTTGGGTGCCAGTGTATTCAGAGCATTTCAAGCAAGAGAGAGAGAACAAGAAAGAGAAAGAGCAGGCAAGGTCATGGACACAGCCTTTCTTTTGATCTCATCCGGTCCGATCCAGTGAATCATCTTTCATGGTATTATGACTTGCAAGACTTGCTTTTAGAAAGACATCCTGCAAACATCTGTCCTTGACTTGACATTGTTTTGATACAGAGGCAAACGCGCGTGTTGAGATATACATTTTTGTATTTTTGGACGAGTGGAATTTTTTTTTTTAATTTCATTTTTAGATTTAAATCTTTTGACTTCTATGTCATGTGTAGATTGTAATTAAGTACGTTAACAGAACGTGGCAGATTCTCTTATGCAGATTGACTTACACTAATCTCTTTTATACACTTTGCTCAGGGGCCCCGTAGTGGCAGCTTGAAGATGCTGGGATTAGAACTCAAGACTCTATGATCATAAAGTCCCAGCATCTCCAATGAGCTTCCACCTCCCAATAATACGGTTGTCTGTAAACCTACTGTACAAATGTACGTTGTGAATGTCTGTATCAGCACCAAATCCATAAACTACATTTGCTATTTTCCTTGCCAGTCTGTGAATTACATGAGACCACAATCCCATATCACATGACTGGTAACAAGCAGCGTATCATGCTTCGAAATCTCCAGACACCTGCTCTCCATTATTCATACTCTCTTACATAACCAGGGCTCTCGTCACAATTTTTTTCACAAAAAGTTTCACTCAAGTAGTGTGTGTGTGTGTGTGTGTGTGTGTGTGTGTGTGTGTGAGTGTGTGTGTGTTGTCGGGGGCTCAGAATGTACATACAAACCATGATGTATCATCCCAACTGTAGTGCATTGGAAAAGTATTTATGCCTATATATATATATATATATATATATATGCTATATATAAAACATGCTTATGTATTCAGCCCTTATGTATTCACCTTCCTTCAGAATCACCTCATTAGTATTTGGACTGTACCTGTGTTATACATTATTACTTATTAATTGTTATTAATTATCTCAGTATAATTACAGCTGTTCTGTGAAGGCCTCAGAGGTATGTTAGAGAACATTAGTGAACACGTCACGAAGACTAAAGAGCACCCCAGAAAGGTCAGTAATAAAGTTGTGGAGAGGGTTCTCCGGTTTCCTCCTCGATCCAAAAACATGCACGCGAGGTTGATTGGCACCTTGGAAAATTGTCGCTAGTGTGTGTGTGTGTGTGTGTGTGTGTGTGTGTGTGTATGTGTCCTGTGATGGGTTGGCATTCCATCCAAGGTGTATCCTGCCTTAATGAACATAGATGCCTGAGATAGGCGCAGACGTCCCGTGACCCGAGGGAAGATTGGATAAAGCGGTAGAAGACGCATGAAAGAACACGAAAAAGAAAATAAAAGACAAGCGTTTCTCAGAGAAACAGATAAAAGGGAAAAAAAGAACAGCAGTGTGGCGCAGGTGAAAGAAAGGAACTTCTTATTTATGAATAAAAGCTGTTTCTGTAATATAAGTGTTTGTGTGAGGTGAGCAGGAGGCATTGGAGAGGATTTAGAAGGAGGAAAGGGCAAGTTTCATTGAAGATGAAAGCAGAGATGGCTTCCACTATACATGCAACTAAAAATACTGTAAAGCAGTATTTTTATCTGCCAGTGTGGTGTGCTTTACCGTCTTCAAACCTTAAACATATTTCCATATAATCCAAGCTAGCAGTATTTGTCACTTTTACTGTATTTTTAACGATGTGCACAAACACACACTTAATCCCACAGTTTTTTGTTTTTTTTTTGTAGATTTTGTTTGTGAAAACACCTTCGACAAAATGCATGTTCTGTTGTTGACATTCTTCTTGCATTGAACCATCAAACTTCTACTTATACGAGTTTTATCCTTCCTCTTTTTCTCTTTCATCAGAGGCACCTTATCACCTCTGCCACGATCTCCACCCTCCCTTGCCACCCCTCCACCCCCCCCCAATCCTGCCTCGGTCATCAAGTTCATACACACACACACACACACACACACACACACACACACACACGTGTCCACGCACACGTACAGACACACATGAATATGCACGTATCACTTCATGCTGCTCCATCTCTTGAATCTTTCACTTCTATCGCTTGTTACAAGTGAAAGATTCCATTAAGGAATGATTTTGCTGAATTATTATATAAGGAATTCATTATTAAGATAAAAGATCATTCGGGAAGGCGTGTATCTATGTATTGATTCATTTTGCATTCAGATTTGACCAAAAAGTGTTATTTAAAGAATTCACCAAAAAAAAAACACTCATAATATTGAAAAATTCTGTATTTCATTCATTCATTCATCTCCTAACACTTTATCCGATCTTCCCTCGGGTCACGGGGAGTTTGTGCCTATCTCAGGCGTCTATGGGCATTAATGCAGGATACACCCTGGATGGAATGCCAATCCATCGCAGGGCACACACACACACACACACACCCACACACACACACACACACACACACACACACATTCATACACTAGGGACAATTTTCCAAGGTGCCAATCAACCTAGCGTGCATGTTTTTGGACCGGGGGAAACCGGAGAATCCGGAGAAAAACCCCCTGAGACACGGGGAGAAACATGCAAACTCCACACACACACATGGCCGAGACGTGGGAATCGAACCCTGACCCTGGCGGTGTGAGGCGAACGTGCTAACCACTAAGCCAACCGTGCCAATTCTGTATTTCAACACTTTCAATTAAGGAATGATTTTGCTAAATTATTAAAGGAATTCATTATTTTGCAGACAGAAACCTGCAGTTAAACGTTTTGCTGCTGAGAAACTTGACCATAGTTTGTTGCTTTGTTTACGCATACAGGGACCTCAAACTGGATAACATCCTTTTGGACGCTGAGGGCCACTGCAAGCTCGCCGACTTTGGCATGTGCAAGGAGGGCATCCTGGACGGCACCACCACCACCACGTTCTGCGGTACACCCGACTACATCGCACCTGAGGTACAACATCCCAGGAATACCTGCTTGATTTTTATTAAGATCTCTACTAATGTGACTTTGCAAGAGAAGTGACTATAAACCCACTTTTTAAAGGAGTTAAGATTAAGGTTAATATAAATTCATCTTTATAATACTGTATATGTGAAATAAAGCAAGGGGATGAATCCTCTATTACAAGACTGCAAATTATTTATAACTATAAATATAAAAATAAATAACAATAATATCATACATTTGATATATTATCCGTACATTCTTGCCCTCTAATAAACATATACCTTTTATATATTTATTGTTATTATTTATATTTGCTCGTACCACCAACCATATATTGTCAGTTTAATGTCCTTTTTTCATATTTTTTACCCATATTTTTACATTATTCCCATATTTTTAATATATACAGTATTTTCTCATGTTCTTGTTTATATTTCATATCGTGTACTGTCGTTGAGGTGCATCCACAGTTTCGTTGTACAATGAAAATAAAGTTCTTTGACAGCATGTGATGTTGTACATAATATGCCTATGGTACCTTAATGTCGGCTCTTATGATGCGAGTAATGTGATACGGAAATATTATTTATCAGCGGAATGTCTCAGCGAAATCTTTGTGCCTTCAGCCATTAAATAAATATAACTTCCTTCCTTCCTTCCTTCTTATGAGAATGATGGAGTGGTTGCTGAAGAGATAAATTAATAAACCTTTTCATTTATTTGCCTCACACTTTCTTCCTCTGTGTTCCACACACACACACACACACACACACAGATCCTGCAGGAGCTGGAGTACGGCCCGTCAGTGGACTGGTGGGCCCTGGGTGTGCTTATGTATGAGATGATGGCCGGCCAGCCACCATTTGAGGCTGATAATGAGGACGACCTGTTTGAGTCCATCCTCCATGATGACGTGCTGTATCCAGTGTGGCTGAGCAAAGAGGCAGTCGGCATCCTCAAAGCGGTGAGCTGTGAATGCTGCTATCGATAAAGCTTCCTGTTTTTTGTTTTATGAATTTATGATTTTTTTTTTTCTGTCATTTGCATTGAGTTGTGTAACCGGACTGGTCAAATATAGCATTGATACATTTTCAGCATGGTTCTTCACTCTCTGCTTTCGGGAGAACATGAGTTTTCTGGGTCATGGATGTAAGTTTTTATGTTTCATCGATTCGCAGATTCGATTTCAAACGGTGAACCAGGCGCTTAGTCATGCTGGTCGTGACACTTTTTTTTGAGCGCAATTCTGTTTGGGGTGAATAAAGGATCCAAGGCGAGACACAAAGTGATAAAACAAATGAATATGTCGTTCATACATTCATCTTCTACCTATCGTCCTTCGGGAACCTGTGGCTATCTTAGGCGTCTTGGGGCTTCAGCATCAAGGCAGGATACACCCTGTATGGGGTGCCATCCTATCGCAGGACACATACACACTCGGGACCATTTTTCCTGGGGGGAAACCGGAGAACCTGGAGAAAAACCCCTTGAGGCACGGGGAGAAACCTCACACACACATGGCGGAGGCGGGAATTGAACCCTCAACCCTGGAGGTGTGAGGCGAACGTGCTAATCACTAAGCCACCATGCCCCTCATATAAGGGGTACACTAATACTAAGAAATATTATAATAATAATAATAATCTGAGGCAACCAGAAGGTGGAAAAAATCCCAGAGACATGAGAAGCAGACGACGGATCATCTTGCATCCGCAAAGCCATTAAATACCCAGTAGCTCGGGACAAGGCCTCCGAGTCGGAAGTGTGCGTCCTGAAACCGGAAGTTCGTGCCTCGAGACCGGGCCATCTTGTAAAGTGATGTTTAAATTACCACATAAGGTCCTGGCAGATCAATAAGATCAATAAGGAATCAATAAGAGGAAGCGAACTTTAAATTTAAATGACCGTAAATTCTGGACTATAAGCCGCTACTTTTTTCCTTCATAGGTTTTGAACCATGCGGCTAATAATAAGGTGCGGCTATTCTGCAGATTTTTTCCAGACCGCTAGGGGCGCTCTAACCGGAATTAGAATCAAAACTAACACAAAATAAATGCAAAGAAGAAGAATGCGCTAGTTCCTCTTTAGCAGATATAAGTGGGTAGAAGCGGATAAGAAGGAGGACAAACTCTATCTTTACAAGGTTAAGGTGACGTCATTTCACACACAGGAGAAATGAAGATAAATACTGTAAATAGCGCTTATTTCCCGTTTTAATCAGCAAAGTTGCTGCTCTGGTTAGATCTCCTCTCTCTCCTCCCCTGCTCTTTTCTCCACACACACACACACACACACACACACACACACACACAAGCAATGGCACACAGAACACACACACGCACAAATCAGCCAAAGGTTTGTTCTTGATTTTCCCTCTCCCGATATAAGCCGGTTCACCCTACAATCCCCGTCCGGGCTCGTAGCAACATACCTAGTGTCGCGGACACGGACGCTCGATATATGTTTATGCCTAACCTTTGTCTGTTCCCGATTCACCGGACTTCCAAGTCCGCCACCGCTCCTGCTCTCCGGTACTCCCGGTACCACGGCGCGCAGAGCGCAAGGCTCCCTAGCCTGTCTGGCCGCTCCGTATGAGCGGCGTCTCCTGAGTTCTTTATTCTAATAAATCCTGTTTTGTATGAATTCCGGATCTCCGCGTCTCTGTGCAGCGTCCACCGTTACACCGTGTTAAAATACAGGTTAGGAAAGGATCTATTTAGCAGCTACATACATGTACAATTTACAATTCAAAAGCGGAATGCGGCTTGTATGCAGGTGCGGGCTTATTTATATAATTTTTTTATGGGTATATTTTTTTTATAATATAGAGCGGATGCGGCTATATATGCAGGTGCGCTTTATAGTCCAGATATTTACGGTAAGTCCTTGCCTTTACTATGCCAGAAAAAGAAAAAGTTAAGTAGTTAAGTCGGGGTTGGTGTTTACTTGAAAATGCTATGGAAAATGCTACTGAAGGATAAAGAGAGAGAAAAAAGTGTAAGCGAGTGAGGGAGAGGGCTGGGTGATGTGACACTTGTGGGAAAACAACAGAATGTGTTTTCTCGGTGGGTTTCGCTTGTGTAATCTTTGAGAACTGATTTTGGGAGGAAGACGGTCCAATGTAGCGTTGCCTGCTGGCAATGATCTGTGTGTGTGTGTGTGTGTGTGTGTGTGTGTGTGTGTGTGTGTGTGTGTGTGTGTGTGTGAGTGTGTGTGTGTGGGGCTGCCTGAAAGTTAATACGTGACCTCTACCCATCTCTCATATTTGTTTGTGTTACTGTATATGTGTGTGTGGGTGTTGTTTGTGTGTTTTCTGTTTGCTTTGTTTGTGTGCATTGTGTGTGTGTGTGTGTGTGTGTGTGTGTGTGTGAGTGTGTGTATGCCTTTGTCTATTGCTTTTTCCGTTATATATCCTAGATTTACTTTGGCCATCCCTATCTATTGATGTGTGGGAATGGATGTGTGTTTGTCTTGGACTCATCCTCGTCACACTGCGATTTGTCTCCCTGGCACTTTTTTGGTCCCATGACCCGTGGTCTTCCTTCCTAAAGACAGCACACCAAATTTCTCAAAGTGTGACCCATATATCAACGTCTCTTAAGAGTTATGCGACATAACTGCCCCCATAGGGCAGATGCAGTGTATATGGTATATATATATATATAATATGCAGTGTATATGCAGTATATATATATATATATATATATATATATATATATGGTAATGTCTCTTCCTTCTTTACTAACCTTTTCCCTCATGTTTTTTCCCCCTCGTTTAGTTCATGACGAAGAGCCCTAATAAGCGGCTTGGCTGTGTGGTATCTCAGGGCCTGGAGGAAGCTATTAAAGTGCATCCGTTCTTTAAAGAGATTGACTGGGCCCTGCTGGAACAGAGGAAAATTAAGCCACCTTTCAAGCCCCGAATTGTGAGTATCACGGGTAGCTTTTGCATTGTCCACTATATAAGATAGAGGTGCTGGAGATTTAGAAAAGCAAATCTGCGCTCGACATGTTTTTTAGGAAGTAATTTCATAATGATACAGTCCGTGTTGGTTGTCCAAAAAAGTGGTTGTCCTACTTTACATGGGATTGAATTTCATTTGAATAACATAATAACACACACTATGTACACTAAGTCAAATGAACCTAGTGCACTCGTTCCACATGTACGCCTTGGTTCTATTCTCATTTTTGTTAAAATGATGTAGTGCCATATGAGTGGTGACATCTTTTTGGACATATATTTGGACCCTATATATTAGATATACATTTGTTCCCCTAAAAACCATTCCACTATATCATTTTCAGTATACACACACAAAAGTAAATTTTATGGAATGCATGTTAAAGGTATCACCTTTTTTTTTTAAAGAATGCATATAAGGAATTTTGAGACTGGCTGTTGGTCTGAGGAATGCATGTTGGAGTGTGTGAAGTGGCCTTGTCTGCCAGCTCAACTTTCACTCCAGCTCAAATTGCCCTTCAGTGCCCCAATTGAACAGCGATTCAGGGGAAGGTGGATGGCACCATATGGCACCACAAAAGAAAGTATGCAAATACGGCACGGAATGTATGCAAATCAAAGCTCTGAACTACTTTTCCCCCATTTATTCCCACCAGTGTGAGGAGAACGAACACTGATACAGGGCATGCCCCTTGCTTCCCTCCTTTGACGCGTTGTTTTCGCATGTATTCTCTATAAAGCTGACCACACCGTGTGTTGCTCTGTATTGTATCTAGCAGTTACTCAGCTTGGTTCCAGAAAGACGGAGAATAAGAAAGCTATATATGAGAAAGACATAAGTGCGCTTACTACCTGAATTCTAAATTTGCATTTGCGATTACTCCCATTATCATAAATGAGATTCTAACAGGAGATTTTTATTCTTTGCAGTGAATGTGCATAAAAAGACTCAAAGGCATATACTGCTTTTATTTATTTACTATGTTTATTTAGCACTCTGTCTCGTCTAATTTCGTTTGTTTGTCCCCCAAGCAATCAATCAGTGCAGAAGTTTCTGGGCCGTACTTTTTCCCTTTTTTTTATTCACTGATGGTTTAAAGTATTGTTTAGTACAACATAAACAAAGTATACTTGAATAAAAGTAAAATTAACAAATTATAAACTACTTATCAAAGTAAATTAATTATAAACTACTTATCAAAGTAAATGTAAGGGAGCACACACCTCCAGGGTCCGGGTTCGATTCCCACCTCTGCCATGTGTGTGTGTGGAGTTTGCATGTTCTCCCCGTGCCTCGGGGGTTTTTCTCCGGGTTCTCCGGTTTCCTCCCCCGGTCCAAAAACATGTACGGTAGGTTGATTGGCACCTTGGAAAATTGTCCCTAGTGTGTGAATGTGTGTGTGTGTGTGTGTGTGTGTGTGTGCCCTGCAATGGGTTGGCATTCCATCCAGGGTGTATCCTGCCTTAATGCCCATAGACGCCTGAGATAGGCACAGACTCCCCGTGACCCGAGGGAAGATCGGATAAAGCGGTAGAAGATGAATGAATGAGTGAAACTACTTAAATACATTAATATGAGCAAATAATGTTACTTTCTACCTCTGCAAAACACATTGGAGTAGTTTCTTGCCCATTAATGCCTATGATAGTCCATTGTAGACTGTCAAAATGGAACCAAAGAGTCCAAATATCTTTTATTGCCAACTATTTTAAGGTTTTAAGGTTCTTTACAGAGACATGTAGCTATTTGGGACCGCTTTCCATAAAACCCATGCAATTCTAATGTTGGGCTATATTCCAAGTTCTTGGTTCTAGGGGTCAACTCTGACCTTTCTTCTTTGCTCCACCCTGCAGAAAACCAAGCGGGACGTCAATAACTTTGACCAAGACTTCACACGTGAAGAGCCCGTGCTTACTCCCGTAGACGACGCCATCATCAAGCAGATCAATCAAGACGAGTTTAAAGGCTTCTCCTACTTTGGTGAGGAGTGCCTGTCCTAGGATTTAACCATTCAATCTCCTGCATTTTCTTCATCTGCTACACAGCGGTGTTGTTCACCTTTCAGAACTGAAAACGAAGACCACCTACAGCGTGCGTTTACATGTCTTACGTAAAAGGCTGCACTCGCAGCTTTTATTTCTCGAGTTACAGATTCTATAGGATTTTTATTTTGAAGAACACAAAGAGTCTTTCAGATAAAAAAATAAAGACAATGCAAGTCTATACAATCTCACACACACACACACACACACACAATGATGGAAATGTATGCCTAAAACAAATCCTGTTCAGAGTCACCAAGAAAAAGAAGCGCAAGTACTTCAGTCCAACAATGATTAGAATAATAATTTTGAATAATTATTATAATGTTAAAAGCCAGACACATTTATAGAGGAGTGCGTCACATTTATTCGCAGCCTTAAAGGCTCCGAGCAGCTCCTCTTAGTTAATTCTCGAATCGATGTGGAATTTTCGCCTCTAAGATGCCAGTTAATAGGCAGCAAAACTATAGAATCCACATTGTATATTTGGGATTTCCTCCCACTTTCGAATAAACACAAATGTGAAATATTTCAATTGGAAAAATATTGTTCAAATATCTGTACTATTTATAGGTCCCAATTTAAATGTAAATGCAAATGTGTGATCATTTTCACTTAAAGTCTAATCTTAAATGTCTAATCTCCGTGTTCAGGCTGCACCACCAGTGGATTCTATATTTTGCTCAAGAATTATTTTAATACATGAATGCAATTAACACCACTTTTTTTGGACCACAATGTGAACCAGAATGTGGGGGGGAACAGTGTCAACAATATTTAACATGTCAACAATATTTAACAATTAAAAAATAATAATAATTTTTTTGGGGGGTTTTCTACTGCAGCTATACACATGGCCAAAAAATTCCACAAATTAGTCAATTAGTTCCACTTACCAGTGCTATACAGAATTAAATAAGATGGACTTGTGTTTGTTGTTAGGTTAGTACTTTTAATATAGCACTGGCAAACATCTCCAGAACATGAATCACTGAGGTCTTTAATATTTAACAAACATCATTTGGCCAACCGACCCTTCCGAGCTCCTCACAAGATCTCTGATCTGAATGCCGAAGGAATGACCCGAGAGGCAAAAACACGTAAAAAGCTCTCAGAGCTCCTAAAAGACCTTCATAATAGAAGTAAACAAAACGTCACAAAGAACACAGTAGATTCTTGCAAAAAATTCCTTATTTCTTAAAAGCATGTGCATCTTTGCTAAGCAAGATTTGGAAACAAGTACATGATGCACCAGGTTTGGGGGAAAAACAAAAACAAAAAAAAACAAACAGGTACCGAAGTGAAGGGTATTGGGTTGATTCTTTTCTCATGAATTTTCAAAAGGAAGATGATTGGAGGCAAATACTGGGACAAGAGAATGTCTTTCACCAACCTCAATAGAAAATGCGTTGAAGGAAAAGACAATAGTGTTTTCACGGTTTAGTGAAGTAGAACGGACCAAATCCAAGAGATAAGTTTCTTCACAAAGAACTTGCTTCTCTAGTTTTACGGCAAAGCCTTCTCCACCAGTTTTCTCATATATATATATATATATATATATATATATATATATATATATATATATATATATATATATATATATATATATATATGGGGGCACGGTGGTTTTAGTGGTTAGCACGTTCACCTCACACCTCCTCCAGGATCTGGGTTCGATTCCCATCTCGGCCATGTGTGTGTGTGGAGTTTGCATGTTCTCCCCGTGCCTCAGGGGGTTTTTTCTCCGGGTTCTCCGGTTTCCTCCCAGGTCCAAAAACATGCAGGCGGTAGGTTGATTGGCACCTTGGAAAAAATTGTCCCTAGTGTATGAATGTGAATGTGTGTGTGTGTGTGTGTGTGTGTGGTGTGTGTGTGTGTGTGTGTGTGTGTGTGTGTGTGTGTGTGTGTGTGTGTGTGTGTGTGTGTGTGTGTGTGCCCTGTGATGGGTTGGCATTCTATCCAGGGTGTATCCTGCCTTAAATGCCCATAGACGCCTGAGATAGACACAGGCTCCCCGTGACCCGAGGGAAGATCGGATTTTAAAGCGCTTTAGGTAAAGCGGTAGAAAATGAATGAATGATATATATATATATATATATATATATATATATATATATATATATATATATATATATATATATATATCAGTTTGAGTGTCCAATCATCTTTCCTGTTTCAATCCACTTTAAGGCAGGCAAAGTATCCTTCATCAAAAAAGAAAGCAGTTTTGGGAAAATCAGAGTGCTTTCCGTACAGTCCATCAAATATGAATGGAAAATAGGGCTAAATTCCAATCGGCGCTCATGGACCAATCGAATCCAAGTTATTAAAAAAAAAGGAAGTATAGTAGGAAGAATCTATTGCCATTTACAAGGACAATGAAGATGTGACGATTCAAATCACACTGCTAAGGAGACTCTCAATAGCCTGGATATTCACCAGATTTGTGTTGAGGGAATAGTTTTCACTGTTTAAATGAATGCTTTTGGAGTAGAATAGACCTCTTTAGCTTTATTGCATTAATACCAGTGTCTCTTCAGTGTGAATAGCTGCATTGGAAAACGATATGACAAAAACGTGTTGAATACTTTCCCCCCAAATATTCTGTAGGTGTATATACACGCGCACTACACTCACTACATCAGAGCCAGTATACATAGACTCCTGGTCCTGGTACTAAGGGAATCGAGTGTTGGATCTGAGGCTGTACTTGACTTCTTCTGGAACACCACACACCTGCAATGTAGCTCTCTCTCTCTCTCTCTCTCTCTCTCCTTTCTCTTTTACATCACCGAAACCAAATGTAGGCAAACTACAATTGAAAGTGTAGCTTGTTTAGTTTGTGTTCAAATTCAGGGTGGATAAATCCGACGGAATCCAGAATAAATCTTTCAAGCCGATATTCTTTCGGCTGGTAGGAGAATTTCGGAGCCTCCTTTCGGATCCCCTTGTGGTTTACCGTAGAAGTGTCGACTTTAAACCATTGCCATTTAAAAGTGTTTGTGGAAACGATTGTGTCTGTTTTTTATTTTATTTCTTTTTATTTTTGGGGGTGTTTGTGTGAGTGATCTTGAGAGGACAAGTGCCTCATGAGAATACTGAGAGTGTATTAAATGTATTTATTTTTTTAATTATTATTATTATTATTATTATTATTATTACTGGGCTGTCTTATTGTTAGTTGAATACATTTTCTTCATTGAACCAAGGCTCAGGATTGTGAATGAGAAATCAGTACCTATTCACGTCTATCTATATATCATGTCCTGTGTATATAATTCAAGGCCTGAGTAAAAGCCTTACCTGTTGCATGGTCATGAAAACAACAATATAAGTACTAGAATATGAGTATGAGTGAGTTACTGTCCATGTGCAATAAACTGTCTTTGGGTGTCTCATCTGCAAATGACATGTATAGTTTTCTCTTTTTTGTTCCCCTCCTCCGCCTCGCTTCCTCTGTTATTTCATTCAGTTCCATCAAAATTGGTAATATACTGAATTATTCTTTATTGGTCGACTTTCATTTTAGCTGACCACTGCAAAAAGCCATTTTTCGTGGGTTCGAACCAAAACCAGCCTTTGGTCATTTTAGCGAGTGTACTTTGCACTTAGTCGCTATATTTTGAGCATAAATGAATGCATCTGTTATAACACGGGTTGGAGAATTTGGGAGTGTGACATAAATCTTGTGACACACTCCTTTTGGTTTCAAGCAACAGCTCAAATAGCAGCTTAAAAAAAATAGTTTTTTTTTTGTTTTTTTTTTTTTTAGAATTATTTTTTTTCTATAATTTGCAGTATATAAATGAATCCCACTTTAGTTTAAACATAGCGAATGTCATTTAATAACTGAAACTAGTACCGAAATTCAACATGAAAGAATTTGTTTGTATTCATTGTTAGCTATAAATCTGCCAGTATTTTTTTTTTCAGGCGTTCTTTCCAACATCCAAGTATGACGCATTGATAGGGACGATGAATTAAATCCTAGCATGATACATGTCCGAACGGAAGTTCTGCCAGTCTAGTATTTCATGAAATAATTATTCGTTTATTAGTAATTAGGACTGTTTATTTCACCGGGTTTGATTTCACAATGGTTGCTTTTATAGAATGTTGCTTAACAACTTGTCAGCGTCTCCCACACACTGTTCTTGTACTGCACACCCATAAACACTACACACACACAACAGGTTACCATTATGGATACATATACATGAATAATATTTTACATAACCCCAGAATAATATTTATTCAGAAATTATATACAAAATTATTCAAGAATTATAGTAAAAGTTCCGTAATTACGAGTTCGAAATGTTTGCATAAGTGCATCTTGGGAGATTGAAGTGTTGTGGCATGTATCCGAGCTTGCGCCACCGGATTGCGCTTGTGCTCGAGACTGTGAAAGTGTTTACATCAAAAGCATTACGTACCTACAACTTCTTCTTTTTGTTTTTTGTTTTTTTCCAAATACATCGTTTTTATTTTCACGTTCTGAAAGACTTTCTGTAGCTACTTACTCTTTTTTTTTTTTTTCTGGGGACACCTCTTGAAATTCCATGTCCTTCATCGGTGGGCGTTTGGGGTTGTGTGTCTTTTGCGTTGTTTTCGCTGCTGCTTTCACTGCACTTCTGCAAAATCGTCCTCGTGGGTTCCATGTCAACTCTGCCCAAGGGTGTGGCATTTTTATCATCCTATGATAAATGTTATATATATATATATATATATATATATATATATATATATATATACAGATGACTCTAAATAGGAATACCTGTGATTGTCATGTTGTACACATTATCACGTACACACAAAAATAGCAAGTCTATCTACATGTCTA
>JACRUU010000014.1:2505000-2560000 GCA_030449085.1 Kryptopterus vitreolus
GCTGGTGGAAGGCTGTACAATCCTCGGCAGTGTTCTGAGACTGTATAGCCTCGCTTTTTCTCGCTTCTTTAACCCTGAATGGAGTTTACGGCTTTTTCTTTTTAAACTACAAACAAAAGCGCCTTTTTTTTTCCTTTTAGGACTTGAGACTAAAATCTACGCAGGTCAAACTATCGACGCGACCGAAGTGCGCGTTTGAAAGTGCGCTTGGACGCGCGTGTGTGTGTGTGTGTGTGTGTGTGTGTGTGTGTGTGTGTTGAGAGAGTGGATTTTGGAGTTAATTTACGTGGATAATTTAATTTGCGTGTGTAAGAGAGAGAGAGAGAGAGAGAGAGAGAGAGAGAGAGAGAGAGAGAGATGACAGCCGAGAAAGACAAGAAAAGGTAAGTTTGGAGATAAACGCGTTCATTCCCGGTCATGTACACAACACCTGTTGTGCAGAATTTCTGTCGATCCCACGTACAACACTATATATAGATATATATATATATATATATATATATATATATATATATATATATATATATATATATCATGTAGGCGTCACCTACATGATAGTCGTTTTTTTTTATGAGAAAATAAAATATGAAATATCATCTTGCTTTTGGTATTGAACTAATTTGACATGTGCATAAGTGTATTATTGGGGTCACAAGCCTAATTGTATGTATACGACACATCTGTCAGTCCTGTCTTGTGAGTTACTATACACTACTCAGAATATATACTGATTATTATTTTAACATTATTAATCCGTATTATTTTTTATCTACACGTCCTTATAAACAAGTGTACAAATGGTTATATGTTATGTATGGTAGATATTTAGATAAGAAATGTGGAAAAAAGATTTAGGATATGGTAATTGAACCATAATAATAATAATAATAATAATAATAATAATAATAATAATAATAATAATAATAATAATGGATTACACATACTGCTTTGATGTTGAATATTCTACTTGGAATACCGTGGGGTTTCAGTGTCATATGGGGTTATTGGGGTTATCATATAGGGTTGGTTGTTTTTTTGATGTTTTTATTTATTTTGGATGAAAAGTAAATGCATCATGGAATTATGACGTTATGCGAATGAAACTCAAGTTACGCATTCGTCTAATGTATTTTCCTGATGTCATGCCGACTCAACATCAAGAAAACACACTGGCTCGAGCCGGAGGGGTTTCTTTATCTTTATTAGAATGGATGAGTTTGTACAGGGAACACGTAATTGTTCCAATTGTTCTGCCGAGAGATGTCAAACCTCCCAAGATGCATGTAGTTTCAATGCTAGGTGAGCCTCTGGTCCGAAAGACATCTGCGCTGGTAAAATTCCAGACCCCCCCCCCCCCCCCCCCCCCCCCCCCCCCCCCCACCCCCCCCCCACCTTAACCCCCTTCTTCATCCAGGTCATTTTTCTTTTAAATCATAATGCTGTCTGGACTGTTCCAAAATCAATTATTTAGCATTAATAAATAAATAAAATAATGCTAATCATTATTGGAATATCTCTTTAAAGGAAACACTGAAAGTTTTAGGCTCACCGTATTTGCGTGTGTGCGCTTGGCAGACAAAGCGCCTAAAAGTCTGCTCGGACCTCGTGACTGGTAGTTCCCTGCATGCTGTGTGCCTTTATCAGATCAATCAGAGGGAAACTGAACACAAACATCGGTATTACACTCAAACGAGGAGCATGTATCTTTAGTATCAGGATATTGTAATTCTGCAGGGAATGCAAGAACTGTCAAGCATTTCCTTCATTTTAGAGCGGACGAACTCGGGACATCGGTGCAGCAAACTCTTCGTCCATCTAGAGCCGTTTGCACGGCGTGGCCGCCTGTGTAATTCATTTGGCGTTCCATTATTCACCGAATTTCAACGCTTTTGAGCTCTTTGTTGCCTTTCAAAGATTAAAGTTTGTTTTTTCATGCATGAATATGCCATGTGGTAAAATTGATGAGATATTTTAGATAGATTATATATATATATATAACTATAACTATAAATGTATCCTTATGTCCATGTGATCTGATGGTAGTTTCAAGTAGTGCTGTTTGTCTTAATAATGGAAGCCTTATGATCCCTACCACAAAGTTTCCCAATGGGGACTGTGCGTAAATCCGCCTACCGTATCTCTTGCTGTATCTCTTTAGTTATTTCGTCGAACAATATACTATACTATTTCAAGAATTTACCGGAAGCTTCAAGGTGGACCGTGAAGTTGCACTGTCTTCATGTCTCAATTGAATATTGAGATACAGAGAAAGAGGGAGACTTCTCAGCGCTCACCTCTGTTCAACTGAGCTCTAAAATCCCCCTTGCCAAAAGGGCAAACGCTGGCTTGCTTCCCAGGGCTCTCCGTGCCAGGCCTGCCAGTGCTCTATCCAAGCCCTGTCCTTGCCACCTCAGAGCCTCTCAGACCAAAATGCCCAGCACTGCTGAGAACAGATGCCTACTGTTCCTATCTCTCAGGCTTTGCAGGTAATTAGAGGATCCGCTTTTTGTACGGACTGCCAAGTGTTAATCGGAGAGACAAGCGCGAGCCGGCTAATGTAACCCGACCGCGATTGTAACGTTGCTGAGAAGTTGTGCTCCGATCATGTCACCCGAGCACCATTGAGGAAAAAGTCCTAATTGACATGCATTGGTATTGTATTGGTCTCATGTGGGCTGATGTTCTAAAGACGATGACTGCAGAGAGCAGAGGATTCTCTCACAGCTGTCTAACTCTCCAAAAATGTGCAGTTTATTGTGACAGGATCTCTGGAGAGAATGTGAATCTAGGCCTCTAAATCCCCACCCTCGGCGAACAGCAAGGGCACATACAAAGCTTTTAGTGCAAGTGATTATTCTCTCTCTATCTCGCTCTTTTTTTTCATCTATCTTTGTTGTTCACCTCCTCATACGGTATAGCTTCTTGACCAGAGTGTTCCTTTGCCCTTAGAAGCCTGGCCTTTCCTGTCTGCCCCGTCTCCCACTTCCGTTAAATTGGGGCGTAAAGCGCTATCTTATCCCAGATGGACCTGGATAATCAACTCTTTTCTACTGTATGGTTACGTGATCTGTATGTATGCCTCGGTAGCAGCAGGGTGTCTGGGGTGTCCGCGGTGTATCGCAGCGTCAGTCCAAAATCTCGCGTCTCGTAAGATGTGGAAGTCGCTTGTTTTGCAGTGTGAGGGAACAAATTGTTCCAAGGGATCAGAGATTAGCAGGGGATGCATTTTTTTTTCTTTTGCAGTTTAGCAGTTTTTTTGTGTTTAGCAGGAGGCCAAATAAAATCACAGAAAAACCTGCTTATAAGGGTAAAGAGATGGTGGTCGTTTTGTAGAACGGTTACATCTACGAATTAAATAGCGATGTTACTGCGTAATTAAATATTTGGAGAGCTGCGGGGGTGAGATGGTATGGTGAGAAATCTGGGCCTGGTTGCCTCATTTAATTTTGTGAATTTCCTCTTCAGTTTTTTTGTGTTTAGCAGGAGGCCAAATAAAATCACAGAAAAACCTGCTTATAAGCCGTAAAGAGATGGTGGTCGTTTTGTAGAACGGTTACATCAAATTAAATAGCGATGTTACGGTAATTAAATATTTGGAGAGCGCGGGGGTAGATGGTATGGTGAGAAATCTGGGCCTGGTTGCCTCATTTAATTTTGTGAATTTCCTCTTCCCTGGCTGCCGTATAGCCCAAAGCGCGGCGCTACTTGGGAGCAGATGGGTGCTGTGATTTTATTTTTATTTTTTTACCCCTTTCTTTTTTTTTTTTTTTCTTTTTTTTTTTTTTTTATCTTTACCCGAGGCTACCATGTCATGAAAGTGCTCCGGTGACATTTTGATTAAAAACACAGGGCACGAGAGCTCAAGGGGAAGTAACGAGGTTAATAATAATGTGATTTGGAACTTACACGGATGAGGATGCTTTATGCTTAATGTGTAAAAATGACTGTGAAATCCAAAGCTGTGAAGGCGGAACCTGAATCCGAATGCGTCGGTAAATTGAAGCAACGTTGGCGCACGGGTTTAAAAACAAGGGCTGAAAGATCAAGCTCATGAAAGGACTACAATGCCAGTGCCTAAATGATGGTCTTTTATGGAAGCTGAATCTGTACTACTTTACACACAAAAAAAAAACAGACGCCTTTTGAAAAAATGTACAATTGGAAAGCCTGCGGCGAGTGCGCGAGAAGTGATTTCACTGAAGATAATGAGGCCAGTCTTACTGGTGTGAAGCTTTGGACACCTAAACTGACACCACCACCTGACACCTAAACTGAATAATAGCAAAGTAGTAATTAACTGCTGAATGTGTGTTTCTAGTCGAGCTTCTTATTTGAGTCATTAAAAATTGACTTAACATTTTTGTTTTTTACACATTTCTTTATATTATATCAAGAGAAAGGAATCTCTTTGAGTCAGATGCCATGTAACATGAAAATCTAGGCGTTACAGGCTCTTCAGTTGTTCCTCCTATTTAAAGGTTTTATGTCCTTTCGATTGTGTTTTTCTATTAGGAAAGGAGAAAAAAAACATCCGTCTTTTCACAAGCACTGAACAACGGTCCAGTTTGGACCAACAGGAAGCATTTGAGAAATATTGTTGTGCGTATTCCGAAATGGAGAGAAAGAGTGGATTTTGTCCATTTTTGTAGCGTAATTGACTTATTCTTCCTTCCAAGCACGGAACAGCATGCATGGTAAGCTCCGGGCTTGAGTCATTTTAGGGCAAACCTTTTATGCACCATTAGTACATTACACAGGGTTGAAAATAGCATGTCGAGTGTGGTTTCATAAGACATGGTTCAGGTATACCTGTACAAATACAGAGCTTTCTGTAGTATTTTCTGATTGATGGCCATGAACGGTCAAGTTATTGAGCAAGTCCGCCGCTGCGCTAAATATCTTCTGACAAGACTCCTGACAAGAATAGAAATGCGGGAGCGAAAAGCGGATTCTTTGCATTTCTTCATGTAGTCAGTCTATAAATGATTTATTTTTAGTGTCGGTTTGTTGCCGGGTGGCAAAATATAATGGTTACAGTAAATAAAATGTGGATCTTTTCCAGATAAAAGGTCATCTCCAAGTTCCAGGAGCGCTTGTGCCAGCTTTAGCATGGCATGGCAGAGGGGACGCGAGGTCAAGTTTAGTCAGCATTGTAGCGGATCAAATAGCCTCCAGTACATTTAATGAGTGTTTCGTAGGCAAAAGCGATTTGCTTTTCAGTTACGGCTTCCCGCACCCGACTTGTGGTCGCACTGTGCATCGGTAACATCAAACTGGCATAGCTTGCATTGCAGCGTGACATGTTGATGTGTTTCAATCCCATACAGCGCAGCTCAGTTTCTCAGAAATGGTGCCAGTGCCAGATAAGTCTATAAAAAGCAGTTAACTTCCTTCACCATCTTGCAGGAAATTACGTTATGTGCAAATCGTCGTGAATGAATGGTTCGCGTGGCTAACATTTGAGGTTGCAGTGTAATAACCAGTAAAATAAAGCATGTAGTGTTGATGTGATTATATAGTTCTCCCAGTCCAAAGGTGTTTTCGACGGCATTTTGGAGATTTGTGTTCACAGAACTGTTTGATCGATGTACAACACAGAGATGCTTATCGGTGTAGAAATGGCTGCTGTGTAGAAAGACAGCTCTTAGTCTCCGTTATCGCACTTGGCATCTGCTCGTGTGCTCTGTCCCTCAGGTATCTGATGTACTTCACAGATAATCTGCCACTCTTCTTTCCATAAAGAATGCACAAGCTCCCATACGTCTATTATGTAATGGGCCGAATGAAAGAATTGTGCTGTATGTATAGAATCTATAGAATTGATGCAACATTTTATATTTTGTTGGTTAACCTATATTATGTCCCACGTTCACGCGGTTTCCGGATGTCGAGACGTTTTTTGTTAAAAGCATGTCTCAAGGTATGTCTGTAATGTAGGACAAAGGTCACTTTAAAGGAGTCTGAGCAGCGTTTCCGTGAGTCATTATGCCGTGCTTCCACTGAAGTGTTATACTTTATATTACCTCAGTCAACAGTTCGGAGGAGGCGAGTTCACAAACATTAACTGTTATTTTTTTCATTCGGCCCTCTGATATATGCAGTTACTCGGGAAACGTTCCTTTTTACACGGGTTTTTTTTTTTTTTTTTTTTTTTGAAGCAATGAGCGATCTTCAATACAATTAAAAAGCATTCAAGACGCCCATTGGGAGAGCTGTAATGAACTACTGTCTTAGATTTATAACTTTTCCTCATCCTCTCTGTTAGTGTTAATCGCTTTGCTTATCAGCAGGTTGAATATGATGATTGCCAGGACAAAGCAGGAACAAGGTAACATTGCGTGTTGTTTTTCCTGTAGCAAAACAAGTGTGAATAAGCGTGATGGGTCCATGTTTATGTGCAAAAATATCTCCAGAATTTATTCATTCATTCATTCATTCATCTTCTACCGCTTTATCCGATCTTCCCTCGGGTCACGGGGAGTCTGTGCCTATCTCAGGCGTCTATGGGCATTAAGGCAGGATACACCCTGGATGGAATGCGACCCAATCGCAGGACACACACACACATTCATACACTAGGGACAATTTTCCAAGGTGCCAATCAACCTACCGTGCATGTTTTTGGACCGGGAGGAAACCGGAGAACCCGGAGAAAAAACCCCCTGAGGCACGGGGAGAACATGCAAACTCCATACACACATGGCCGAGACGGGAATCGAACCCGGATCCTGGCGGACCACTACGCCACCGTGCCCCTGAATTTATTAATGAAATGAGAAATTAATACAATTAGCCTCCTGTCTTCTGTATAAAGCACAAGCGAGAGTACAACCAGTGGATTTTGCTGACTAAAATTCGGAGTATTCAAAACTGGGGAGTGTGACTGCGTCTTAAAAAAAATTCAGTATTGCGATGATATTGCAAACTATGATTAGTCAGCTCTATGTAGGCACATTCCTGACAGGGGTCCGAGCAACTCTAGAGTTTAATGTGCGTCCAGGCTTGCTTAGTACGAATGTAGGGATTAAGATGAGACACTTCTCTTTTGGCTTGCTGCCATCTCACGGCATGACCGTAGGAACGGACGCATTAATGTTGGGTAACCTAGAGAGCGTAAAAATACTTATACGGTTGGTCTAGCGGTGATATTTGATACTATTTTTCTGAAACATGATGTTTTTCTGACAGTAGTGATTTCCCTAATCAATGACTTCTTGGTTCTTTGTATTGAAATGCAGTCCCAATAGTGCCCAGTTTCGCATGATTCAACTCGAGTTAAGCTCTAGCTTGTCAGGTGACCATGCCTGGTCTTGTGGGATGTGGAATCGAACCAAAGTCTTTTAGGGAGTCGTTCTTCTCATTAAACCAGTTTGTGTCATACCACAGAAAACAAAGGATGTTGAATGACGAGAAAACATTATGGCCATTAATTTAGGGGGGAAACTTGTGGCATGAATTCCTCAGCGCCTCCCCCCCCCCCTCTTTTTGCTACCGTTAACCTCTTCTTCACCATTAAGCCACTGATGTTTAGTATAATACTACTAATGCAAATCTCGGAGACGATATAATTTCGGTATTGAGGCGAGTGGAACCGGTCTGGGATGAATATCTAAACTGATGAGTTGTGTGACTCAATCTAACTTTGCATCAGTGCTAAATTGAGTTGTTAACAAGATACCATGTCATTTTCTGCCAGTGAGTTTCAGAAGCTAGCAGCGTTCTTAAATCGACCTGAACATTTATTTTTATTTATTTAGTATTGCATGTGGTCTCAGTGTTTACAGGGTTTTCCTCTGGGTTTTCTTGTTTCCTTCAATAGGGCATAGAAACATCTCTGTAATAGGACTTTCCTATAAGTGGGCTTCGGTGTGTGTGTGTGTGTGTTTGGCACCCTGAAACAACTTGCCATTCCATCCAGGGTGAAATTCCCCACCTTGCATGAAATGTCTCTCGCATTGACTTCAGATCCCACACAAGCCCTGGCACAGCTAATGTGCTAAACTTGATGGATGAATGAACTTGAAACAAACATTTTCCAGTATCTCGGCGCCACTTCCATGTAACCATGATCCCACACCCTTTGCTTCCCTTTTTTTTTTATACATAAACCCGCTTTTCCTCCTTTTTATTTAACCTTAGAACTGTTTCTGTTTTCATTACCGCAGTATACGGGTTGCTTCTTGGCAACATGTGATTCTTTTGTTTGGAGGTTTGTTCCATTAAATCTCTTCCATTGCTGTTGTGTGTGTTCATGTATCTGCTTGTACAGTATATTTATATACAGTATATTTATATATAAGTGAGGGTGTTGTATCATCAGGGAATGAACTAAACCTTGATGTTTTCTTGGTAGGTTTCTAGTGAAGGATGAATCTGGGATCCCAGTGTACATTGGAAATAAACTAGACAGCATTTTGATCCTTTCTCTCATCTTTTTTTTTTTAATGAAAGACAAAAAAATGTAGACTTTCCTCTTCAGACCACAGTCCAGTGGATGTTTTCGCCCTTGTTGGGTCTGTGCCATATTGAGTGTATACCGTCATTAAAGCTGAAACGGAAGGTACCAAATACTAAACAGCTGTGAAACTTGTATCAAGACCTTAGAGATTGTCTTTCTCACTTATCTTTGTCAACAATTTGTTGGATTAAATTATAAAAAGAAAGCAAAACGAAAAGCATTTCTATTCAACGCTCAGGCAGTCGGCCCTGATTGTAGGTGGGATCCACGTTTAGAACCGGAGCCAAATGTGCCTTCTGCATTCTCGCATATTTCCTCATTTATTTATACAGCGTTTAGCTTTTAGGCGTCCGACCTAGGCTTAATTCTTGAATCATGGCCCTCTTTTACTGAAGTTCCTTTCTTTTAAAGATTGATTATATTTATTTTTTGCATCTACCAAAGGAAAAAAAATGCATTGTAATATCAGACAATACTTTCCCGGATAATCGGACCATTATGGAGACACACACCATTATCCAGTCACACAAATATACTGTTGTTTCTACTGGCTGAGGCATTTGTAGAACAAATATAACATTTTGGTGGCAAAATATATAAATCAAAGGCTTTCTCTATGCATTTTCGTGTGTGTGTGTGTGTGTGTGTGTGTGTGTGTGTGTGTGGTGTGTGTGTGTGTGTGTGTGTGTGTGTGTGTGTGCTTGTGTGCTTACCACCTGCTGTACACTGGCTCAGCCTCACTAGTTGAGTTGTATTGCTGAGCTGAATAAGAATTGGGAATGATCTGGCTCTGAGATTTTTTGGAGCTTCTGAAAAAAGCAGATTTATATAAATCAGAGGGAAAGCAGATTTATATATATATATATATATATATATATATATATATATATATATATATATATATATATATATATATATATATATATATGTAGTTGTATATAAGAGCTGGTTGGTTGGTTGAGGAGGCCTGGTACTGTACACAGCCAGCAATCCATTTCATTCCAGAGATGTTCGGTAGGATCGGGATCAGGGTTTTATGCAGGTTGCAGGTCACCCGAGTCCCCCATCAACATTGTTTTCACGAACCTCACTTTGAGCACATTGTGTCAGAACAGGTTTGGGCCTGTTAGTTGCAGCAGAAGTGTAATGTAATCCTACCGCATACAAAGACATCTTGGGTAATTGTGTACTTTTGAAATGATAAGCGTCCGAATATTTTTGGTCACGAAACGTATTTACAGTTCATTGTTTTGCTTCATTTCTAGTTGTTTATATCTTGTATAACTGGAATAGTGATTGGTTTATGATTGTTGATTACTGTTCAATGGATTGTCACAAATGTTAACATTTTATACCTTGTCCTGTTGTCCAATCTTGTCCTGTTTCTTTTTCCATGCCGATTTTCCGGGTTAAATAATGTATTAGACCTGGCCTGGCCAACCCGTAGCTCCCGAGCCTCATGCGGCTGTTTAACTAGTTTCATGCGGCTCTTTAGGAGCTTTCACATAACATGCGTCAATGGGAATGGGATGATGTTCATGTGTACCCATGTGTATGATGTGGCTCTTTGCAGTAACACAGAAAAAAAAAAAGTGGCTCTTAGACTCCTACTAGTTGGCCACCCCTGTATAAGACATTGGGATCTGGTACAATGTGTGCCTACTGCTTCTACTGTACTCAGTCCTACCTGTGTGTGTTCTCCCTCTCCGTAGAAGCACTTCAGAGCGGCGAAAGGAGAAATCCCGTGATGCCGCTCGCTGCAGGCGCAGTAAGGAGACCGAGGTGTTCTATGACTTGGCACACCAGCTGCCCCTGCATCATGGCATCAGCTCCCATCTGGACAAGGCCTCCATCATGAGACTGGCCATCAGCTTCCTCCGCACATGCAAGCTCCTCACGTCAGGTGCTCTATTCTGATATACACACGCACAAACTCTCATATACTTACAAATCTCTCATGTCTGACATTAAGAATCAAAGAGATATGGAGAAAGGTGGTTGAGTCGTGTCTTAACCCAGCGGTCATGCACGGGGGTATGAACACGAAGAAAACGTGCCGCTGTTATATGAGGAGAATGTTTTTCCGCTGCCAGGGTGTGTTAATGTCGCGGCCACATTAAGGGAACGTGAATTTTATGCAAAGCTATGATTGTGTTACAGGTTATTAGCCTAGCTTTTGCTTTAGGGTTCTTGGGCTTTATTGAGTGAATGAGACGTTATTGAAATTGCCATGTAATAAAAGTCACCCTCAATGGACACAGGTGACAAAAAATGCTTTCAAATTACCCAGGATACTTTTTCTTGGTGGTGTCCGTATGCGCTCTGATATCAAAGAAAAAAAACAGACTTTCTGGAAGTCTGTGGAACAATGGAGGATGTCTGTGTGTTGTGTGTGTGTGTGTGTGTGTGTGTGTGTGTGTGTGTGTGTGTGTGTGTGTGTGTGTGTGTGTGTGTGTGTGTGTGTGTGTGTGTGTGTGTGTTTGAACGTGTGGGTCTGTCATTGTCTTAAATTTAAAATTAGATTCTCCGGAAGGCTGATAAACATTTTTTTTTCCTCCCATCCTGTAACTATGGCAGTAAGTGGGAGAGAACTCATTCTCTTAGATATTTGCATTTTTAATATTTATAATATTTTTAATTTAACTTTAATTTATTTTAAATTTATTAAACATCTTTTTTTGTGTGTGTAAATCTGTTGGGTTTTCTTTTCTCAAGTGGTGACTTGTGAAAGGTAAGTGAATGAATACATAAATAGAAATAGAAAGACATGAGCGCTGGGAGATGTATGTCGCACTGCAGCCCAGTGATTGTAAGATGGTACATGGATAGCGTTATCAGATCATGGGTGTTGTGTGCACAGAGGCAGATCGGAGCATGACTGCGGCTTTCTCGAAGTTTCAACCCAGCCAAAACATTGGCCTGCCTTGGCGCCACCAGCCCCCCCCCCCCTTCTCACCCTGTACCAACGTACCCTTAGTGAGGGTGCTAGGGAAACACCTCTTACATAAGAGCAAGGGGCACACACCGACACCAGTGTCACTCAGGGCTATTAAAATGATATGTTAGGCGCAATTAGTGAGTAATTGTGTTCACTTATATAATAATATACTGGTTGGGCCCCTTTGGTATTCCACATTGTATGGTGCGAAGAACAGGTCCCTCACACTCCAACTAAATCCTGCCTATTTTTATGAGGACTAAATTAATTTGTCTGGAACTATTTGTGCTAGAAAGTGTTTATATCCAGCACAGTTTTAAAAATAATATGGTAATGTGTGTATTTTATTTTATTTTTCGTTAATTGTGTATAGAAATTCCAGATATTGGACCCATATTCCATGATGAAAAAGCACCATGCTCTCTGCGGTTCATCTCTCCTTCCCTTCTTGGCATGTGACAACATTAGCTTATGGAAAACGTGATTTGCATGTGCTTTGCCCACTTTCCTGGCTTCAGGACGTATAAAACAGCCGCGTGAATTCATACCCAACCATTTTTGTAAGCGCTCCACTAAAATGTTAGGATTATAACTGCGTGTGGTCACTTTTTTAAATTCTTCTTTTTTTTTTACTTTCTTTTTTTAATAGGGAGGCCTCTCAAGTTTGGCGGTTTAGGGATTCGCATCCTGTATGCAGGCATGGGTTCAGAGGCCAGTTCCTTATGATTGAGAGGAAACGATCTAATATTAGCTCGCTGTATGCTATCGGCCTGTTTGTTTCCATTAGCAATTTGTCAAACTTTAAATCATGCTCTCGTTTACATAAGACGGTTTAACCCCCCCCCCCCCCCCCCACCCCCCACCCCCCCCCCCCCCCCCCCCCCCCCCCCCCCCCACCCCCCCCCCCCCCCCCCCCCCCCCCCCCCCCCCCCCCACCCCCCCCCCCCCCCCCCCCCCCCCCCCCCCCCCCCCCCCCCCCCACCCATGTTTGTTTACCCCCCCTAACCCCCCCCCCCCCCCCCCCCCCCCCACCCCCCCCCCCCCCCCCCCCCCCCCCCACCCCCCCCCACCCCCCCCCCCCCCACCCCCCCCCCCCCCCCCCACCCCCCCCCCCCCCCCCCCCCCCACCCCCACCCCCCCCCCCCCCCCCCCCCCCCCCCCCCCCCCCCACGCACCCCCCCCCCCCCCCCACCCCCAACCCCCCCACCCCCCCCCCCGTTTGTAATCCAGTCGGGCATCATTTGTTCCAGATGTTGTGCTACAAACTTAGTGTCATAGTTTGTGGTCCATTTTGGCCCTGGAACCGGAACACAAGCCAGTCAGACTGCCCATTTTATTTTCATCACAAATTCCAACTCATTTTTGGGAACACGTCCGGAAAAAAAGGAAGAAAAAAAAAAGAGAGACGTTCTTGAAATGTAAAACCAAATGGAAAATTTGCTTTTGTTACATAATGAAAGTCAAGGTCCTGATTCCCTCGAGCTTTTCGAAGGTGTAATTTTCTGGGGCCGGAGGTTCTCCGAGCTGGGCTCGGTTCCAGGCCGAGACATGCGCAGTCCTTGAGAACAACTCTTATCTCAAGGAAGCACACTGGAGCAATCGCATGCTTCCGACCCCCCACTGTGGAGCCGCTCCGTGTTCCCCTTCTGCTTCTCACTCCACCTTCTGTAAACCCATGCCAATAACCAGCAGCACATTTACTAACATGCGATTATAACACGCACGCTGATGTCCAGCGTTCGCATAGATGGGCATGTCTGTTGTCATTCATTTGATTTCGAGGCTTAATTCAGAATGAAATTTTTAATATCATGTAACCTTGTGGAATTTTCTAATATAATGACAATTATTCGTAGGGTTTGGTTAATAATATTTGTAATACTTTGTGTTATGATCTGTAAAAGTTTACTGCTAGCATTTTCCTTTTGTTTTAGTTGGTAACCTTTTAGTGACTTTACTCTCATCCGGAGTTTACATGATCGATAGTGGCTGTTAGGTACTTGTGTGTGTGTGTGTGTGTGTGTGTGTGTGTTTCTTCGTACAAAGTGGCCCAAGGGAAGTGACAAAGAGTTTGCTGTTTTTGGGAGGATTAAGACTTGCAGGATGAAGTTGTTCTGGTTTGTTTTGGCTGTGAGCCATTGCCTTATACCAAAACAACACAAGTGTACACACACACACACACACACAGCCACCTCTTGAAATACACCGCAACAGCTTTACATTGTATTGTGTGTGTGTGTGTGTGTGTGTGTGTGTGTGTGTGTGTGTGTGTGTGTGTGTGTGTGTGTGTGCGTGTGTATGTTTGTGTGTATGTGTGTGTATTACAGGCTGCAGTACCCGCAAAACAGACATAGACAGACAGATGGACAGCCTTTATTTGAAGTCATTAGACGGCTTCATCTCCGTGGTAACATCGGAGGGAGACATGATCTTCCTCTCAGAGAACATCAACAAATTCATGGGGCTGACACAGGTGAACACACAAACAAGTTCCACACAAACCCGCACAGCTACAAGGCTGGCCAGTTAGAGCTCCACATTTAGTTAACAAGTAAACAAGAGCCATAGCAATCACACACACACACACAAACACACACACAAATGTCAGGGTTTTTTTTTTTTTTGTAATACCTTACGCGGTGAAATCTCTCCCATGTACATATCATTAGGGGAATATTTAAAACACATAAGCATTGTGGTCACCATACCTGCTTTGTCTGTTGTCACGCAATCTATCATTTTTATCTCTCATCAGGTCGAACTGATCGGTCACAGTATCTTTGATTTCACTCATCCCTGCGACCACGATGAGATACGCGAGAACCTGTGTCTCAAAAGCGGTAATTTCCCAACCTACCATACCACAAATGAGCACTGGGGCTGCATAGGTTGCTTATGTGTTATTTGTGGTTGTTTAGTCATGTATATGACTCTATGCAGACGCTGGGGATTGTTGGGGGGGATTGTGTAGTAGGACTGCATGAAAAATGTGTTGTAAATTGCTGTTTGATAGTGATTTCTTCATGGGCTGGGATCGAGCCAGAAAAGACTTATTTACAGGGTATGGGGAGGAAAGTTGAACTCTGCAGACCTGCAATCCCAAAGGACGCAAGCAAAGCTCTTCAGGCCATACAGATGAATTCCTGATAAACTATTTATTAATAAACTAAATTATTGCTTTATTCCTATAAGCAGTGTGAATACTGCAGAGGTAGAGATTTTCACGATTAGTTGTTCTTGATGATGGCAATAAAAGGGTACACGTTTCCCTTTTTGTATACATTATATAATTGTATGTACACATACATATATACAGTATATAATAACATTGATTAGAATATAATTTTACTATAATTGTTTGACCTCATTAATTTTACATCTATATTCTCAGGCCAATTATACTTTAAGTAAGATGTATTGTGTCATTTAGAAATGACAAAGTAAGGTGTAAAAGGTGTAAAAAAAAAAATACCTTCTTGACAAAACGTATAGATTCCTTACAGCCAATGAGTGACCAATTCCAATATAAATAAAAAATAAAAGTATTAGAGTATGGGGACACGGTGGATTAGTGATTAGCACGTTGTTCGCCTCACACCGCCAGGGTCCGGGTTCGATTCCCGCCTCGGCCGTGTGTGTATGGAGTTTGCATGTTCTCTTCGTGCCTCAGGGGGTTTTTCTCCAGGTTCTCCGGTTTCCTCCCGGTTCAAAAACATGCACGGTAGTTGATTGGCACCTTGGAAAATTGTCCCTAGTGTGTGAATGTGAGTGTGTTTGTTTCCTGCGATGGGTTGGTATTCCATCCTGGGTGTATCCTGCCTTAATGCCCAATAGACGCCTGAGATAGGCACAGACTCCCGTGATATAGCCGTAGAAGATGAATGAATGAAGTATTAGAGTATCTTATCTTGAGTATTAGACTCATGTTGAATGTAGGAAGATGTGCTTAAAAAAACAGTGAAAAGCTAAAAGCGGTTGATTTGTGAGGTTTTATTTCATAAAATATTAATATTACAGCTTGACACGGTATCAAACATCTACACAACACACAACAGCGTCTGGTAATGGGAAAAGTCATTCAAAAAATTCATAGGAATCATAATTGTAGTGGAGGAGAGAGAAAAAGTAATCTTTCACGCATGATAGAGTAGGCAAAAATGATTTAAATACAGTAATGAAGTGCATTTCCTCTTTACAGTTTACACTACTTAATTTAGGACTATTAAACAAACCCGTACTCTCCTACGAATCTGGCAGAGAAAATGCATCTCGGAAAAAGGAAGCGTGGCTATGTAAAGAAAAAAAAAATAGCCTGACATATTTGCCCACCCTGCCTGTTTGACCCTTGCACTCCTGCCAGTCTTTCATCGACTGACCTGTCTTTTTGACCTCTGCTCTTCCTGCAGCCCTCTCCACTGAGCCTCCTGTAGACTTTCTTCTGTGTTCCGGTTTGGCCGGACACCTTTGGTGTTATTCAAGGCTACAACGGCAACCGGCAGCCTCCCTATTTATTTCTCCGTAATCTCCATTAAATCTCAGAGACCGTAGCTGAAGTTGTTGCTGTCCCTCTGTGACCCTTATTTGTGAAGAAAACAGTCCACACTTATGTGTGTGTGTGTGTGTGTGTGAACATTCTTCACTCCGGACCAGGGGTCAAAGGCATGGGTCATGTTCCGAAAGGACAGTTTGCGTTACATTTACATTTGCAGTATTTGACAGACGCCCTTATCCATAGCGACTTACAACTGCGCAATTGAGGGTTAAGGGCCTTGCTCAAGGGCCCACTAGTGGTAGCTTGGTGGCTGTGTAGGGTTTGAACCTTCGATCTTCTGGTCCAGAGGCCAACACCTTACCACTAAGCCACCACCTCCTGTTGCGTCATCTAGAGTAGGAACGATGCTTTTCTATGGCACAATTGTAGTATACTGTACACTGAGCAATGACTTTTTATTATTACTTTTATTTTTTATACAATAGTGACATAATGTAGGAATATTCCAGCTATTTTGAAGCGCAAACATTTTGTGTGTGGTTGCATGTTGTGGTTTTTTTTTTTGTTTTGCAGGTGTGGGGAAAAAAGGTAAAGAGTTGAGCACAGAGAGAGACTTCTTCATGAGAATGAAATGCACTGTGACAAGTCGAGGACGTACCGTCAACCTTAAATCTGCCAACTGGAAGGTACATGATGTCGTTCATAAAGTTATGCATCTGCATGTGGAGGCAAATTTGATTTACAGATGAACACGTTAACCCTTATCCACTTTTGGGTCAGGGTTTTGACTGAAAGTAGGGTGATATGTTGTTATTATGCTTAGGTAATGCTTATTGCTGTCAAATTTGAACTTTATTATTTATTATTATTGTTGAACTAATGGAATTGCCATTTGTTCAGCTGCTCGGAGTGCATTTAGATGATAACTGTGGGTTGCTATGGGCATATAAAAGGTGAGAAAATATCGTACTGGTAAATACGAGCGTTTATTATTATTATTTTTTCCCCTCCGTCAGGTGCTGCACTGCACAGGTCATCTTAAGGTGTACAATAACTGTCGTACACGCACTCTGTGTGGATATAAAGAGTCACCACTCACCTGTGTGGTCATGCTGTGCGAACCGATCCCTCACCCTTCCAACATCGACACGCCGTTCGACAGCAAGACCTTCCTTAGCCGACACAGCATGGACATGAAGTTCACCTATTGTGATGAGAGGTAACACTCAAATATATCTGCTAAAATGGATGTTGATTTTTTTTTTTCTTTCACTACATCTACAATACTTGATATCCTGTACAGTGCTCTGATCAGTCATGACATTTAAACTGCTAAAAACGTGCAGAACAATTTTTATGAAGTGGCGTCTCATTGGTTCAGACTTGCTTGACTAGAACATCCTACAGACGCATGATCTGATTGAGAGTAGGGGACGAAAGGAAGATTTCGGGACATGAGCTACTTCTTCTGTTCACATGGCCAGTATGAAAACTCTATGACCATCGTGTGTAGCTACTAAACACCATACTCAGTGTGCTGCGCTGTGTGTTGTGACACCTTTCTATCACAGCCCACATTAAGTGAATCAGTAATTCGAGCTGTAGTGACTCTTCTGTGGAATCAAACTCAGACAGGCAAACCCTCTCTCTCTACACACATGATTGAGCCTTGTATGCACAGGACCCTGTCACCAGTTCACCGCCTGTCTTCCTTTGTACCTATGCAGGCACTAACCACCAGCGTTGGGGAGTAACTAGTAACATGTAACGGCGTTACGTAATTGAATTACAAAATGAATGTCACGGTTATTCGTTACAGTTACTGAGAAAAAATGTGTAACAATTACAGTTACTTAGGAAAATGTTACCGATTACAAATAGGCTTAAATCTGAACATTCATTCATTCATTCATTCATTCATCTTCTATCCGCTTCTATCTTCTACGATCTTCTATATCCTATATCCGGGATCGGGTCCTCGGGAGCCTGTGCCTATCTCAGGAGTCTATGGGCATTAAGGCAGGATACACCCTGGATGGAATGCCAACCCATCGCAGGGCACACACACACACACATTCACGCACACATTCATACGCTAGGGACAATTTTTCCAAGGTGCCAATCAACCTACCGTGCATGTTTTTGGACGGGGGGAAACCGGAGAACCCGGAGAAAAACCCCCTGAGGCACGGGGAGAACATGCAAACTCCACACACACATGGCCGAGACGGGAATCGAACCCGGATCCTGTCGGTGTGAGGCGAACGTGCTAACCACTAAGCCACCGTGCCCCCTGAACAATGTAATGTAAAATCTGTGCCTTAGATTACTGCATGATTTTCAACTAAAACGTGATTTCGATTTGAATGATGATCATTTCGAAAAATAGACGCGATTTTTTTTGAAACCTTTTTTTTCTTAGAAGGTTAACGTAAAGTGCCACCTAGTGGACAAATGAAAGTAATCAAAAAGTAATCAGTTACAAGTAAGTGATCTAATGTGAGATGCTGTGACCCAGTGACATTTATCCTCGCACATCCTCACACGTCATTGAAGACTACTCAGCGCCTAATATATCCTACCCCCTTAAAAGGTGTCATAGTAAAGATATAATCAGTTTTATTCGCTTCACTACTCAGTGGTTTTAGTGTTCTGGCTGATGGGTGTCTAAGAGCCTGTACGCTTCCATACTGCTAACTTTCACTTGATTTAGACTGCCAAATATCACTATCAATCAGTTATTGATGATGCAGTTCGCCTCACATTACACAGCAGCACAGCTGCGGTCAGCCACTACGGTCAGCTCCGTTTGCAGCAAGTCATTCATGGCAATACTGGAGTGTGGAAAGTTGGGAGAATGTTTTCTGTAGTGTCAGTGCAATGACCTCTGGAAGGAAAAGTGTCATAAATCTTTCTCAGAAATGTGCAAATGTGATGGAAAAAAAGACAATCCTCCCTAAAGTCAGTTCTTGCGCTATGCAGGCCAGGCCATATGAAATGGATCATTATTAAATTGTCGGAGATCAAAGAGTCGAAAGAGCAAAGAGAGACTACATATAAAGGAGACTTTTACTCCATTTACAAAATTACATCCATGTGTTTTTTTTTTTTTGCCTTGTAGAGTGACTGAGTTAATGGGCTACAGTCCTGACGATCTGCTGGGTCGCTCGGTCTACGAGTTCTACCATGCCCTCGACTCTGAAAGTGTCACCAAAAGCCACCAGAACCGTAAGTTGCTCATCTGTTCTACCTACCCATGATTCCTCACTCCAGTCCGAAAGTGGATTCCGGGCACGCCACCAAAAACCTATTGTGATGCAAATGAAATGAACATAACAATCGCAGGCAGGAGAACATTTACTTCACAAGTAAGAGGTCTATATTGAAAGCAAAGTAAACAGATAAGGGTAGTCAAAAGAAAGCTATTTAGGAAGATTTATAATATTATCCCAAGGACACGCCAAGGAGAACATTTTAATTATACACAAGCAGTATGCTGAGATGAGTCATGGGACATTCCTGATACACAAACAGACTGTTTATGGTGAATGTACACGTTTCATTTAATGAATTACCGTAAATTCTGGACTATAAAGCGCACCTGCATATAAGCCGCATCCGCTCTATTTAAAAAAAAAAAAAACCCAAAAAAATCATAAATAAGCCGCACCTGCATACAAGCCGCATCCGCTTTTGAATTGTAAATGTACATGTATGTACCTAAATAGATCCTTTCCTAACCTGTATTTTAACACGGTGTAACGGTGGACGCTGCACAGAGACGCGGAGATCCGGAATTCAAACAAAACAGGATTTATTAGAATAAAGAACTCAGGAGACGCCGCTCATACGGAGCGGCCAGACAGGCTAGGGCTCGGCGCGCTCTGCGCGCCGTGGTACCGGGAGTACCGGAGAGCAGGAGCGGTGGCGGACTTGGAAGTCCGGGAATCGGGAACAGACAAAGATTAGGCATAAACATATATCGAGCGTCCGTGTCCGAGACACTAGGTATGTGCTACGAGCCCGGACGGGGATTGTAGAGTGAACCGGGCTTAAATCGGGAGAGGGAAAATCAAGAACCGCTGAGGCTGTATTGTGTGTGTGTGTGTGTGTGTGTGTGTGTGTGTGTGTGTGGTGTGTGTTGGTGTGTGTGTGTGTGTGTGTGTGCGTGTGTGGGGAAAAGAGCAGGGAGGAGAGAGAGAGAGAGAGAGAGAGAGAGCACCGGGCAGCAACTTTGCTGATTAAAACGGGACAGAACCAAGAGAAAATAAGCGCTATTTACAGTATTTATCTTCATTTCTCCTGTGTGTGAAATCACGTCACCTTAACCTTGTAAAGATAGAGTTTGTCCTCCTTCTATCCGCTTCTACCCACTTATATCTGCTAAAGAGGAACGAGCGCATTCTTCTTCTTTGCATTTATTTTGTGTTAGTTTTGATTCTAATTCCGGTTAGAGCCCCTAGCGGTCGGGAAAAAATCTGCAGAATAGCCGCACCTTATTATTAGCCGCATGGTTCAAAACCTATGAAAAAAGTAGCGGCTTATAGTCCAGAATTTACGGTAATCATTTTTGTTTTGGAGTGGGGTCATGTTCACCTCACATCACCCGGGTCCGGGTTCGATTCCCGTCTCGGCCATGTGTATGTGGAGTTTGCATGTTCTCCCCGTGCCTCAGGGGTTTTTCTCCGGGTTCTCCGGTTTCCCCCAGGTCCAAAAAGAAGCACGGTAGGTTGATTGGCACCTTGGAAAACTGTCCCTAGTGTATGGGTGTGTGTGTGAATGAGTGTGTGTGTCTGTGTGTCTGTGTGTGCCCTGCGATGGGTTGGCATTCCATCCTGGGTGTATCCTGCTTTAATGCCCATAGACGCCTGAGATAGGCACAGGCTCCCCGTGAGCCGAGGGAAGATCGGATAAAGCGGTAGAAGATGAATGAATGAATTTTGTTTTGGAATTAACTTGTTCTCAAAAAATGATTAAGTCCAGACAATTGTATCATCATCCAGGAACATCTCTTATCTTTTACTCAGATTTCTGGTGAAGCAGATACTCTCTTTGCACTGCACACCATGTGTCTGTTAGCTTTATAGTTTTGACCGTTTTGTAGCATGTTCATTTGATTTTCCTGAATAAAAGTCTTTAAGGATTGATCCTGGACGTATTATAGTGTAAATGTTGGACAATTTCAGATACAAGTCAAGTCAAGAGGTTTTATTGTCATTACAACCATATATAGCTGACGCAGTACACAGTGAAATGAGACAACGTTTCTCCAGGACCCTGGTGCTACGCAAAACAACATATACAACGACATAGAGCTACAGACGACGTATGGCACAACATAGAGCTACAAGAACACAATGCTGAGGACTAGACTAAGTTTGTCCTAGCTACATAAAGTGCATCGTGTGCAACCTGGTGCAAATCACTAGTTTGATCACTAAAAAACATACACCTAAGAGAATGATATGCATATTATGCAGTATTCGTTTATGCATTTTTTTATATTTAGATCCCGGAAATAGACTCTTATTGCAAACTGAGAGTTTCCGTTAGGTCAAACTGCATGATCACGGCGCACATTGAATATCTTTGAATAATGAACTAGGCTGTTTAATGTTTTATTTACCGGAAAATTGTGTCTCTAGCGAAAATTTCATTTCTTTGCAAAGGCATCATCACCGTTACTCTCTGTCTGAGACGCATGCTGTCTCCCCTTTCCCTGTGTTTTCATAATGCCCCTGAACCTCCCCACCGCCGTCCTGTTCAATTAGTCCTCGACATGAATCTGTGTTAATCCTATGTCACAATGAAGCCCGCTTTCCACAGGCACTGTGCTTCTGCCTGCCTAATACAAACAACCCCCCTGAAAACTCTATATCTGGTGAGATTTACAAAACCTGGACTGTCCACATACACTGCTCGAGGGAGGGACATTGAGGACATCAGGCCCCGAGGCAGACAAATTGCATTTCGCATGCACGTATGAGTTATGATCGCAATTCAAAAGAGCCTTATTGGATTGGCTCTATTAGGGCTCGACTGCAGCAAGCATTAGGACGTCTTGAATCGCATTATGGGTGACTTGTGACAGGGTGAGATAAAAGCATCGAATAGAGCAGGGATTACTTGCCCCTGCCTCAGCCAGGTGTCCCAGATTGCCTCCTAATCAGATACTGTAGGTGGAGTGGCTTCTATCTGCAGTGACATTAACATGTAATTAGGGTCTTTTCACTGTGTGGTGAAAAGACACAAGAGCAGGAAAGGCAAGTGTTGATCTGGATTGGATTTGTTGAAAGTGAAAAGACAGAAGTCACTTCCCCTGTGTGTGTGTGTGTGTGTGTGTGTGTGTGTGTGTGTGTGTGTGTGTTGTGTGTCACATACATAAAAAGGTCTGAATAAACAACCTGATTAGTAGTGCCCTAGAGCTGTGGACCATGAATTGTGCACATATATCACTGCCAGTAGCTTGCTTTACATTTCAATTTACACCATCTGCCAGACATCATTATCCAGAGCGGCTTGCTAATCTTGAGCTAAAACAAATCCTCTTGCCAGTACAAACAGTTTTGGGTCTTTGGGGAAAAAAAAACAGCTTTTATTGAAAATGAAGTCACCATTTGAATGAATGAATTTCATTGTACCACCAAGGTGCCAGTGCAGGGAAGAGTTTTGATGCATGTGCTTGGTGCAGGCTTTGAGAATTGCCACCAATTAGGCAGAGACTGGTATATTTTTGGTTGTGTACGGAAGCAGTAGTAGTATTTTAAAATATGGGGTGTTGTAAGAGAATTCAGAGGAAGTTTAGTAGTAAAAGAGCTGAACATAAATTGTTGTCATAAATGCCCGAATTTATGTGATGTCAGGTAAGAACGGCATGGAAAACACCAGATATATAAAATGTACACTATAAAAAATTTAGTTAGGTTTTTCTTTTTGCTCATTTTTTTTCCTTCAGCACCACAAACATCCCAACTTCTCTGAGAATGAGTTCTCTATGCCGGTCACTTTTACCGTCTGTGGATTCAGATGGCCCATTGGTCGGTGCAATGTGACTGGTCTGCAGATCAGCATATACTAGTGTGGGCTAATCCTAGCATAGTGAACCCAGTGACCCTCAACCCGATGCTTTCTCACGGCAAATTTGGACCCGGTCCAAGAAAGAAGGGACAGGCTCACACTGTCAAAACTCATATATGTGACGTTGTACTGTATGTGTCTGCATGCGTGCCATCCACGTACTTCTGTCTGATACTGCATAAGGGTTGTGTTTTGCAGGAAATATTTGAATAAAAAATGTTTAGATTCATAATAGAAATGCTTATATATATATATATATATATATATATATATTATATCTGACTGTCCAATATATATATGTATATATATATATATATATATATATATATATATATATATATATATATATATATATATAATGCATTGATACATATGAATTGAATGTGTTTTCGGAAAAAAAATGCTAATATTTTTTGCCGGTTTGTTGTAATGTAGATCAATGTTAACATCTGTGGAACGAATATTCAAGCTTGTATTCAGTATAAAGTCTTAATAAAACACCTTAATCATAATAAACCAGTGTTTAAACAGTTTTTGAACGATGTACTAATTTGCATTCTGCAGTGTGCACGAAAGGGCAGGCTGTGAGTGGACAGTACCGGATGTTGGCCAAGCATGGGGGCTTTGTGTGGGTGGAGACTCAGGGCACGGTCATTTACAGTAGCCGCAACTCACAGCCACAGTGCATCGTGTGCGTCAATTACGTCCTGAGGTTGGTGAAAAAGCCGAAACCTGTAAAACGAATCTTTGTTGCTTTACATTTTATGATATCAATTTTGTTTACACGTTAATCCAAGTGAAATTTAAGAACTGAAGATAAAGTGACCTTTTTTTTGGTTTGTTTGTTTAAGTGATGTTGAGGAGAAGTCTACAATCTTCTCTAAATACCAGACCGAGTCTATGTTGAAGACGCATATGAGCAGTTTCTTCAGTCAGGCTGGATCTAGTGTGGCCTCCGAGACCAATGGAGGCCTGTTCACCAAGTTTAAAGAGGAACCCGAGGATCTCACGCACTTGGCCCCGACTCCCGGTGATGTCGTCGTCCCCCTTGATTTTGGTAATTACGTGTCCTCTTTTAAATCGTACGTCGTACGTCTGTAGTGTGAGATTCAGCGACCTCTCATGATCTGATGTGTCGGACATTTCAGGTCATCCTTCGTTTGAGGAATACCCGATGTGCCCTAAAGTGTCTCCTATGCATCCTCCTACAACTCACTCAGTCAAAGAGGGACACAACCTCCCTACTATGAATGGCAGCTTCTCTATACCCCAGGCTCCACCACCCAGCAGTGCCACTCCGAGCATAAGCAGCTGCTCGACGGTAAAAGCAAACCTGCCGAAACACTAAGTATTGGGGCTTTCCTGGACCAGTTATCTGGACCGGTAGAAGTGATCTTTTTCTCTTCTTGAGTCTTAGTTGTTACTTCTTATTCTTCTTCTACAGCCCAGCAGCCCAGATGATTACAAAAGCCCGGTGGACGATCTGAAGATGGAGATCACAGAGAAATTGTTTGCCTTGGACACCCAGGGAACAAGCCAGGGGACCCCGAAGGTCAGAGCTAGTTTGAATCATTTTTGGCTAGGATATTGCAAATTGGGGCACGGTGGCTTAGTGGTTAGCACGTTCGTCTCACACCGCCAGGGTCCGGGTTCGATTCCCGTCTCGGCCATGTGTGTGTGGAGTTTGCATGTTCTCCGGGTTTTTCTCCGGGTTCTCCAGTTTCCCCCCGGTCCATAAACATGCACGGTAGGTTGATTGGCACCTTGGAAAATTGTCCCTAGTGTATGAGAGTGTGTGTGTGCCCTGCGATGGGTTGGCATTCCTTCCAGGGTGTATCCTGCCTTAATGCCCATAGACGCCTGAGATAGACACAGGCTCCCCGTGACCCGAGGGAAGATCGGATAAAGCGGTAGAAGATGAATGAATGATGCTTTGCCACTCAGGTGATAAAAAGTGCACCAAAATACAATTTATTAAAGTATACTATGTGCACTTCCCTAATGTACGTAAAGTGCTCTGTTTTCACGCAGTAATTTTGTTCTTAATATACTAAAAGTTATTCTTTAATACTACTTAAGATCATCTAAATGTACTCAACTGTGCTATTTTGAGACACCATGAAGATGAACACACATTTTTAGTAATAAAAATACACCTATTCATTAATTCAAATATATGAATAATATATAGTAAACATGTAAAAAGCATATTTATAATGTATTGCCCACATTTTTATTCATACAAATACACTTATTAATTAATTACCATATATAAATAATATATAATAAATATATACAAAGCGTGTTTATAATGTAGTGTATTGTATAATGTTTATCTGATTATCTGGCTACACTTAAATATATATTTAAGTTAGTGCTAATTAGTATATTTATATCAAGTCTACTTAGGGGAGACTTTTGGCAAAATGCAATTTTAACTATTATATTACTAATATATTTTAAATAAAAGCCTTTAGGGATATTTTTTGCAGTAGTACACTTTATTGCTATGTACAAAGAAAATCCATTTAATTGTCAGTTGTATTTAATAGTACTTTAGTGCAACTGTGAAAGTATACTAAAGTAAAAGTATACTTTTATCTAGTGTGTTTATAGTGTATCATTTTTGCAAGTTTTATTTAACACAAAATCTATGATTGCACTATTATTGTCCTTTCTTGATTTTAAGTATGTTTTAAGTTAAGTAAACTTTATTTATTTATACACTATTGTGTATTTACCAGACTTATACCACTGTAGCATACATAGTACATTTTATGCTGAGTGTTATCCTTGTGCTGCTTTTAGACTGATTTAAGCGATTTGGATTTGGAGACCTTGGCCCCCTACATTCCAATGGACGGTGAAGACTTCCAATTAAATCCCATTTGCCCCGAGGACCCCGTGCCCGAGACTGTCGCTCTGGGCATTAATCAGTACAGCTTCAGCAACATTGCCAACTTCTTCCAGCCACTGACCCCACCTCCCGGGGCTCACTTTCAGCCCAACCCACACTCTGCTAGCGAGAAGCAGGCACCCAACGCTGCCACTATGGAGCCCTGGCCCCCCATATTTTATGACAACCCCATGCCTCTGGCACACCACATCAATCCAACCAGTACGCCGCTAGCCTCTCTGGGTGGGCACCACAGTCTGCAGTGGCCGCCTGACCCGCCAATAAATTACTCCAATGCCAAAGGCGGCATGATGAACCCGTTGGTGGAAAAGCACTCATGCCAAGCTCTGCAAACGAATCACATGCCTCTCAACAATCAAAGGTGATTCTATGTGGTCTACATACACATTTTGTTTAGTTTTTTTTTTAGCGACAACTTTAAATTGCATTTGCATTGCCGATGTCTTTTGCAGTTAAAGTGATGAGTGTGTCCTTTGACAGGTCCATGGAGAAATACAGGCCATGTAAGTCCTACAGAGACATAAGCCCTGCCCGGCTCACAATACCAAACAATATGAAACGGTCGTTTTCGCAGATGAGCATGGTAAGTCGCGGTTACTCTCCGTATACTTAATTAGGCACAATTAAGCACAAATAATCAGCCAATCATGTGGCAGTAGTACAATTGGGGGGGGGGGGGGTCAAGACGTTCTGCTGGTGTAGTGCATCCACCTCAATATTTAATGTGCTGTACATTTTCAGAGCCGAGCCTTCTCTTCTCTATTGGAACTCATGACTCAAGCAATTGTACCCAGTCTATTCCACTGTCCATTCTGATGTTTGATGTTAGAATGTGTGTGTGTGTGTTTTTGGATTGGTGTGCTTGTATAGGGGGCATCATCTGCATCCAAACCACCAGAGATGTGGAAACGGATGAAGAATGAAAGCTGTGCCATTTTGAGCCGGATGTCTCATAGCAGCAGTGCCTTAACAGGTAGAGTCCATGACAGCAAACCCTGTCAAACACATCAAGCCTACAGCATAGACCAGATTTATGAGTCTGAGTATATGATATCATATATTATATTATATATAATCTAGTTGGTCAAAGGTTTGTGGGCACCAGGCATCCACAACAATATGTGGCCCTTCTTAAGCCGCAAAGTTGTATAGGATTTACAACCGTGCTGCATTACCTTCTATAGACCAAGCCTGTTCCATGTCAATACCCAATGTGCAAAAGGTCTACCAAGATATAGATATTCCATAAATGTAACTAACATGGTTAACTACATATGCATTTGCACAGGTACACAATTATTTTTCTCAATGCAGGGCTGTGTTGTGTTAATAATGCCAGATCAGGAATACCATTAAACCATTTCTAATTACTGCTTTAGCTCATTTCATGTGCACTAGAAATAAATATAATAGATTTTCACAATGCATTTGCATTTCCTTTTTGCTGTGCAGATGAGCACATGGGCCACCAGCAAAGGAAATCTCAGTATCCAGATCATCAAACAGTGCCAGGGAAAAAGGACTACCCTGAACCGTGCTGTAATTACAAAGACTACAACACAAAAATGGAAGGTGAGCTTGATTCGATCAGAATTCTATTGTAGCTAAAACCTTTAGAGCTAGATTAATACTTTAAGCATGTTCTGCTAGTAAAGGGAAGGTGTCGAATATAACTTGTATATTCATTGCACTGACGATGCTACTTTAACTTTTAACCCTTTAGAAGAGTAATGTCTGCTAAATTGTTAAAGTGTGTTAAACTTCATGACCAGGATGATGTGTAGATGATCCTGGCCAGCGTTTAAGGCTGTACTTATATCTAAGATCTGAATATCTAATGTGGTGTATTATTTGCACGCAGCTCAATACAACCTATTTGAGTTAATGCTGCAACGTGAACGTGTGCAATTCTGAATGACATCCCGCACGTGTAATAAATGATTATTTTGGCATTCGTAGGTGTGGCGAGTCGTCTGCTCGGACCCTCGTTCGAGATGTTCTGTCTGCCCGAGCTGACGCGCTACGACTGCGAAGTGAACGTCCCCCTGCAAGGCAACCTGCACCTGCTGCAGGGCAGCGATCTACTGTGTGCATTAGACCAGGCCACCTAGAGCAACCTTTTCTAACATATACTGCATCGCTCACCTGGAGTGTCAACCACAGTCCAGATTATATTCTCGCAGCTTGTTCGATCGTGGTCCTTCATCATCCTTCCAGTGCACATCGTAGTAGTGTTTTCCTCCCGACATGTGTACCCCACTCAGTTCCTCACTTCGTTAATCACTTCATGAGCACAACATGTGCACAACAGGGCTGGGGGCGGAGCTTACAGTAAATGCACAGTAAATCCCCTCCCCTTCTTTATCATATATAATGAGAATGTAGCTTTTTCTTCTTTTTTTCTTTTTCAATTTTCTTCAATTATATGCAGCTCTATACATACCATGATACAATATACACACACATAATACAGTATAATATTTTAGTTATGAAAGCTATTTCTTAAAGGTGCAATAGTCGAATTTATTTTTTTTTTCATACTCGTACAAATAACCCGGAATATGTCAAATGTAAAACGTGATTAAAAAAAAAAAAAAGGTCGTGGTCATAGCACATGTGTATTAAATGGCTGAGAAAACCCAATCGGAATACGGAGTCTTGTTTAGGTTTGAATGTCCCCTTTTGTCAGTCATTTTATAGACACTTCCTCTACAGGCCAGCGTAGATCCTGAGGGTGGAGCTTCATGAACATGGGTGTGAATGAAGGGTTGGCTCAAGTAAATATATATATATATATATATATATATATATATATATATATATATATATATATATATATATTATATATATATATATAAAACAAACACTTGCTTTACTGTTAGAGACCTAATGCACCGTTAATGGGCTCCGGAATTTGTATTGTATGTTTATTTGTTTCTGTTCTACTACTTTTGTACTGCACTTCTCTTTCTGTTTCCCTCCTGAAGAAAGATCTACTGTAAGAATGTCATTTTTCCTCGAACTTTCTCTATCTCTCACTCTCTGTCTGTCTAAATTTCCTACCATCTGACACCTTAAGCCTTTACCTGTAATATTTATGCATGCTTTAGTGCCTTCTTGGTTCTATAGTTTTACTGCACTGCTCTTCTTTCGTCTTCGTCCATCTGTTTCTCTCCATCTTTGTCCCTTGTGGTGACCACTCTATATAGTTGTATTTTTTTATTTTAATTTTTTTTCATTTTAGCTGTATACAATATATTTAAAGGAGGATTCTTAAAAGTTTCTATGATAAAGTTCTCTCTAATGTTAACGTTGTAGCACTCAAATACCTGGGTACTTTGTCTTGTCTACTCGGTAGATGTGGATCGGAGTGCTGATTTTTAAGCTGTCTATAGTGCTGGTAATATGTTCCTTTCTAGTGTCTCCCCCCCTTTTGTGATACACAAAAGCATATTATAATCATTCGCAGGCCAGTTTAGATTTGTTTTTACTCTAATAAGAAATAAAATGGTTTTTGAGATGTAGCAAATTAGGAAAAGTTCTATTCATACGTTTTCATTGATTCCTGGTCCTTCGTGTAACATTTTGTGTTAAGAAATTGTCTTTAAAACTTCTAATAGTATTTCTGTCACACTAGCCGAGGTCGTCTCTCAAGTCAAATGAACTAGTATATTAATGGATTAATACATTTTGACTTAATTACTAAAGTTTTGCGCTTAAAGGCGTACTTTTATTTTTTAAGTTGTACGATATCTGTTGATCTAATCAACTGTATTTGGCCCTACACACACACACACACACACACACACACACACACATGCTCGTGCGCGCACACACAAACGTACCTGGATTTGTGGTTAAATTCGGTAGGAATAGTAGGAAACATCTTTCAGGAGGTCAAATACAATGTTCTGTGTGAGTTTAACTCGCCGTGAATATCACTTCTCCTAAAAACAGTGTTGATTGGAGCAAGATTTTGGACTGGAGGCTGTGGATACACAGATTAAATGTCTGAGAGCATCTTAGGAGACACTGATCAGCAGTGTAAATCTGCCTTGGTTCCTACATATAGGCTTTTGGTAGTGTCCTTGGTGAACTTTCAAAGTTTTTAAAAAAAAAGCATCCTTCATCCTATCTGATACAGTGTTAGGACATTATGCACGGTAGACACAATATCGGGCCAATGTAAGATAAATGAAGGGAGATACAGTGTTCCCTGTAGTAAAGATACATAGATACAGTCTGCTCGGTGTGCCCACTGATGCACATCTTTCCAGCCTTAACATCGTCTCGCTCCATCTAGAAATTATACATTGCTGTATTTAAATGGGGATTATTTCTTTCGCTGCACCCAAGTAAGTCAAAGATGAGACACAACGATAATTACATTTTTAGAAATCCAGACTTTCAAAGGTGAAACGCCTCGGGGGGGGGATAGATGTACCCTACTCTTGGGTGCAGCACGATGCATCTGGTTCAATTTACTTGAAATGCAAGTAATGAAGAGATGATAATATAATAATAATAATAATAATAATAATAAAGGCCCTCGTGTCAGAGCAAGAAAACGGTGCAGGGGACGTTAATATGGCTCATACAGATTCCCGCCTTCCAATTGGCTTAAGCCTAATGAAAAGAAACGGTGCACACTCTAATTGATATATGTGTTCATGACAGGCTGTGATCAAATAGGATTTGTTCTCTTTCCTTGGCACTGGGGTGGTGGATGCCTTCAGGGTCTATCGTTTGTCTTAATTCTTTAATATCTTTTCAATTGTGAGATCTTTAATATGTAGCTTTCATATGGATGCATTAACATAAATGGATGGCAATTTACCTTTTTGAACATGTATACCAAAGGTGTGCACTTAAGGGTATTAACTCATTGATGAGAAAATATAGAGAATCCCCCCCCCCCCCCCCCCCCCCCCCCCCCCCCTTTTTTTTTTGAGAGTGTTGGTTTGATACTACTTGTTACTTGATTATAATGAGCAGTTTTAATGCACATCAAGTGCTACTTGAAAGTTTGGGAACCTTGAGCTGTCGACACTGTTCTGTTGTTTTCTCTTGATTTTCTTATTTTATCATCACCTGCTGGCTTAGTGGTTAGCACGTTCGTCTCACGCCGCCAGGATCAGGGTTCGAGTCCCGTCTCGGCCATGTGTGTGTGGAGTTTGCATGTTCTCCCCGTGCCTCAGGGGGTTTTTCTCCGGGTTCTCCGGTTTCCCCCGGTCCAAAAACATGCACGGTAGGTTGATTGGCACCTTGGAAAATTGTCCCTAGTGTATGAATGTGTGTGTGTGTTTGTCCGGGTGTATCCTGCCTTAATGCCCATAGACGCCTGAGATAGGTACAGACTCCCTGTGACCCGAGGGAAGATCGGATAAAGTGGTAGAAGATGAATGAATGAATGGATGGATGGATGGATGGAGTTGGAATCTCCTGGAGATGGTCTCATAGCCTTCCACAGGCTGACCACCACCTTCTTCCTCATATATCTCCTTTCTTCTTGCCATTGTTTGACTCCTTGGCACGACAGTGGTTTGATTGGTTTCCTCTCTCTTTTAGTGTGTGTTGTCCAGCCACTTTCCTACGCATGTCTGATTTGATTGGTCTGCTTAACTGATCAATTAAGCACCCAATTGTATTTCGCCGGAATCTGTTCCCCACTTGACTTTACCAATGCAGCTCAGCCGTCACTTCCTTTCGTACAAATAATAAATCAATCTTTCATGCAGTTTTTTGGGCTATTTTTTTTTTAATTCCCTCATGCAATGGATCAACATACGTCTGATATTTAATTCATAAAAAAGCAAATGGTGATAAAATAAGATCAATGTTGAAACAACAGAAAAGTCTGAACAGATCAAGAGTTTCACAAACTTTCAAGAAACACTTGTTGATGTTGATGTATTATTTACATTTTCGGGGGCTTAATCAAATTATTCCCCTCCTCAGTAGGTTATTAAAGCCACTGATAACAGAAAAAGACTTGATACTTGGAGTGGAAGAATCACACAATCGCAAAATATGACATTGATCGAGTTCATCCAGTAGTTTTTGTGGCTGAGTTCAGAATTGTGTGCAAACACTAAACATCTGGCCCACAGTGTTGCATTATTTTTTAAATTGCATTCTTTTCTTTTCTGTGTTTTATTTGCTACATTGATTGCTGCCAAGATTAAAATGTAGTAGAGTGACTACTATTTCGATCACTTTATATCGTGGTTCGGCCAAATATTTGACCACTGCTGAGTCTCTTTATAGATGTCTATTTTCGAAGAGATTTTCCCAGGTTTGGGGCTTTTTTCTTTTTGTCACACTAAGCAATCTGTATTTTATTGTGCTAAATAAACCAATACTGCTATTATTATTATCATCGTTATCATTGTTGACATTAAGGTATGGGAAATGTTACCTAGAGAAAGGTTGTATTTCTGCACTGGCATCATATTAAAAACATATTGATCTTTACTCTTTGTCGCCTGTTATGATTTCCCCCGCCGTCGCAACCCGTTTATCGTGTGGAAAGACTTCCTTTCTAGCATTTTATTTCTTTATTTTCTTGCCTAAATGCCTTCGTCAACCTGAATCGCAGAAAACAAAAAAGTCTTTGAAGTTTCTATAGCAGTGCACAGGATATTCGTAGCTGTAAAGGGAACAGCACTTCCTTTCTATCCCTGAATACACGCGATGGTGCGACAATGTTCCAAGCTGCGTATAGGAATGCTCGAGTTAAGCACGTTTACTCCGACCTCAGGCGGGTAAATACCCTGCTGCTATTTGTATGGTAGGTGGACCAGAAAATCGTAGGTTCAAATCCCACCACCACCAAGCTGCCACTAGTTGGCCCTTGAGCAAGGCCCCTAACTCTCAGTTGTAAGTTTCTCTGGATAAGAGCATGTGCCAAATGTCGCAAATGTAAATGCATGCTAAAGATGCAAATGCTGAATGGTAAGGAGGATTTATTTATTTTTTTTGGAGTACATGATTTGGGTCTGTAAAAATGTCCTTGTGGCTTTTTTAGCCATACAGTTTTTGATTTAATATACCGTAAATTCTGGACTATAAAGCGCACCTGCATATAAGCCGCATCCGCTCTATTTAAAAAAAAAAAAAAAAAAATCATAAATAAGCCGCACCTGCATACAAGCCGCATCCGCTTTTGAATTGTAAATGTGCATGTATGTACCTAAATAGATCCTTTCCTAACCTGTATTTTAACACGGTGTAACGGTGGACGCTGCACAGAGACGCGGAGATCCGGAATTCATACAAAACAGGATTTATTAGAATAAAGAACTCAGGAGACGCCGCTCATACGGAGCGGCCAGACAGGCTAGGGAGCCTTGCGCTCTGCGCGCCGTGGTACCGGGAGTACCGGAGAGCAGGAGCGGTGGCGGACTTGGAAGTCCGGGAATCGGGAACAGACAAAGGTTAGGCATAAACATATATCGAGCGTCCGTGTCCGCGACACTAGGTATGTGCTACGAGCCCGGACGGGGATTGTAGGATGAACCGGGCTTATATCGGGAGAGGGAAAATCAAGAACAACTTTGGCTGATTTGTGCGTGTGTGTGTCTGAGTGTGTGTGTGTGTGTGTGTGTGTGTGTGTGTGTGTGTGTGTGTGTGTGTGTGTGTGTGTGTGTGTGTGTGTGTGTGTGGGGGGAAAAGAGCAGGGAGGAGAGAGAGAGAGAGAGAGCACCGAGCAGAGCAGCAGACAGCAACTTTGCTGATTAAAACGGGACAGAACCAAGAGAAAATAAGCGCTATTTACAGTATTTATCTTCATTTCTCCTGTGTGTGAAATGACGTCACCTTAACCTTGTAAAGATAGAGTTTGTCCTCCTTCTATCCGCTTCTACCCACTTATATCTGCTAAAGAGGAACTAGCGCATTCTTCTTCTTTGCATTTATTTTGTGTTAGTTTTGATTCTAATTCCGGTTAGAGCCCCTAGCGGTCGGGAAAAAATCTGCAGAATAGCCGCACCTTATTATTAGCCGCATGGTTCAAAACCTATGAAAAAAGTAGCGGCTTATAGTCCAGAATTTACGGTATATTTTATGTTACATCTTAGGGGGCACGGTGGCCTCACACCTCCAGGGTCGGGGTTCGATTCCTGTCTCGGCCATGTGTGTGTGGAGTTTGCATGTTCTCTCCGTGGGTTTTTCCTCAGGGGTTTTTTCTCCGGGTTCTCCGGTTTCCTCCCGGTCCAAAAACATGCACTGTAGGTTGATTGAAAGTTGAAGTGATTGAAATGTCTGCTGTTAGCACGTTCGCCTCACACCTCCAGGGTCCGGGTTCGATTCCCGTCTCGGCCATGTGTGTGTGTGTGGAGTTTGTGCATGTTCTCCCCGCCAGTGCCTCAGGGGGTTTTTCTCCAGGTTCTCCGGTTTCCTCCCCCTGGTCCAAAAACATGCATGGTAGGTTGATTGGCACCTTGGAAAATTGTCCCTAGTGTATGAATGTGAGTGTGTGTGTGTGTGTGTGTGTGTGTGCCCTGCGATGGGTTGGCATTAAGGGCATTAAGGCAGGTGTTGTCTGAGATAGGCACAGACTCCCCGTGACCTGAGGGAAGATCGGATGAATGAAAGAATGTTCCATCTTACAACCTTGTGTCCTGCATTTCACTAGCTGTAACTCGGGAGCATGCACAGCATTCCCTACGGATTCTTCAAATCCCACATGTGAACTCCTGTATGTCCTCTACAGCTAGCTGTTTAACAGGAGAATCCTGTCCTGTGCTTCAGGATTTCTGGCTGATTTCGGTGATGCGAGCGTTTGCGCTTTATTGCAGACACTACTGTAAGGAAAAAAAAAAAAAAGGGGCCTCAGGATCCACCATGACCCCATTTAACCCATAGGAAGGTTGAAATGCGAATTGCATAATAGGAACACACACATCAGACATTTTCCTCCCTGTGCTGTCTGTACACATATTACTGTGATGTCTGGTGGACTTTGGTCTAGCCAGCCACCCCTCCATAGTGTTTTTTTTTTGTTTTGTTATTGTCCCCATTATTGTCCTTGCACTGTTTGAACTGTGACGCATGTTCAAGTCCCATGTCGTCATATCCCCCCCCCCCCCCCCCCCCCCCCCCCCCCCCCCCCCCCCCCCCTCCCCCCCCCCTCCCCCCCCCCCCCCCCCCCAAGTGTTTACGAAGGTTTGTGAGAAGGGAAAGCACATCACACAAGTGTTGATGCGTTTATGCAAAGGCTGAGGAACGAGTTTGTTTACATAATTGAAAGGCCTTTGAATTGCATTGTATTTATTGCCCTGCCTTATTGATTATATAGATCCTGCTAGAAGTTATACATTCCATGTTCCATGTGTTCTAATGAACTTATAATGAAGAGTAATCATAGTTTTAAATGCAGTGGATAAATACAGTGTACTCGATGACTAGACCACTCTACAGAACAGGAATATTCTATAAGAGAATATTTCTTTCCATGTTATGTTCCTTCTAACTTCAATTTATTTGTTTATTTGAAGTGTGATGTGTTTCAGATCTAATTATATCCTATCCTGCACTACTCGATTAATGTTGATGGTATTGTCCAGGCACAGTATTTGGTCGAAGATCATGGCTGGTGAGAACAAGCCTCTGTCTAATCTCTATTTATCCTGGCTCTGAATACAGGCTAAATAGAGCAACTCTGGAAAAGAAATTATTGAATATAACAAAAACAATTTAACAACCAGGGACTTATTTTTCCTGCTGGTTTTTCCTCTGGGATTTATTTATTTATTAATTTTTTTAAACACAACTACAAGCCGAAACGTGGAGCTGCTCCAGGGCAAACGTGCACATCTCAACCATAACAACCCTTGAGTCTTTGTGAGCCTCTTCCTTCCCATAGTCCGTAGCTTGCGAACGAAACGCTTCCACTTCCATTCACTCCCCGACTACAAAGATTTCATTTTTGGATTGGCCGATTCAGATATTTCTGATTCTTTACAGTACATTGAATAAGAAAACAAAGCAGAAGGGAAATGGGAGGAACTGCCAGTTCAGAGCTGGTGACTTCCTTCAAATGCACATTTTCAAAACAGTGGCTGCAAGATATAGCACACAGTCACACACAGAGATGCGATTATTAAAAAAAACAAAACAACAACAACAAATGGATAAATCTGTATTTCTCTTTCTCACCCCTAAACCCTGCTTGCAAACTTGCCCAGTATTGAAAACATTTTTAATGGCATTTCGCTGACATCCCTCACACCTCCAGGGTCCGGGTTCGATTCCCGTCTCGCCATGTGTGTGTGTGTGGAGTTTGCATGTTCTCCCCGTGTCTCAGTGGGTTTTCCTCCGGGTTCTCCGGTTTCCTCCCGGTCCAGAAACATGCACGGTAGGTTAATTGCCACCTTGGAAAATTGTCCCTAGTGTGTGAATTTGTGTGTGATTGTGTGTGAGGAAAATTGTCCCTAGTGTGTGAATTTGTGTGTGATTGTGTGTGAGGAAAATTTGGGAAAATTGTCCCTATGTTGGGAAACAAATACACAGCTTTACCTCTGACTCAACCCCAGACGAAAGCAAAGCCCTTATTTGTACAGAAATTGCTTGTAAAACACCGTTCTTCTGAATGAATGATACATCTAGGTTCTTATTTTCCAGTCTGAATCCTGGTCAGGTGGACAAGAAACACTGACCGAATCCACATCTGTTCCACATCCGTGATCAAGATAAGGCATTTATCGACGACGAATACATGAATTGATCAAGCAATGTGTTTTAAAACAAAGTAGCTACTTATATTCGTCAACACAGTCTATCCGTCCATATTTCCAGTCCATTTATTTAGTCACTTTTTAAGCCCTGAACATGTTTCTTTTTACCACAGTGAAGTTTATTCACCTAAATATTTAAATAAATTAAACACTGTAATATTTGCCTAAACATGTTTTACATTCTAACTATTGGGTTATTGACATGTATGTCTATGTAGTTCGCATCACATGTAGGTTTGTACTTGCCCAGAAGCCTTCACCAGCAAACATGTGTTCCATACCTGACATACCAAGCATTTGCTGGCAGTTTGCAATTCCTTGGTTGATGATTTTTGTTTTTGATTTCCTGCTTTCTTGATTCCCGTGTTGTCTCGGATTGCCTCGAGCCCTGTTCTTGTTTACAGTTCTGCCCTCTGATTTAGGCATGCTCCACTCTCCCAATATACAGTAAACCATCATGCTGGTCTCCTCGCCATGTTCTGAAGCTATGTGGAAGATCTATGAACTATGTAATGAGCATTAGGGAAAGACTGTGAGAAACAGACCTAGTAGCCAAGTGCTCTTACATTTACATTTACTGCATTTGGCAGACTTATCTTATCCAGAGCGACTTACAACTGAGCAGCTGAGGGTTAAGGGCCTTGCACAGGGGCCCACTAGTGGCAGATTGGTGGTGCTGGTGGTGGGATTTTGAACCTGCGATCTTCCAAAGCCTTAACCACTAAGCTACCACCTCCCCACTTCATGACAGGCACCACAGTCAGCTATGTATGATCCAAATCCTGCGCTCAGCTTACATTCTACTTTATGTTACCTTTGCTGCTTATCCCACCCAGAGCTTTTCTATCATTCATTCATTCATTCATTCATCTTCTACCGCTTTATCCGATCTTCCCTTGGGTCACGGGGAGTCTGTGCCTATCTCAGGCGTCTATGGGCATTGAGGCAGGATACACACTGGATGGAATGCCAACCCATCACAGGACACACACACTCACACATTCACACACACACATACACACTAGGGACAATTTTCCAAGGTTCCAATCAACCTGCCGTGCATGTTTTTGGACCGGGGAGGAAACCGGAGAACCCAGAGAAAAAACCTCTGAGGCACGGGGAGAACATGCAAACTCCACACACACATGGCCGAGACGGGAATCAAACCCGGACCCTGGCGGTGTGAGGCGAACGTGCTAACCACTAAACCACCGTGCCCCCTCGCTTTTCTATCAATATTAAGATAAAATATCCCATAAAGGTGTTTACATTTTTTCAGGGCAACACACATTGGCTAGAAATAAAGGTAATATCACTGACCAAACCTCATCAGCAAGTTCAGAATGTGAAAACAGAGAGAGATCATTTGCTGGCCGCACCAACGACCTCAAAATGCTTTCGCTTCCTGCAGAGTCAACTGTAGGAAATTCCACAAGTAGACCAAGAATTTACAACGTCTTTGGCAAATCTATAGCAAATGGTTTGTACAAAAGCTATGAGTGTGCTGTAGAAGTAACGGCAGGTAGCGCTCTGCCCTGTTACTGCATCAGTCCCTTGTGAAGACTTTTCCAAAAGTCCACTTTTGCACCTCTACATCCATAGCATTAGTGAGATTCTTCTGTTTAAGGAAAACAATGGACAGACTTTGCCTATAGCTTGACTATAACAGGTAGGGGAGTCTTAATGTACCTTAAATTAATACTTTTCAATGCATTTTTAATTCTCTAATCAACATGGGACGAACAAATAGCTATGCTTTATGAAAATGTATTACTATTATTACTGATACCAAACTCAACTTATATGTTGTTTTAAATGACATATATCATCAGGACATGGGGCACGGTGGCTTAGAGGTTAGCATGTTCGCCTCACACCGCCAAGTTCCGGGTTTGATTTCCGTCTTGGCCTTGTGTGTGTGTAGTTCGCATGTGTCCCCGTGCCCCGGGGGGGGGGGGGGGGGGGGGGGGGTGGGGGGGGGGGGGGGGGGGGTTTCTCCGGGTTCTCCGGTTTCCTCCCGGTCCAAAAACATGCTAGGTTGATTGGCACCTTGGAAAATTGTCCCTAGTGTATGGGTGTGTGTATGTGAATTAGTGTGTGTGTGTGTGTGTGTGTCCTGCGATGGGTTGGCATTCCATCCAGGGTGTAACTATCACAATATAGATTTTATATTTTTTAGTATTAGATAGCAATAGTATTTTCTATTACAAAATAACACCAAATCAAATATTTCAAATATTCCACAAAAAACACAATTCACAGAATATTAGTACAGAATTGACCTTCACATAAATATTTACATAGCAGCCACCAACATGCCCCTTTGTCGCTCATAAATCCTAGAAACTGATCCTGAGAACCACCATATAACTCTGTGAAGATTCGACTGTGAGATTTGAAGTCGAATCAGGTTCCTCCTCTCAAAGTACAGAATCCTCGATTACTATAGTCACCACTGATAGTAAATTGATAGTAAAATCAACTATCCTTTGTCTATGGTGCAGAACCAAACAAAGGGGATGAGTATGAGCTCTGGCCAGCATGAGTCATGTGTAATACTAAATGGGCTTTCCTGCTCTCCTAAAGATTTTCCAATGCTTGATATATATATATATATATATATATATATATATATATATATATATATATATATATATATGTATATATATACACACACTGACTCCCTCCGTCTCATCCATGAACGCTAGACTTCTTATTGCCTTCTGCCTTGTTCATTGTATGTATTTTCTGTGAGGTAGCCTATGTCTGTAGTGTGTATTGTGTTTTTTTTTTCCATTTTCATTTATAGTATTTGGCAGACACCCTTATCTAGATTAACCTCCAAATTTCTTCATCTTTTCTATTCTTTTTCTAAAATTATATCAATAAATCCATCATATCGCCAGTTTGCAAGGAGACTAAAAATACCATCACCACCAGGTACATACAACATGCCTATCTCAGGCGTCTATGGGCATTAAGGCAGGACACACCCTGGATGGCCCATCGCAGGGCACACACACACACACACACACACACACACACACACACACACACACACACACATTCACACCCCTAGGGACAATTTTTCCAAGGTGCCAATCAACTACTACCGTGCATGTTTTTGGACCAGGTGAAAACCGGAAAACCCGGAGAAAAAACCCCTGAGGCACGGGGAGAACATGCAAACTCCACACACACATGGCCGAAATGGGAAATCGAACCCGTACCCTGGCGGTGCGAGGCGAACGTGCTAACCACTAAACCACCGTGCCACACCCTTATTTATATTTTAATTCATTTTTTACCTTTCACCTGATTGTTCCACCTACACTTACCATCCCAGATACCTGACATATTTGATGCTGCATTATTAATCGCTTCATTTTCATCCGATTTCATTAGATAATTACACCGTACATGAATATGTATTATGGGGGCACGGTGGTTTAGTGGTTAGCACTTTCGCCTCACACCGCCAGTGCCCAGGTTCGATTCCCGTCTCGGCCATGTGTGTGTGTAGTATGCATATTCTCCCCGTGCCTCGGGGGGTTTTTCTCCGCGTTCTCCGGTTTCCTCCCGGTCCAAAAACATGCACGGTAGGTTGATTGGCACCTTGGAAAAATTGTCCCTAGTGTAAGAGTGTGTGTGTGTGAATGTGTGTGCGTGTGTCATGCGATGGGCCATCCAGGGTGTATCCTGCCTTAATGCCCATAGATCCATGAGATAGGCTCAGACTCCCCGTCACCCGATGGAAGATCGGATATAGCGGTAGAAGAATGAATGAATACGTATTATAATATTATTTGTGAAAAATATATTAAATATATTAATATGTATTTACTGAAAGAATATGCAATATCAGTCATGTTTCCTACATTAAATGTTGTTCTAATACACTTTCACTGACCCTTTCACAAACCTTTGTTTTTTTTAAGCAAAGAAAAGTAAAAAGAGAAAATAAGACAAGACATTATTTTCCTGTTCTGTGTGCAGTAAGATGTTTTTTCTGCCACGTTAATCTACATTCCATTAGACTCTCGGGACACTTATAGAGGGGCTTGTAGAGGGGCTTATAGAGCGTGCTTGATAAACAAGCTACTTAAGAAATATTGGTCACGTTCTACATAATAAAAGTACAGTGCACCTACATTTATAAATAAATATATTTGCAGATCCAACGATGACATGCGATTCAAATGACAACATGCATCGAAAAGTGTTTCAAAAACATGATTTAACAAAGCAAGTATGGAATCTGTACGAGATCCATCTTACGAGAATCGTGTAATAATGTAGAATTATAACTTGTATGCCGATGCACCAATGCGAACCAGTGAATCTTACCATTTCTACAATGCTGTGCTTACTGGCTGTTTACAATGCATTAACATTGGGCTATTGCTGAAAAGGCCTGATTAGAAAGTTATTAGCTCAAGTATGCTTGGTGTGACAACAGGCTTTTAAACCTCACTTTTAAACCTCTCATGTGGAAAGTTCCCAGACATTAGGGTTGCACAAGCCGGTGCATTCCTTGTGCCGATTTAATGCCCGGATTTCATTTGGAGATTTGCCTTAGGAAGGGCATCCATCGTTAAAAAAAATAAATCACGTGCCAAACCACATTTGCAGATCAGTAAAATACGCTGAGGCGCTGGACGACCGCTAACGGGAGCAGTCGAAAGAGAGGATGCTTGATGGATTCATTGAACAGAAACAGTATGAGTGCCAGTGCCAGGTCGTTGTGCTTCTTGCATCCACTTCAACTGCAGGACATACATGTGTGTGTGGGCTTCTCTTGAGTCACCCAAACTCCACAGAGACCTCACTGTGTTACAGTGTTTAGTGTCCTGGATAACACTGGGATGTGTGGGCCAGTTTGTCCTCATTCACAAAAAGAACCTGTGTGTCCGGTGATCATTTCTGATTTAGGGTAATCGGAGCGTCAGTAATCTGGTTGTAATTGAATAAAGTCGTCACCGGGCAGAATACTATTGCTGGGGTTTCAACATTTTAACTCGTTACTGCACCTAATGCCTCCTAAATTCCCCCTCAAAGCTGAAGTGGTTCAAAACATGACTTAACAACGCAAGAACGAAATCTGGACAGCATTATCGGAGACTTGTGTAATAATCAAAATGAGGCATCGTTTCCCCGTTGTTTTTGGACGTACTTTTTTTTTTTGGGGGGGGGGGGGGGGGGGGGGGGGGGGGTTAATCAATGCATCCAATTTGCTCGCACTCATACCCTCTTCGGGTTTGTGTCCTGGAGGCAAAGTCGTACAAAATGCGTTTGAAGCATAATTGTGTATCCACTAATTGTTCTGTTTGGAAGCGAGACAAAAGAAATTACATAACCCCCACCTACTCCCTTCTCCTCTCTTTTATCAGGAAGAGGCCAAATATAGGTGTCGGACAGTGCAAGGTTAGGCTCAATTACTCTGTAAAAAGAAATACAGCAAGAATGGGGTTTGGGATGTGCAAAGAATAAAAACAATAAAACATTAAAAACACACATTTTGTGTGTGAAAGAAGAAAAAAAAGCATATCTATTTATTTTTATTTTACTTTATTTATTTTTTATATATTTATTTGATTCTGAACAGTTTTTCAGAAAGTCAGAGATTTGATGATAAATAATTCGAGTTGAATCTGGCAGTATGATGATAGTATTATTTAAAGGTGAAATGTTGGTGAAAAGGTGAAAAATGACAATTGTAAAACGGCTTTATTAATTAACCAGCAGCAAATCAAATATAAGATGATGCAGTACAGGCTTCTTTTGTCATTTCAGTAGCAGAAATGTAAAGGAATTATGATATGCTGTCGTAATGCAGCAAACTGTGGAGTATTTATCTATTTATTTGTCTGTTAAGGAAATCACCTCCTGAGCATGTGTTCAGCACAAAGAAATAAATCAAAAGATGCCCACAGAGTGGCACGGTGGCTTAGTGGTTAGCACGTTCGCCTCACACCTCCAGGGTCCTGGTTCGAATCTCGTCTCGGCCATGTGTGTGTAAAGTTTGCATGTTCTCCCTGTGCCTCAGGGGGTTTTTCTCCGGTTTCCTCCCATACAAAATACAAATATTTCTCTTACATAATACCGCATAAATACAAAGCTCTTAATAGAAAAAAAAAAGAGTTTGGGTATTTTTGGAGTGATAGTGTTAATAGCTCCATAATCAGCTTCTAGTGATTATGATGTATTGGATAGATCTGATCTCCTTTCTTTCCTTCTGGAAGTCAGTGCTGCTTGTGCTGTCAATTTCTTGTGACTTTGTGAGTTTTGACTTTTTACGCCATCTGGTGGCAGTTGACGAACAATGTTGGTCATTTAGAACCATTCATTCATTCATTCATTCATCTTCTACTGCTATATTCGATCTTCCCTCGGGACACGGGGAGTCTGTGCCTATCTCAGGCGTCTATGGGCATTAAGGCAGGATACACCCTGGATGGAATGCCAACCCATCGCAGGGCACACACACACACATTCATACACTAGGGACATTTTTCCAAGGTGCCTACCGTGCATGTTTTTGGACCGGGAGGAAACCGGAGAACCCGGAGAAAAACCCATTTAGAAATATTTTAATAGAATTGCATCTGAGTTGTTTAACAAATGTCTTTTCACTGTTAATATTAAAAATAAAATTAATAAAAAATGCATTAACATTTCTGAAGACTTTCTCAGATAATGCTTCCAAAAAACATTTTCAGAATCAACTACAGTAAAAAAAATTCTGGATTTCAATGTTTTTCAGTTCGTGTCATTTATACTGCAACATCCAAGATGTTCATGCAGATAAACAAACCAGGTAATGCTAGGTGAAATCCAGGATGTAAAGACGCAGATCAGGTGACCTTGAATACCGTCTTCGGTTACAGTATGCTTATTGTATACAACATTTACAAGTAGAGTAAATTAAATACTGACATGTCATTCATCTTCCCATTAATATAATAGTTTATTTTTTCTGAAGAAAGCTTTATATTTGCATTTCTTTTCATGGAATTCCATGGAAATCATATTTTTAAAGTACTATACTGTTTGTGGCGTATCTATAGGTATAGGTGCACCAAGTCACCATACACAACTACATTTTAATTCAGTCTAAATATTAACTACTTGTTATTGTGCTCAGGGGGCACGGCGGCTTAGTGGTTAGCACGTTTGCCTCACACCGCCAGGGTACGGGTTCGATTCCCGTCTCGGCCATGTGTGTGTGGAGTTTGCATGTTCTCCCCGTGCCTTAGGGGGTTTTTCTCCGGGTTCCCCGGTTTCCTCCCGGTCCAAAAACATGCACGGTAGGTTGATTGGCACCTTGGAAAATTTGTCCCTAGTGTATGAATGTGTGTTTGTGTGTGCCCTGTGAAGGGTTGGCATTCCATCCAGGGTGTATCCTGCCTTAATGCCCATAGACGCCTGAGATAGGCACAGACTCCCCGCGAAGATGAATTAATTATTGTGCTCAAAAAGTGGAACCTGAGATCAGTGCTAAAAGAGGAAAGGAAAGGAAAGAAAATGAAAGAAAGGCTCTCCAACACTCCGGACCGGTAGATGGTGGTGATGCAACGGTGAAAAGAAAAGGAAAAGAAAGAAGAAGCACTATTGCATACTTGTACACTAAATAGTACGCATCACCAGTAGGCGACTTCTTCCAGAACGCTATGTATCTCCGATGTTGTTTGCAGGTTTGTCCAGATTGCTGGCAGCTCGCTGCACAAACACAGGGTGAAAATTCAGCTCGGGTTCAGATATAAACAACCCTGCCATGTGTTCTAGTGCACTAGTATGCACGCGTCCTAGTACATATGCTGAGTAGTTGTGGTGGGTCAGCGCTGAATTTGAACGCCTCGGTTCTTCATCCACACTTCGGTTCTTCTTGCTGTCAGATTGCCTATTTTGCTAATAAAATGCTGCGGACTCGGAGAGCAGTCGAACCGAAAGAGTATAAGGAACCGAACACAGACGATGACTCGTGAGTAGATGCACTTTAAAACTGTTGTTTGACAAACATACATTTCGAAGTAATCCCATGTAAACAATACTTGAATGCAGCGTCGAGAGCCAGGAGGAGATGGAGGAGGAGGAGGAGGAGGAGGAGGAACCGGAGGAATGGCAGCCCGAGGTGAAAACCAAAGGAAGAGGAAGGAGGAAGAAAGAAGCCACGAGTGAGAAGAAAGCAGTTTCTAAACGAGCAGCCAAACCGAAAGAGCCCAAAGCAAAGGCTGAGAGGAAGCCTAGAGCTCCGAGGTGTGTTACAGGCAAGAAGAGTGGCGAGAAAGCAGATGGGGATGAAGCAGTGCAACACATACGGGTTAAGGAGGAGGTACTCTTTGTTTGTGTTTGTGTGTGTGTGTGTGTGTGTGTGTGTGTGTTTTCCCCCTGTCGAGTTATTTGGGATTGTTATGCATCAATATCTACTCAAAACTCGAAAAGAGCATAAGCCAACATCAGGGGACAAAAAAGGAACAACTCCAGATCACTCTTCAAAACTTTGTCTTAAGACAATCTTGTGAGTCTTACAGTTTTCTCCAAGCAAATGCCATTAGGTTGATAACCTTAACAAATAAACAAAGAAAAAACAAACAAACAAATAATTAATTAAATAAATTGTTTGCTTCGATGAAAATTACTTATTGTAAACAAAATACGATGTGAATAACTAAACAAACAGAGGCACGGTGGCTTAGTGGTTAGCACGTTCGCCTCACACCGCCAGGATCCGGGTTCGATTCCCGGCTCGGTCATGTGTGTGTGGAGTTTGCATGTTCTCCCCGTGCCTCAGGGGGTTTTTCCCCGGGTTCTCCGGTTTCCTCCCCGGTCCAAAAACATGCACGGTAGGTTGATTGGCACCTTGGAAAATTGTCCCTAGTGTATGAATGTGTGCGTGAATATGTGTGTGTGTGCCCTGCGATGGGTTGGCATTCCATCCAGGGTGTATCCTGCCTTAATGCCCATAGACACCTGAGATAGGCACAGGCTCCCCGTGATCCGAGGGAAGATCGGATAAAGCGGTAGATAGAAGATGAATGAATGAATGAATAACTAAAAAAAAACAAACATCAGTTCAAACAAGTCTCATTTGTTTGTTATTTAAATATTGTTTTTAAATCAAACATACATAAATAAATACAAACTATACAATGTGTTTAAACAATAAACAGAACAATATAACTATTACCTAATCAAACCACACAAGTCATATTGCAATATTGTAGCATAACGTTTAGTAAGATCAGTCCTTTAAAGTCCTTTAAATCCAGTCCTTTAAGTAATTAAACTGTTTCATACCATCAATGTCCCTGAGGTGACCACAAACTGATGCGTTTCCCTCTCGTGCATCACTCAATGAAACTCCTGACTTCCTGCGAACACTGTGCATTTCATCCCCGTCACTCTTTCACCGAGACGATCGCATTTCTCCGTTTCTTCTTTTTCCGTTTCACTGCACTCCCAACGCCGGCAAACACTCACCATGTGAGTCTTTTTACTTCCACATCACGCAGTACCCGCCTTATAATTCAGTTCGGCAGATTCCCGTCAGAAACACTTCCGTCTAATTTAGCACTGCAGTTTCATCAAGTTTAGCACATAAATCCATTTCGACTTCACACCCCCCATCTCAGATATATATATATATATATATATATATATATATATATATATATATATATATATATATATATATATATATGTATGTATGTATATATATATATATGTATATATATATATCTAGTATATATATATATATATATATTTATGGTATTTGGCAGACACCCTTATCCATTCTGCAAGTTGCGTTAAGGACCTTGCTCAAAGGCCCACTAGACGTAGCTTGGTGGTGGTGCTATTTGAACCTGTGATCTTCTGGTCCATCGACGATTCCCGTCTCGGCCATGTGTGTGTGTGTGGAGTTTGCATGTTCTCCCCTCCTTTTCCATGTTCCTCGCCGTGCCTCAGGGGTTTTTTCTCCGGGTTCTCCGGTTTTTCCTTTCCGCCTCTCCTCCTCCTCGGTCCAAAAACATGCACGGTAGGTTGATTGGTACCTTGGAAAAATTGTCCCTAGTGAATGAATGTGTGTGTGTGTGTGTGTGTGTGTGTGTGTGTGTGTGTGTGGGTCCTGTGATGGGTTGGTTGGCATTCCATCCAGGGTGTATCCTGCCTTAATGCCCATAGACGTCTGAGATAGGCACAGACTCCCCGTGACCCGAGGGAAGATCGGATATAGCGGTAGAAGATGAATGAATGAATGAATCTTCTGGTCCATAGGCCAACGCCTTAACCACTGAGCTACCACCTCAGATGTAGGTGAAGTGAACAGCATAATTCAATACAGGCCAGATGTTTTAGGTTACATTAATCATATTCACTTCACCTACATCTGTTCATTCATCAGCATCTTGGTTAGGCTCGGAGGAAAGGGATGCTGGTCAGGTGCAGGACACCATGCACAACACATTCTTCTCTTATCCCAGTGTGTTTAGTCGCTGGTGTCAGAGCGCAGGGTCAGCCATGATGCAGCGCCCCCTGGAGTGCAGAGGGTGGATGGGTTTATATTTACAGCATTTTGGAGAAAAGTATTTTCTGACTTTTCTTTCCTTTCCTTTCGCTTTTCTTTTCTTTTTTTTATTTCCTGTTCTTTCATTCTCCTTTCCTTTCTTCCTTTTTCCCTTCTTTCTTTTCTTTCATTCTCCTTTCTCTTCTTTCCTTTTCCTTTCCATTCCTTCCTTTCTTTTCTTTCCTTTTCCTTCCTTTTCCTTCCATCATTTCCTTTTCCTTTGCCCTTATTCTCTTCCCCTTTTTGCTTTCATTTTCTTTTCTTTTATTTCCATTCCCTTCTTTTGTTTCATTTTCTGTCTTTCCTTTCCTTGTCCTTTTCCTTTCTTTTCATTAATTTCCTTTTCCATTCCTTTCTTCTTTCCTTTCATGTGGCTTTCCTTTCTTTAATTTCCCTTTTCCTTTACCATTCCCTTCTTTCCTTGTCCTTTTCCTTTATTCACTTTCTTTTATTTCCTTTTCCTTTCTTTCTTTTCTTTTATTTCCTTTTCCTTTCCTATCCATTTCCTTCCTTGCCTCTCCTTTCCTTTTTCTTTCTATTAACGAATTGTCTTTTTCAGTGTCCTCTACTCTCAGTAATACCTACACGGCTAATCACTGTGTCTTTTCCAGAGGCGGTCCATCAGTATGGACAAAGCGTTTAATGCCGAGGCTGCTGTGCATGAAGAGCCGTCATCCAGTGCACAGTTCCATACGGTGAAAAAGGAGGAGCCCGAGGATGACATGACCTTCGACGAGCCTGTGAGGAAAAAGCAGAAGACCACCAGTGCGCCACAGGGCAAAGCTGTCAATCACAAGTGTGCACGTAATTTACTGGATGAACTGCAGATGAACTGGGACCCGATTCAGGTGAGTTCCTAAAGTTTTTTGCTATTTAGTAAATAGTAAATAACAGGATTTCACTGACATTTCTCACTGTAGCGAACAGTAGAGTTGTTGATGTGGACGTTTAAGGATTCAGCGCAGATTTATTTGAAGATGCTCGTATAATAGCAGTCAAAACGTTGGACCCTTATTCTTATTCTATCGCATTCCATCACTTTCCTTCTTAAACAGATAGCTCTTTCATAACCTAGATGTGTGTTTGTGGTTACCGTAAATTCTGGACTATAAAGCGCACCTGCATATAAGCCGCATCCGCTCTATTTGAAAAAAACCCCCAAAAAATCATAAATAAGCCGCACCTGCATACAAGCCGCATCCGCTTTTGAATTGTAAATGTACATGTATGTACCTAAATAGATCCTTTCCTAACCTGTATTTTAACACGGTGTAACGGTGGACGCTGCACAGAGACGCGGAGATCTGGAATTCATACAAAACAGGATTTATTAGAATAAAGAACTCAGGAGACGCCGCTCATACGGAGCGGCCAGACAGGCTAGGGAGCCTTGCGCTCTGCGCGCCGTGGTACCGGGAGTACCGGAGAGCAGGAGCGGTGGCGGACTTGGAAGTCCGGGAATCGGGAACAGACAAAGGTTAGGCATAAACATATATCGAGCGTCCGTGTCCGCGACACTAGGTATGTGCTACGAGCCCGGACGGGGATTGTAGAGTGAACCGGGCTTATATCGGGAGAGGGAAAATCAAGAACAACTTTGGCTGATTTGTGCGTGTGTGTGTCTGTGTGTGTGTGTGTGTGGGGAAAAGAGCAGGGGAGGAGAGAGAGAGAGAGAGAGAGAGCACCGAGCAGCAACTTTGCTGATTAAAACGGGACAGAACCAAGAGAAAATAAGCGCTATTTACAGTATTTATCTTCATTTCTCCTGTGTGTGAAATGACGTCACCTTAACCTTGTAAAGATAGAGTTTGTCCTCCTTCTATCCGCTTCTACCCACTTATATCTGCTAAAGAGGAACTAGCGCATTCTTCTTCTTTGCATTTATTTTGTGTTAGTTTTGATTCTAATTCCGGTTATAGCCCCTAGCGGTCGGGAAAAATCTGCAGAATAGCCGCACTTTATTATTAGCCGCATGGTTCAAAACCTATGAAAAAAGTAGCGGCTTATAGTCCAGAATTTACGGTATTGTCCTGTTTGCGCAAATGCTGTGAGAGCCAGGCTGGTTAAATGTGCCCACACTAATCACCAGCAGAGCACCACCTCCTCCATGCTTCTCAATTGGGTTGTGACGATGGAGAAATTCGGATGGAGAAAGGGGGGGGGGGGGGGGGGGGGGGGGGGGGGGGGGGTGTTGTGGTTTTGTTGGAGTTTCCCGCTTTTTCCCGCTTTTAAATAACCTACGTGCATGGGCATTTCACTTTTTAACTGGGAGCAGTTTCCAATTTCCAGTTTCCAAAATGCTTGAATAAACAACAACAGTACAGAGGAAAAAAAATCCAAACTCACAACACTTATAAAAAAACAACATACTTTTAGTAATATAACGAATAAAAATACACGAAACGAGAGATGATGCCACGGTAGGCAAGTGACGCAATGGTGTTTTGACTTAATCCAGGTATAAGCCGACTTCACAGTGGAAACACCACGTTCAGGAACATTCAGTCTTTTTCTGCTTTTTTCATCTAACAAAGAATGAAAAATCTCTCAAATGTGGACTCACCAAACTAAAGGGCAGTTCATTTTTTGTGTACTTCCTGTCCCAAGCCTCTTCTGCTTGTTGTTGTTCCCCCCCCAGCTTCTGTAAATCAATAGTACCCGATGCTGGCCATAATAAACTCATCCTCTGCAACAGAGGTAGCTCTTGGTGTTTTTTTTTTCCTAGGTTGGTCCTCATGAGAGCCTGTTTCATTGCATTATTTGTTGTTTTTAGTTACTCTGTTTAGTATTCGTTAAAAGTTCAGATTTAGAAATTTTTTTCCCCAGCTTGACTTACCTTCATTTCCTGGACCTTTTCTCTTTACACTGTTCTCTTGGCATAAAATGGATTTGCATAGCACTGCTAGGGCTATTTACTCTGTTCCCACCTTTTCCTCTGCACAACTAATGTTCTAAAGCACGTTAAGAAGGTAAGAAATGCCAGACCTGAACTTTGTGAATGGAAAAACGCTTCCAAGTAGAGTTGTCCTATAAAAATACAAAATGTAATTTTGGATACAGTGGGGAAAATGCGTTCCACTGTTTTTTCATGTTTATCCCGCAACACCACACACGCCTCCACGTTCTGTTTGACGCGCTGGAATAAATTAGTCGTCCTGCTTCCTTTAGTTGCGACAAACTTTAGAGGAATTTTACAGAATTTTACAAGCTTTGGCTTGTTCAATGTGTGAAGTTGCAAAAACCAAAGCATTTCCTTACGAATGAAGAAACCTCTTGGAATTCGTCAGAGCGCAACGCACTGTTGTATTTGGTATTTCTCAAGTGTAATGCCGGGCGGGAGCCGGAGAACTACGGAAGCTCGCTGTGCCAAACCGTGCATTTGATTTGTTTACGTATGATTGTATTGTTGTTACATGCACATTGGTTTACTTGTGTTGTTTTTAAATACCTTCATTTTATATTAATTCATGCTTTAAAAAGTGCAGTTGTATTTGTTATTGGTTGATTTTCAAGTATAAAACGTGTTCAAATGTTTTCAGTGTGTTTGTCAGTTCTTTATTTTTTTAACATTTTCATTTCGTTTGACCAAAAGCATGATATTATTGATAACCGTGATAACTTTGGTCTCTATAATCGTTATATGACATTTTCATATTATTACATAATAACGATTTATCGCCCAGCGCTACTCCCAAGCCACTACTTTGCGAATCCTACGGGAATAACGGTCATTAGAGTGTAATTGATAATGCTGTGATTCGATTGATTATTGCACTTGCGCATTATTATGACCTCATATTCTAACAAGGTGTGTACCGCATGTCTGCGCGCTTCCCTCAATAAGGTTTTAACTGAGAAGACCGGGGTGGAGCAGTGGGTCTGCGGGAACATCGCACATCTCCTGCGGGAGGAGAACACCCTCCCGTTCATTGTCCGCTACAGGAAGGAGCTGATCAACCATCTGGATGCGGACAGTGTGAGGGAGGTGCAACTCGCTTTGGAGGAGATCTGGTGAGTCAGCTGATGGAATGAAGTGAAGAATCTACATGATGATATCCTTTTTGTTAAAGTGTTAATATTGTTAACACTTTATCGGAACTCCTCAGTAAAATACTAGGTATATTTCTTATTTTATATATGTATATGTAAATGTGTATGTATGTATATGTATATATATAATATATATGGTATGTATATATATATATATATATATATCTATATATATATATATATATATATATAGAGGTATATATATATATATGATATATATAGATATATATATATATATATATATATATAATACAGAGAGAGATAGAGAGAGATACACACACACACACACACACACATATATATATATATATATATATATATATATATATATATATATATATATATATATATATATATATATATATATATATATATATATATATAATATATGTATATTATATAAGGAAAGGAAATGAACAGATACACTTCAGTGCCTTAAAATGCTGCATGAATGAATTTCTTGCACTAAAAGTGTGTGTGTGTGTGTGTGTGTGTGTGTGTGTGTGTGTGTGTGTTTTTTAGCGCCTTATCAAAGAAATGTCAGTCCGTCATCCAAACCCTGAAGAAGGACGGTTTGTTTGACCTCTGAACTTGAAAAAGCTCTAAGGGACTGCAAAAATTGCTGATGAACTGGATCATGTGGTCAGGAACTCATAATCAGTATATATATCACAAAAGTATTTATCCTCGGTTCATGTGTGTCTGTTTTTTTTTTTTTTTTTTTTTATGATATGTTTTGGACTTTACAGTATGCACCGTATAAGAAGGGCAGCAAGTTGTCAAAGGCACGGCGAGCCAAGCAGCTTGGTGGTCTAGAGTCTGGAGCCCTGGCTCTTCTACAGTCACCACAAAAAACACTCGATCTACACTCGTATCTTCAGCCAAACACACAAGGTACGAAGAGAGTGTTAATAACAGGTATATTTGCCTTGTACTTAAGCACTCATAATGGCATATTTTGTCTATATATATATATATATATATATATATATATATAGATATATATATATATATATATATATATATATATCTATATATATATATATATATATATATATCTTGTATATATGTTGTGTGTATATATATATATAATGTGTGTGTTATATATATATATATATTAATATATATATATATATATAGATATATATAGGTGTATATGTATATGTATATATGTATATATATAGTGTATGTGTGTGTGTGGTGTGTGTGGTGTGTGGTCCTAGCTATCCATATCCATATGTCTTTACCTCTTAATATGCTCTTCAGATGAAGGGGCTTTTAGATCCGGGAATGGCTGCTAATACCATTATTTGTTATTTATTATTATTATTTATTATTTATCGCCTCACACCACCAAGGTCCGAGTTCGATTCCCATCTAAGACATATGTGTGTGTGTGTGTTTGTGTGTGTGTGTGTGTGTTGTGTGTGTGTGTGGGGAGTTTGCATGTTCTCCCCCGTGCCTCAGGGGGTTTTTTCTCCGGGTTCTCCGGGTTTCCTCCCCCGGTCCAAAAACATGCACGGTAGGTTGATTGGCACCTTGGAAAAATTGTCCCTAGTGTATGAATGTGTGTGTGTGTGTGTGTGTGTGTGTGTGGTGTGTGTGTGTGTGCCCCTGCGATGGGTTAACATTCCATCCAGGGTGTATCCTGCCTTAAGGCCCATAGATGCCTAAGATAGACACAGACTCGTGACAGACTCGGGAAGATGGGATAAAGCGGTAGAAGATGAATGAATGAATGTCATGAAGGTTGGAATTCCTTCTTATGGCCACTAGTAAGCGTTCTCACACACACAGCGAGAGAAAGAGCCACACACTTTTGGTTACAGAAACTTCATTCAGCACTTTCCTTATGGATGTGTTCTTCTGTAGTCGTTGTTGCTGCTGCTGTTCTATGAATATTTCCAAATCGGGATCAGATTTTTGATCCTTTGTACATCGGATTGTTAGATGTATCTCATTTACAACTATAAAGATGTATTTTTTTTTATGGAATAAATAAAAATACTTGGAATAAATACTTGGATAATTGAAATAAATGAGGAATTTACAAAATTGAATGTAATAAGTCTTACAGGACCATCTGGATTAAAATGACCCAATTAAATACACACAGCACACTTACTACAGGGCCATTGCACTGTATGTGCTTCTGTAATGCATCCTGAAAAAACGTCTATCTTGGCAAGTACATAAATGACATGAATATTACATACATATTTAGAACTTTCGTGTGGCACGTCTAAACTACTGTGCAACATGGTTATACTAATAATTCATTCATTCATTCATCTTCTACCGCTTTATCCGATCTTCCTCGGGTCACGGGGAGCCTGTGCCTATCTCAGGCGTCTACGGGCATTAAGGCAGGATACGTCAATCACATTCACACACTAGGGACAGTTTTCCAAGGTGCCAATCAACCTACCGTGCATGTTTTTGGACCGGGGGAGGAAACCGGAGAACCCGGAGAAAAACCCCCTGAGGCACGGGGAGAACATGCACAAACTCCACACACACATTCCCGAGACGGGAATCGAATCCGGATCCTGGCGGTGTGAGGCGAACGTGCTAACCACTACGCCACCGTGCCCCGCTTATACTAATAATTAAACATTTAAAAAAATGTCTTCATATCAGCTTATAACCGAACAATATGCCTAGATTCATGTTTGTACATTGCACAGTTTTTATGCATTTCCCGAAATTTCGAACGAATTCTCAGAAATTCTGTTAAGTTTCCAACACGGAATATTTCCAAAGTTTCAGTGGTAAGTTTCTGGAATGTTTCCACCCTAATTATGTCATTTCTCAAAACAGTTTGTACGGAACGGCGCCACATTGGATTGCTTGTAAAAACCCGTTCTTTTTTTTCTTAAAATCTCTTTTTAAAAAGTAAGTGTTTGTGTAAATGGACAACTCGTTGTGCTTTTCACATTGTTGACAAACAAGCACGTCAAAATGTTCAGTGCTGTTGTCGGTGTGAAAAATTCTAACTGAGGAAAACTCAAATGAATGTATCGTGTCGTGTCGAAAAGCGGAGCATTTAAAGATTGAGTCACTAGGGGGCAGCAAAGTACTGTTACAAAAGCATTCTTTCTGCATTATTATTATTATTGTCAGATTTGCTGTTTTAGTTGTTGTTGTTGTTGTTTGGTTGAGGCAAGTGGCACACAAACATTCTAATAATTTATTTGAATATTAAAATTTTTAAAATATTAATTAATACTATATATATTCATTCATTCATCTTCTACCGCTTTATCCGATGTTCACTCGGGTCACGGGGAGTCTGTGCCTATCTCAGGTGTCTATGGGCATTAAGGCTGGATACACCCTGGATGGAATGCCAACCCATCGCAGGGCACACACACACTCACACATTCATACACTAGGGACAATTTTCCAAGGTGCCAATCAACCTACTGTGCATGTTTTTGGACCGGGAGGAAACCAGAGAACCCGGAGAAAAACCTCCTTGAGGCATGGGGAGAACATGCAAACTCCACACACACAAGACCGAGACGGGAATCGAACCCGGATCCTGGCGGTGTGAGGCGAACGTGCTAACCACTACGCCACCGTGCCTCACTACTATATATATATATATATGAGAGAGAGAGAGAGAGATATTTAAAAGCATATGAAGTTTGCCAATAACTCACTGAATAACTGAAATTTGTGTGTGTGTGTTGTGGGGTCCACAGGTTTGTCCAGTCTTGAGGAGGTTGCCACAGGTGTCGAGCAAATTCTAGCTGATATGATTGC
>JACRUU010000014.1:2565000-2630000 GCA_030449085.1 Kryptopterus vitreolus
TCGCTCAGTACCACGTTTCAAAAGCACTTCTGTCAGGGCAGTTTAGTGGAAGCGCTTCAACTGCTGGTTACTCAGAGCTGCTTGCTTTTTTTTTTTTTTAATCTCACCATCTCATTCCTTTCACCTCCCTCTGTGTCCTCCAGTCATTCCACCTCTTCTCTCCTTAACATATGTGACATGTCCCCGTCCACGTGCCTTCAGATTAGTGCCCGAGATTGACAGACTTTCCCCCGTAGTGACAGCTGCTTGTGGGCTCTTTAAGAGAATGGGACACGGGTGGGGGGGGGGGGGGGGGTTTGCAAGGAGAAGTGAGTGAGTGAGTGGTGGAGGCCTCTTTTCTCCTCTGAAGCATTCAACACGGTCGCCATTGTTAATTTGGTGATGTAGCCTGTCAGCAATTTGAGTTGCCTGTGACCTACACGCAGTGTCACTCTGGCAAGAAGAAACCTTTTCCTGGCTTTCTTGTTGGGTCGGAACAGTGTGCCATATGTTGTGACAGGAGGCACACGACTTGTGTATTTGATTTCGCACATTAGCAATGGGAATGTGGAAATTGTGTGGAAATATATATATATATATATATATATATATATATATATATATATATATATATATATATATATATATATATATATATACACATACATACCACACACACATTTTATGTGTGTGTTTGTGTGTGTGTGTGAATGAGTCAACCGTTTGTAAATTGTACATTAATACTGAAGACCGCCAAACTCTGAAAGCAGATATATGAGATTATTAATTAGAACAACCCAAAATATGTTTTTATTTTATATACCGTCCAAAATACAGCCACATTTAGCATAATCACAGCACAGTCATGCCAGTTCTCACAAGTCTCTTGAGCTCGTCACCTGAAATGGTTTTTTTTTTCGCTTCCAAGCTGTGCCCTCGTCAAGAGTTCATTTCTGACATTTCTTGCCTTCTTAATGTAATTACACCATCAGTTGAAAAAGTGAGTACAAAGTCAATAGCCTGATTAGTACTACTGCAACGACTGTACAAATGCATATTATGGCAAGTAAAGAGAAAAGCTCCATTAAAAGCTTTAAGAAATAAAGGTCAGGCAATAAAAAAAATAAACTTTTTATATATATATATATATATATATATATATATATATATATATATATATATATATATATATATATATATATATATATATATATATATATATATATATATATATATGATATATATGATATGAGATGACTCTCCCCAGGGAAGGAAGAGCTACCCTGTTCTACGAGAGGATACCTATGATAGATTATTACCTCACCAACCACCAATTTACATACATGTTTCATGGAGTTTAAGTTGCACAGACATTTCGATTGACTGTTTCAGAGAAAGCCTGTGTGAGTCAGTCCTTCATGGTCTTGGCCCAAGACACACAATGAATGGACATTAGATCATAGACATAAAATGAACTGATGATGAATCCACATTTGAGTTTTTTTTTTTTGGTTTTAACCGTGGTCACTTCATTAGAAGTTATTAGAAGAGAGTGAATGGATGACTCTTGAATGTTTCTTGAGTGGCTCTTCCCTCTAGGAAGCATGCAGAGGGTGGAAGGGTGGTGTGATGGTGTCGGGGTGATTGCATGATGACGCTGGTGATGGTTTATTTATTGATTTATATATAAAATTTGTGATGTAAACATTTATATTTATATATATATATATATATATATATATATATATACTATATATATATATATATATATAGAGAAGAGAGAGAGAGGAGAGAGGAGGAGAGGAGGGAGAGAGAGGGATCGGCGCTGGAGAGGAGAGGGAAGAGAGAGTAGAGAGAGAGAGACGAAGAGATGTGTGTGTGTATCTATCTATATTATATATAGGTATATTATGTGTATATCTATATATGTATTCTAGTATCTATATATATATATAGATATATATATATAGACAAAATATGTCTTATATATATATATATATAGGTAGTGTTATATCCCTCATATAGATATTCCACACCCTAAATATCTCCTATATAATATATATATTTATAAAAGTAATACTTACACACAATACACACACCACACACCCCAGTGCAGCACACAAACACAACACAGTATCCTTCAACCAGTGTAGTCTGAATTCACCCCTCACATTTTTTTAAATATTGTATTACATCTTTTTATGTGACAGAAGAAATAACACTTTGCTACAGTGTTAATGTAAGTGTTGAAAGTTGAAAGTGTGTATTTGCTGTCCCCTTAAAATAACAACACACAGCTGTTCATGTCTACACCGCTGGCTACAAAAGTGAATACATACAGACACTTCTATGCGTGAGTATATACATACAAACAAATCCTATCATAGCCTGAATCACAGTTAGTTCACCCCTCAGCAGTTTTAGGTCCAGTGACCTGGCAGGTCATATTATGGTCGCCATATTGGTTCAGTAAAGCTTTTAACCTGTAATAAGTCTCTACCATTCCCCGCTCCAAAATAATCATTCCACGTCCATGTTTGGGTGTGAGGCGGTCTGCTATCAACATCTCTCCTGTTCCCGTCTTATATAAGTTTATCTTTTGGAGCCAAAAATGTCAAATCTGGAGCCATCTGTCCAGAGATAGTTCCTTCAGTCATTCACTGTTTTTTTTTTTTTTTTGCCTTCTAACAATTTTATTGCATATAAACATAAGCTGTTATTGGAGGATGGAAAACACTTAAATAAATCACAGTATATAATGGAATTCTGCCATAATAAACTTGGGCTAATCTGGTTCTAATGCTCATATGGTAAAGAAAGAAACCTAGTAAATACACAATTGAGAGTTTAGTTTACACCTGAGCATCAAATTGGTATATACAGTATGCATGTATGTATGTATGTGTATGTGTGTGTGTGTGTGTATATATATATATATATATATATATATTATATATATTATATATATAGTATATATATATATATATGAAATGGATGTATATTAGTGCTAACATTAATGTCCTTATGCAAGTATTTCTTGTCTGTGTTTGGGATGTAAACTCAAATCTTATGGATTTATTTAATTTTAATGTCCATATGGCGTCTTTGAGAATGAGGGGGGGCACGGTGGCTTAGCGGTTAGCACGTTCGCCTCACACCGCCAGGGTCCGGGTTCGATTCCCCCTCCTGGTCCAAAAACGTGCACGGTAGGTTGATTGGCACCTTGGAAAATTGTCCCTAGTGTATGAATGTGTGTGTGTGTGTGTGTCCTGCGATGGGTTGGCATTCCATCCAGGGTGTATCACCATATCACTCTTTATTGATATTTTCTTCGCACTTCTGGTATCAACATGCACGCCATAATTACATAATATAGATTATCGTCGTTTAAAATATTTGCATATTCTTAAATATAAGAATGTCCTCTCTGTTCTTTTGGTTCATTACGTGTTCATTGTGGCTTCTCTATTCCTTTATCTATAAAATCTAACGGAATGAAGCAATTACAGTATTTCCATCTGTTCCGTCCATTGAGAATCTGTCCTTTTAAATGAATCTCTTTCTTTCAAGAAAAAAAAAAAATCAGTTGAGGCTGCTGTTTATCTTGCACAGAATAGTCACCGGTGTCTCCTAAACCCCGCGTTGTGTAATGTTTGTTTTTGCGCGCGCGAAAAGATAAGGAGTGAAAAGTTCAGCCGTTCGCTGTGTTTGCGTTGAGGCCTTCCACTTGCACTTTTCCGTGCCTATTCCTTCACCTTATTTGGAAAGTAAATATTGAATCGGAATCACTGTCTTTAGAATAATATCCATTCCTGTAGCGTGCATTCCTCATATTCTTTCAATTACAACTTCATTGTTGTTGAGGAACACGATATCTTAAATATGGCGCTTTTCTCTCCTCTTTTTATCGTGCTTATGCAACGAAAGGCCACATTCTAGTTGTTAATCTTTTCACTGAAAATAAATAAATAAATAAATAAATAAAAAAAAATGTAGCATTCTGGAAAATTAAACAGGTCTTGCTATTCCCAAAAATGCCAGGCTAATTGCAGTGCCTTCGATTGGAATGGCATTTTATTATTTTCCATTATATAAAATATATATAAATATATATATATATATAATATATATTATAATATAACAGGGGGCAGGTGGCGGTAGTAGGGTTAGGCACTTTCGCCTCCTAACATACCCATGCTTCAGGACCCGGGAAGTTTCGTTATTCCCATCTGGCCATTTGGCCATTGGAGTTTGTTAGGCACTGTTTTTATTCACTGCCTCAACATTCCTCTCCCCGTGCCTCAGGGGGTTTTTTACCTCCTCTTCGGCCATGTTTTGGTGCTTTCGTTTTGCATCTCTTCCTCCCCCCCTCTTCTCCCCGTGCCCAGGGTTTTTTTCCCTTTACCCGGTTTCCTCCCCGGTCCAAAAACATGCACGATAGGTTGATTGGCACCTTGGAAAATTGTCCCCTAGTGTATGAATGGTTGTGTGTGTGAATGTGTGTGTGTGTGTTCCTGCGATGGGTTGGCATTCCATCCAGGGTGTATCCTGCCTTAATTGCCCATAGACGCCTGAGATAGGCACAGGCTCCCCCGTTGACCCGAGGGAAGATCGGATAAGCGCGATAGAAGATGAATGAATATATATATATATATATATATAAATATATATTACGTTTAGATGCATTATGTTTAATAATAATAAGCAGAATGAAGACAATGATACGAAGAGATTTATAGTTTAAGTAGTAATAAATCATGTCCAGAGACTTTCTAGAAGCATCAAATAAAACTGAGGTATTTATGTGGCTTTTTTGGACGGAGGGTCCGGTGCCACACATACACGATTGCCAGCAAAGTCTTTTTGACAGATGAGCTAAAGGACAAGATATTTTTGTGAGAGGAAATAAGGTAGAGAAAAATAAAAGGAGCCTTTATTTGTCACATTACATCGCAGTGAAATTGTTTCTTCACGTGTCCCGGTTTGTTTTTGGAAGTGGAGCTGGAGCCCAGGGGTCAGCCGTGGCACAGCTCCATATCTGCCTTATTTATTTATTTCGTTTTTTTGTATGCTTAAATTGTAAGCCAGAAGTTTATTAGCGTTTGTGTTGTTTTTATTAGATGAGGTTGGAAACAAAAGGTGCACAGTACCTTTTGTTTTGCACAGTTCTATTATTGTACGAGTTGGACTGTACATTGTGTGTTTGTCTTGCAATGAAGGGATTATTCGTCAAAGTTTTTATACCGTGTGTTTGTGTTTGTGTGTGTGTGTGTGAGCTGCTCTGAGCCTGCACTGTCCAAGTGTATGTATTTTGTGTGTACGTAGTTTGAACCATCTCATACCGCTTTATGTCATCGAATGGAGCGCTAGATTTTCTCTGTCTTTGAAACAGAGGAGAGAAGAATAGAATAGAATCTCATTCTAATCTACTCTCTTCTAATATAATGCTCAATTCTGTACTGATTTGTTCGGTTTGATTCATTCGTTCATTCATTCATTCATTCATCTTCTACCGCTTTATCCGATCTTCCCTCGGGTCACGGGGAGTCTGTGCCTATCTCAGGTGTCTATGGGCATTAAGGCAGGATACACCCTGGATGGAATGCCAACCCAACACACACACACACACACACAACATTTCACATTACACTAGGGACAATTTTCCAAGGTGCCAATCAACCTACCGTGCATGTTTTTGGACCGGGGAGGAAACCGGAGAACCCGGAGAAAACCCCCCTGAGGCACGGGGAGAACATGCACACTCCACACACACATGGCCGAGACGGGAATCGAACCCGGACCCTGGCCGGTGTGAGGCGAACGTGCTCGGTTTGAATCGGTGTTTTATTTGTTTATTTATTTATTTTTGATACTTGTTTGTTGTAATCTGGTTTATTCTCGTGTTTTATTTGATTCTATTCTACACTGCCCGGTTTCATTCAAATCTACACTTTCTCTTCAATTCTGTTTTATTTGCTCCTGTTCGACTAATCTGCCACATTCTATTATATTCCTATAATCAATTTTTAATATTCAATTCATTTTTAATTGGTTGCATCTCTTCATTTTGTCTATCCATCTTAGAATAGCCTTTATTTCTCACATATACATTATATCACAGTGAAAGTGTTTCTTTGCATATCCCAGCTTGTTTTGGAAGCTGGGGTCAGAGCGCAGGGTCAGAGCCATGATTCGGCGCCCCTGGAGCACAGAGGGTTAAGGGCCTTGCTCAAGGACCCAAGGGTGGCAGCTTGGAGATACCGGGACTCGAACCCTGACATTCCGATCCCAGCGTCATAACCCACCGAGCTACACCATCCTCTATTCTATCTAGTTTATTCCCTTCTCTTCTTTATATTCCATTGCAAATTGTTCATTTTTTTGAAATCCATTTTGTTGTGCTATGATTGTGTAGAAACACACCCGTGCATGGTAGTGTGTAGTGTGCACTTTGCCGTTTGAAAACCGGTGTTGGAAAACAAGCATGGATAAAGTTTGATGTATTTTTGTTGTTTTTTTTTCCCCCCCGCTCCCCATGTGATGGATGCCACATGGCAATATAAATATAAACAGCTTCCTTAAGGCAATAAAATGCCACAATAAGGAAATTGAATATTCAGGCTGCATTAATTCATGTCCTGATCAGGGCATTAGTTGTGCAGTAAGGTGAAGGCTGTGCTGTCGTCTCAGTGCTATGTTTGTGTGCGTATGTGTGTTTTGGGGGGTTGGTGGCAACTTGGCATTTGTCAACTTTATTCTTCTGCTTCAAGTCATGATTGATGGATCGTCTCTGGCCTCTTCTTCTTCTTCTCCTTTTTTTTTTCCTCTTCCGAAAGGTTTTCCTCGGAAAAGGTCAGACACTTAAAACTATTTGCTTAACAGCCATGTCACTTTCCCTTAGAGGACCAGCTTAGTAAAAATGAAAGGAGGCAGGGGACTTGTGTGTGTGTGTGTGTGTTGTGTGAGTGTGTGTGTGTGTGTGAGTGGGAGGCAGAATTTCCCCAGAAGAATCGAATCTTCTCACACTATTAACCATTTGATCCACATTAAGGTTTGTATTTATTTATTTATTTATTTTAAACTGAGGCCACAAAACGGTTCCTATTTGTATCGGATCGTATTCAGCGCTAAGAATTTCTGCACATGTGGGTGTTTTAAGCTAGTTTTGATAGGAAATTGTAGAAGTGCACCCCGACAGTGCACCACCGTGCCGGGCTTCGCGTCTGCTGTCTGTACAGGTTACGCTCTCGTTTCAGACGTTGGCCATTAACCGAGGGGAGAACCTGAAGATTCTGTCCGTGAAAGTTATCATCCCCGACTGGGTGAAGGCTGACTTCTGTAGGTGGTGTGTCAACGTCAGGTCAGTGTGTCCCACCTTACAAGTCCATATTCACACATGCACAAAGGGTGTTTTTTTTTGTTTTTTTTTCCCCTCCCACCACCATATTCTGGTCCTTGCTGTTTTTTTAATGCTGTAGAATAGGAATGGAACAATTCATTGATAAAGCATAAAATATCCGGATGCTTAGTATTAATGATTTTAACATAATATTTTAAACGATAAAAAGGGGCACGGTGGCTTAGTGTTCGTTCCTCACACCGCCAGGGTCGGGGGTTCGATTCCCGTCTCGGCCATGTGTGTGTGTAGAGTTTGCATGTTCTCTTCCCGCACTCCCCGCTGCTTCAGGGTTTTTTTTCTCCTTTCCTCCCGGGTCCAAAAACTTGCACTATAGGTTGATTGGCACCTTGGAAAATTGTCCCTAGTGTATGAATGTGTGTGTGTGTGTGTGTGTGTCCTGCCTTAATGCCCATAGACGCCTGAGATAGGCACGGACTCCCCGTGACCCGAGGGAAGATCGGATAAAGCGGTAGAAGATGAATGAATGAATGAATCACTAACAGCGTGTTTGATTATGGTGATCACTACCCTCTGTTATATAGGGAATGCAAGGTAAGTTAACGTTTAACTCAATACCAAAACTTACGTGGGCAAATATTTGGAGATTAGAGATTAAATATCGCATTATCTCACGTGTAATTAACGCAAAGATTATGAGAAGATAAAAAGGCGGGGGGGGGGGGGGGTAGCTTCTTCCTGGTGTTGGGGGCGGGGCTTTCACAGAGCGGCATGTTTGCAATATTTGGGACATTTTCATTTGGCTTTATGCAGTCCAATGGCCACATTTCACAGTAAATACACCGGTCTTTCACCATAGTCACAGTGAGTCCAAGCACTACATGCGATTCGTCCTATTTTTTCATCATAATACTCCCTGCGCATACTTCGACAATGAGAGCGCCACTGCCACCTACTGTAGAGGATGTACTGTAGAGCATCACATGTGCTCTTGCCCCTCCCCCACCACACACACTATTTTTATTTGTGAAACCCATTGCACGTCACGGTGGCTTAGTGGTTGACTTCACACCTCCAGGGTCGGGGGTTCGATTCCCGTCTCGGCCATGTGTGTGTGTGGAGTTTGCATGTTCTCTTCGTGCCTCAGGGGGTTTTTCTCCGGTTCTCCGGTTTACCCCGGTATAAAAACATGCACGGTAGGTTGATTGGCACCTTGGAAAATTGTCCCTAGTGTATAAATGTGAGTGTGAATGTGTGTGTGTGTGCTCTGTGATGGGTTGGCATTCCATCCAGGGTGTATCCTGCCTTAATGCCCATAGACGCCTGAGATAGGCACAGACTCCCGGTGACCCGAGGGAAGATCAGAAATAGCGGTAGAAGATGAATAAATGAATGAACCCCATTTCACTTTTTGGAGAGAACAGACATACAATCATTGCTGTCCATTTGATTTGTTTACATATGATTGTCTTGTTATATGCACATTTACTTGTGGTGTTTTTATGTGTGCATTTTATATGCTCATTCATGCTTATATAGTGCAATATTTGTTGTTGCTTGATTTTCAAGTATTAAAATGTTTTCAGTGTGTATAATTTTTTTTTTTTTTACATTTTCATATCATTTGAACAAAAGAATAATGTTATATTGATAATAATAATAAGCCTCTATGTTTCTTGCTTTCACGCCGTAGATTTTTGGTCTGTTACTTTTGTTTTTTGTTGTTTTTTTTTGTAATTTGTATAGCAAAATCCACACACATACAGTAGTGTGAGTATAATTGTCTCTCAAAGAATGTTTGTGTAATATTTTGCAGGTGGAGGCCGCAGGGGTTTGCACGTCCAGAACTGATGAACATTTTAAACAGTGCGGTTGAAGACTCCTACAAGAGACTTCTCTTGCCCTTGCTTAGCAGAGGCTACAGGTAAGCACTGAAACCCAAACACTGGCACCTCAAAGTCATTCATCATTTCAAATGATGAGGACGAGTGTTTCTCCCGAGCATGGTTTACCTTTGCCAAGAAACAAGTACTGATTCATCTTTACTAATTAAGTCTTCGGTAAACATCCAAGATTCATTTGGCGGTTAAAACTTATTTAACCGGGGCACGGTGGCTTAGTGGTTAGCACGTTCGCCTCACACTGCCAGGGTCCGGGTTCGATTCCGGGTCTCGGCCGGATCCCCTCGTCGCCGGCCATATGTGTATGGAGTTTGCATGTTCTCCCCGTGCCTCAGGGGTTTTTTTTCCGGGTTCTCTCCGGTTTCCTCCCGGTCCAAAAACATGCACGGTAGGTTGATTGGCACCTTGGAAAATTGTCCCTAGTGTATAAATGTTTGTGTGTGTGTGCCCTGCGATGGGTTGGCATTCCATCCAGGGTGTATCCTGCCTTAATGCCCATAGACGCCTGAGATAGGCACAGACTCCCCGTGACCCGAGGGAAGATCGGATATAGCTGTAAAAGAAGCTTATTTAACCAACATGTTCGAATTATTAGTGTAGGGGAGTAATTAGTTACTTAATAATTAGTAACTATAATTAGTAATTACAGTTACTGAGGAAAAAATATGCAATTAAATTCCAGTTCCTTATGAAAATGTTAACGATTACAAATAGGGTTACATCTGAACAATATCATGTCAAATCGGTGCTTTAGGCTACGGCGTGATTTTTCAACTGAAGCGTGATTTTGAGGGAACTTTTGTCCTTAGAATGTTAACTTAAAGCGCCACCTGGTGGACAAATGTAAAGTAATCAGATGTTGCTTTCCTTTTATAAAGGAAATTACATTTTGAATAGGGTCATTTGCAACCTGTTAATCTACTACAATTAAAAATTAGCCTTCCCAACACTGTGGAGGTGCAAGAACAATTGTCTCTTCCTATACGGTCCAATTCGGGAGCACTTTAGTAATCTCACCTCAAGCTTCCTCACAATGTTTTACATTTCTAACAATATTTTCCGGCATCGTTTTCCACAGCTTTCACAGTGTTTATGACTGCATGGCATTCTGCAACTTTGAACTCGATTCTTTACTGTCGCTGCTCCTTCTTTATTGAATTTTCTCTAACGTGGCGTTCAATTTCACATGGACATAAAATAAGGAAAAGGATATTTTTGTTTGTATGATTTAACAGGGAACGGTTGAGAAAGTGTTTGTACTGCTGGACTGTATTGGAATTCGTCAAGCAACGTGAAAATTATAGCTACAGACAACTGCTAACTCGTATTTACGGCATTATGCGGACGCCCTTATGCGGAGTGACTAAGCAGTTGAGGGTTAAAGGGTCTTGCAGTCTACATTCTCAACCAGCAATGAGCACCAGACTATGTATTTCAACATTAATAAAGATCTTGGATGTTTCATTGAACTCAACAAAAATGACATCACTATTAGAATCACTATTCGTCTCCGTTTCAGGTCCAAGCTGACCACCGGCGCTGAGAAGGAGTCGGTCGCTATGTTCGTGCATAATCTGCGGCAGCGTCTGTTGGTGTGTCCTGTGCGTGGGCGCGTCCTTATGGGTGTTGATCCTGGATATCGCCATGGTTGCAAACTGGCAGTCCTTTCACCCACCAGTAAGACCACCACGTCTGCTTTTCTAAATGATGTCTAGGATCTATATTTATATCCACAATCGGCGTTTAATGCAATGCTTTTCTGTTATTGAAAGTACTGGTGGTGTTGTAGTATTAGCCAATATATTATTTATTTCCATTTATTTAGTCGCACTCGAACATGTTTGGCGTGTATAGTTAAATGGGAAGACCTGCCTATGTTTGATGGTCAGGTGTCCATATACATTTGATGTTTTATTTATTTATTTTTTTAAAGAAAGCATGATGTGTATATATATATATAGGAACTTATATGGAACATACATTATAATGGTGGAACATGCCTCTCTATACTGAGCCTGATACAATAAGCATCCAGATGCATGGCCAAAGATTAAAGGTACTCATTCATTCATTCATTCATCTTCTACCGCTATACCCGATCTTACCTCGAGTCCAGGGGGAGCCTGTGCCTATCTCTGGCATCTATGGGAATTAAGGCAGGATACACCCTGGAAGGAATGCCAACCCATCGCAGGTCACAAACACACACATTCATACACTAGGGACAATTTTCCAAGGTGCCAATCAACATACTGTGAATGTTTTTGGACCGGGGGGAAACCGGAGAAAAACCCCCTGAGGCACGGGGAGAACACGCAAACTCCACACACACATGGCCGGATGCTGGAGATGTGAGGCGAACGTGCTAACCACTAAGCCACCATGCCCCTAATATAAAGACATGTTTTATTTAATACTTTGGTTTTAAATATATGAATTCAATTCAATTCAAACCTACGGGAAAAAATGTCCGAAAACTCCAAATATTGAAATATTTTAAAAATGGTTGGAAATGTAAACAGTATTCCGTGGCTTTTTAGACAGTAGTGTATGTCTGGCTAGAATGAAGGGCATGCACACTGTACGGTCTCTGTGGGTGGGACGCCTGGCAGGTGGCAGATCGGCCTGGTGGGTGTGTGCCATGCTTTGCCGTCTGCCCTGAAGCAGCACCACATGGATGTACACAGTTTGTGCCAGACTCAGCTTGACCGTAACGGGTCTGTGGGTGTGTCATCAAACAGACTTATGCTCACTGCTAGTGTCCAGTTGGATTAGCCTCTAATAACCACATGGGTATAGAGCAGTGGTGCTGTCTGGCCTGGAGGGACGAGGCCGATGTGTGAGCTCAAAAAGACTAGGAAATATGGAATTATTTTTTTTTTCTGTACTAAATTCATATCCGTGCATGTATTTATTTTTGTCTTTGTGACTTCTCAGGTCAGATCCTGCACACAGATGTGGTGTACCTCCACGGCTCAGGGAGGAATAGAGAGGCTGACAAACTACGCCACCTCATGCTTAAATATAGGTAGTGCAATCTGATTATCTTTGCTCGATGTCAATTGTATTTTTATGTAATAAAAGTGAGATATATATATATATATATATATATATATATATATATATATATATATATATATATATATATATATTGCTCTGGCTCTGCATATTTATCGGCAATACGAGTGAAGACTGTTGCATTGTTGACTGCTCGTTTTGAAAAAAGTCATAGGCGTACGTTAATGTTTAGAAAAAAAATATATATATATTTTAATGGCTCTTTCTTATCACGTCTGTTATTGTCAGTTCGGTTCAAGTGTTTTGTGTTCATTTTTGTGTTCATTACCCTGATTTTTATGTAGATTTTTAGATTAATGTAAAAAAAACATTAACATTACAGCAAGTCCAATGTTCTTACATATTTCTTACATACGCACAAGATGTCTATTCACTGTCTATTGTATTCTCTATGGCTAAAAGTACATGCTCATTACAGCCACACCTTGGACTTTTTCAAATGTTCGCTAGAAATGTAGAAGCTTAACGATGTCTATTAATGATTTTATTATAATGAACATGTACTAACATGACAGTACTCCTGTGCGAAAGAGAGGCTCATGAGAGCATGATTTGGCGGTGGTAGCCCAGTGGTTAAGGCATTTGGCCAGGTTCAACACCGGCACCACCGTGCCGCCACTAGAGGGTCCTTAAGCAAGGCCCTAAGGTATACACATATACATACACGTGTGTGTGTGTATATATTGTATGTGTGTGTGTGTGTGTGTGTGTTGTGTGTGTGTGTGTGTGTGTGTGTGTGTTTGTTCTGTGTGTTATGTATGTGTGTATGTATGTCTGTCTGTCCTCATCTATATGCCTCTCTCCATTCTATGTCTCTATATATATATATATATATATAAGGGGCACGGTGGCTTAGTGGTTAGCAAGTTCGCCTCACACCACACCAGGGTCCGGGTTCGATTCCCGTCTCGGCCATGTGTGGTGTGGAGTTTGCATGTTCTCCCCGTACCTCAGGGGGTTTTTTCTCCGGGTTCTCCTCCAGTTTCCTCCCCCGGTCCAAAGACATGCGCAGGTAGGTTGATTGGCACCTTGGAAAATTGTCCCTAGTGATTGAGTGAGTGAGTGAGTGAGTGTGAGTGTGAGTGAGTGAGTGTGAGTGTTGTGTGTTGTGTGAGTGTGTGTAGTGTGTGTGAGTGTGTGTGTGTGTGAGTGTGTGAGTGTTTGTTTGTTTGTGTTTGTTTGTCCCTGCAAAGGGTTGGCATTCCATCCAGGGTGTGTCCTGCCTTAATGTCCATAGACGCCTGAGATGATATATGATATATATATATATATATATATTCTCATATATATATCTACCAATGAAAGTCAATTGTCTATAATAAACTCATGATTAAAAATGATGTATATAAATAATGTGATCCACTAATTAGTTCATCTTCAACAGATATCCAAAATATGATGGTGATGGTACTCGAGAAAATCGTGACATTTAATCTATATAGACCATCAGCCATCCTGGCTAGCTCATGGAAGGAAAATAGATCGATAGACCATCTATAAGAATAAGGTGAACGATCAGTGTCATATTTTTAAGATCCATGGACTATACGAGGAGGAAAAATGTTTGTAATCCAATGCAAGCCAAAAGCTTCTCAAACGTAAGGCACATCAGCCAAAATACATGAAAACCCCACTGCGTATCTTAAATATACGAGTGAGAATTATTTTTCTAAGGACTTGCATGAACACGATTTTGACATTTTCTTTTCCCTTCTCCCCCTCAATCCCAGCTGCCAGACTGTTGTCATAGGAAATGGAACAGCATGCAGAGAGACGGAGTCGTTCTTTGCTGATCTCATCAAAAGTGGCTTTTTCAAGCCGTTGGATGTGTCCTATTGGTAAGTGTGGAAATGTTCTACTTCTCTCTCTCTCACACACACCCCCACACACACACCACCACACACACAACACCCCCACATATATATACCCACACACACTTGCCCTTCAACAATGACCCAGTGTCAGTTTGGTTGTTTCTGCTTCGAAAGTGTCATATAAGAACTGCTGCAGGAGAGCTGATCTTAATCTGGCCAGAAAAAAAGAAAACAACCCCAGCACTTAACTCGTATTTGTTTAAAGTGAAGTCAAGTTCTGCCTTGAACCTTGTGCAAGTACAAAACCAAAAGTCTGGGGGGAAGGGGGGGGGGGGAATGCACGATCAATAAACTCCCAGTGGCAAGAGAATAACAACTATGGGAATATGCCAGAGTAGAGGAAATAAAGATGGTCGGCAGCGTGTACGTCTTGCGGATTTGAAATATCTGGACCGTGTTTGACTGTCTTTAATTAAAAACAAATATTTCTCACCACCCTTTAAACCAAAACTCGTCCAACATGCTCTCATCCAACTCAAATATCAGCTGGATTTGGGATCGTCTCATTCTCTATCTAGCCAGACCCGTGTTTGTTGACTTTTGGTTCGGGGCTGGAGGCCTGCCCAGAACCGCTCTGAAGTGGCCGTCTATGGAGTGCAGCAGTGGTGTGCTTTTTTTTTTTCTTCTTTTTTTTTTCCCTTTCCTTTTCTTTTCTTTTTTTTTTTAAGGGTTATTGCTCACATCTCTGAGCATAGCTTGAATAAGTCTGCCTTGGTAATTCTTAGTGAAGCACAGTGCGTCAATCCTGACATCCATGGTGCTCCACAAGTGGATCCATTTCAACCTCCATTCTAAAATGGAAGCAGAAGATTGGAGATGTGTACAAAACCAACCCCTGCATCTGCTTTCAGACACGGGGTGCCCATGCTGTAGCGCTGGTTCTGGTCTTGATTGAGACAACCGAATTTCAAGTTTCAATTTTGTATTCAGCCGCGTATACGCTCTTATATGTTACATAAGCTACTTATACGTTTATATGCTACTTATACGCTGCATATGCTGCCGTTTCAGCTTTTCCCGTCGGTCAGGGTAAAGCACCGTAAACATACATAGCAGATTTTCTGTACTACTACTACTACTAATAATAATAATTATAATAATTGTAATTAATATATAAGAATTCAGTGAATTTTGAAACTCATTATCAATTCCTTAACACTTCAAATATGGCACATTGTGTGTGTGTGTGTGTGTGTGTGTGTGTGTGTGTGTGTGTGTATATTATTATTATTTTCTTTTATATTTCAAAAAGACATAACAAATAGATTTTGCGGTTAAAATCACAATTTATTAAGTGTTTCATAGTTGTTATTTATTTTAATAGATTTTTAATTTAATTTAATTTAACCATTTAATTTTACTGTTTACTGCAATTTTACACATTTATATTTTACGCTTTAAGCTTAATAGAACTTTAATATAATGTATTTTTGTTTAAATGTTTTATAAAAATATATGTATGCATCATCATTATTAGCAGACTTCCCCTGCAGTACCGGTGCTGACCCTCTAGGGGTCATAAACCCCCAGTTGAAGAGGCATGGTTTAACACAATAGTACATCCCTTCTCAAAGATGGTAGCTTGACATCTAAGGCTGTGGGTTATTGATATGTAGGTTGGGATTTTGCACCGGGGGCCCCTACGCAAGGCCCTTAAACCCTTATGGTTGACTGTATGTCTCTGACCCCACCTTCCTAACATTGCTAGGGTGATATTGAAAGAAAGCCTTTCCCTGTACTGACAAGCATAAAGCACCTTTCCCCCTTCGTTCAAAGCAGTATGCGCAAAATGTTTAAAATGCATTTATATACTGCAGGGATCCATTCCTGTTCATACGCACCCCCAACCTATCTTATTTAAATATACATGTTCAAACTCTGCTTTCCATTTTGTATTTTCATTCCGCTTAGTTACTCAGTAAATGGGTATTTCAGCCAGAACTCCAAGTAACACGATAGACATGCTTTCATCAGCTTTTGTCATTGGCCCGTGTTGACCTTTTTATTTTGAAATTCATCTGCTCTTTCTAGCGCGTTGTGGTTCTCAAGGGCCTGAAATCGACACATTCCTATTAGAAAAGTGGCTTGTTTTTGTTGTTTTTGGGTTTTTTTTTTTATTCTATTGGTATATTTTTCTGTAAATAATCTAATAAATAAATGGGCTGATGCGGTACATATTTCTGAACTTCAGGGATATTGTTTTTAGATATCCTTGTCATGACTTTGCAAAGCCTCAAGTCGAATCAGACCAGGACATTATTATGGAGCTGTGCATCAAAACCTCATGTTGAATTACTGGTACTAAGAATTGTACAAAATTGAAATGTGGGTGTTTTGTTTTTTTTAAGGCTTCAAAAATGTGTCAAAAGTGTTAACACTAGCTTAGGTATACATACTTAAATTTCATACAGTCTCACACACTCCGCTTTGGACAGAGTGTCTTTTTCCCCAACTTAATTAAACCTCTGGGTTCATTTGCACCATCTGCTTTTTGTCTGTGCTCAGTGCTGATGAAAAGGCCTCCTGGTGCCTTCATTCCTCAACCTTCTCTCTCTTTCTGTCCCCTCATTCCTGCCAGCCTGTTCTCTTCTTCTTTTCCGCCCGACTGCTCCTGCGCAGTGACAGCCGGAGCCGGCAGCACGCATGCAGCCTGTAGGAGAATCACCTCGTGCACATCGTGGTTCTCCATTTAGACTCAAACATTACCACGTTTTCATTTCTGTCGAAAAGACCGTCTTTTACCTTTATAGTCAATGTCTATAAATATGACATTTAATTAAAAACACATAGCTTTGCTACCATTTTTGAAATGATGTATTAATTTAGAAGTGTAATCATTTTGTATCCCTTCGTTGTCTTCTTTTTATTGTGTCCTGAAGTGCTCCTGGTGCTTCTCCGTGTTAGGCTAAAAGACGATAATCATCTGTGTGTTTTAGTCTGCTCTTTTCTATTTATTGCTAAAACTGTGCTATTCTGTACCACTGCACTGACCCCATCTTAACATATAATAATAATAATAATAATAATAATAATAAGTTAATACAAATTCACTTTAACTATACTAATTTTATTCATGCGTGAGTAACGCAGTGTGCATTACTGTGTGAGTGATCTACTCCTTCACTATGCGTTGTGTCGGTGAATGAACGAAACCCAGACAACAAAGAACAAAAAAGAACAAACGAATAAAGAAACTTCAGTCTCACGCTTATTAACAACAGGTATGAGCTCCTCACTGTATTACCGTATGTAAATTTACAGAAGCCCGTTGCATTAACAAAAGAAAAATGCGCTTGTGTGTAACCTAAACGTATCACTGGTTTATATGGAACCAGAACTTGAATTCTTAATTGAGCTACGTAGAATATTTTAAACAATTAAAACAACCAGTAAAAAAAAGGAACATTTTAAATGAACAAGAAATGAATATTAAAATAATAATTTTCAGAGTAAAAGAAAAATGAAATAATCAGTCTTTTTATTGAAGGGAGAGACTTGGAGGTTAGAGTATTAGAAATATGAAAAGTATGGTACATTGAATGTACAGTATATGTATGCTGTATGTTGTGTGTTTGTATGCTGCATGTTGTGTGTTTGTATGTATGTTATGTGTGTGTGGTATATATATATATATATATATATATTATATATATAGATATATATATATATACATACACACACACACACACACACACACACACACACACATATATATATATATATATATATATATATACATATCTACATATACATATCTATATACATATCTATACATATATATATACATATACACGCACACAATATATAATTCTAATGTCTTTTAAGCATTGCTGATTGCTGTAATCATTGTTAGGTCAAAAAAAAAAAACTTAAATTGCATCATTGTAACTGTTGTGCATTTCGTGTATTGGAGCAAATTGCATCTTGCTTATTTGAGCGCTTGGTGCAGTGTAAGTTAACAGACCCGTAGATGGTCCATTCTTCGGTGTATAGTAAGCACCTAAGACAAAAATCCACTTTGTGTCCGTTTCTCTTTCAGCCGTGCAGACGAGTAACAAGAATGAAACGATTGTTTCTAAGGTCAAGCTTTGACAGCTTTGTCTGTTTACTCACTTGCCTTATGATGAACATAACTCGGAGACTTAAAATACAAAATTTAAGTTGACCATCGGAGGAATGACCTTTCCTGTCAGAGCGCATCCTTTTAAGTTTTAAGGAGTGAGCGTGCGCAACAAGCTGGTTCTTCTCTTTGCCACATTTTTCCTTTCAGTTGAGATGTCAGAAATCCGCAGATTCCTCTCCGCTGTGTAGTGGCAGTCACTATAAATGCTTTGCCTCTTTCTAGGTTATTTCTTGCTGTGTGCGGTTAAAAAGTGCATACATGGAAGCTAGAATTGTAAACTGCATTTTGGAGAGAGAAGAAATGGAATGCTTAATCACTAGTTACGCGCACGCCTTTCTCCGTGGATTTATAATCTCGCGTATTGGCAATGCCGCAGCGCAGCGCAGCACTGCGTACTGCTGTTCCTGTGCGATGACTGTGCGTCTCGCTCCTGAGGTGGAGATGACGTGTGCTGTTTAACGAGAAAGCCTAGAGTGCTATCTCCAACTGATCATGTCAGTTTGGCTATAAGAGCAGCCACGGTGATACAGCACTTTGGCTGCTGACCACTCACACTGTGCTTTCAGCCATGCTAGGAGAAGTTTTTTATATATATATATATATATATATATATATATATATATATATATATATATATATATATATATATATATATATATAAAACCTTGACCTGCCACTGACCATTAGTTTCAGTCTGTATAGCAGATGTCACACACACACACACACACACACACACACACACACACACACACACACATATATATATACACACACATATACACCCTACATACATACACACACACACACACACACACACACACACACACACACACACACACACACACACACACACATATATATATATATATATTCCTGGTGTACAAGAAAAACCTCCATCACACCAACCTGTTGTAAATCAACAATTGTTTTTATTTTATTTTTTAATAAATCTCAGCCTCTTTGAACACACATTTTTTTTAAAGAACAATATAAGAACAATTTCCAGAGTGAAATGCATATAAAATTATGAATCACATTATTTTGAAGAGAGATTTTGAATGAACTTGATATATCTAGTATAATATGTCCCAATTAGTTATAGCATTAAAACATTAGTATTCATTTATGGTACATTAAGAACAGAAAAATGCGATGAATGATTAATCTCAATTAATCGCATCATTGCCACAAACTCATTAATCACATTTTTCTGTTCTCAATGTACCATAAATGAATACTTTTCATGCTTTTCATGCTATAACTAATTGTGACTTAATATTCATTTCTTGTTGATTACTTCTTTTTTATTTTTTTATTTTTTTCATTTTTATAGTGATTGTGTTCATTGTAAAATATGCTACGTGGCTCCTTTAAGAATTAAATTCGTAAACTGGTGTGTGTGTGTGTGTGTGTGTGTGTGTGTGTGTGTGTGTGTGTGTGTGTGTGGGATATGATCATTCGGGTGGGTCATTGTTGAAGCACGCGTGTCACTGAAAACACTATGAACGTCTCAGTGCAGCATCGCCATATGTCATGTCAAATGTCAGATCTTTTCCTTGTAGTTATATTAGTTTAGTATTAAACGTTGTTGACGACAAGTTTTATATTGGAACTGAGCTGCATTCTATATTAAAATCCTATTCTTTTTGTCCTCTTATGTATTTTCCCATTATGGTGAATAGAACTGCTTTTTAATGACCTTGCGATTGCTGGTGGTCTTGCTACTTGATTCTTTTGTGTGTGTGTGTGTGTGTGTGCGGGCTCTCGTCATTTCACTTTGTTTCATTTCACTGGAGTCTGTCTTCAGGTAATTAATGCTCTTGGATCCCGGCCTGTTCTTGGTAAAATGAGATCATTCCTGGCTGCAAGGCCTCGGATGATGACGATTTGGCATCGGCGATATTCGTCGTCTGGAAGTGCGGAGGATTCTGGGTAGGGTGATTAGGTCAGTAAGGGATGGAGGATAATTATGGACACAAGCCTGCAGATATAGGCTATGTTGAAGGTTGCATGTCTGAATTAGAAAGGACAGCTGGTTTAGGAATTGCTCGAGAAACGCTCATGCTCTTTGCAGCGCAACTTGTTAAGCTTTCTGCTTTAGTGACCGTAATGGTTATTGGAGAGCGTCATGAAAATCAGGGCAAAGAAAGTCGCCTTAGTGTCAGCCAAGATTTATTGATTTCTGTCGCCAAGTGAGCTTTATTTAGGTGCAGTGTACTGTTTAAACAAAATGTGGACGGAGCTATTACACATTTAATGTGCATTTTGTGTTCGAATAACCTCTATCTTTAGTTATTTGGAGGTTATTTGAACACAAAATGCACATTTTAGAGAGTGTTAGTAAAGTCAAGTAGGTGAGTTTGAGGAGGCCTGTGGTGCTTTTCAACTTCTTCCTCAATACGTTTAGTATGTTGTTTTTTTTTTTTATATATATATATATATATATATATATATATATCTATAATATATATATATTATATCTATTTTTTTTTTTTTTTTTTTTTTTTAAAGCAGGCCGATCATGATCATCTCCCACGTCACCCCATATGTTCACGCAGCTGGCTTGTGTTGTATTTGATTATATAGCGCGCACACTTGATTCAAACAAATTGATTGCTCCTCTACCTTCATAAAAGTCTTCGCTAGGATGCTAATTTAGCGCCTGTCAAAGTAATTAATACGTTCTTTTTTTTTTATAAGAAGTATTGTTTAAATGCAAATATTTGCATCAGTTTTATTTGCTTACATTTCGCATAATCTTAGATCTCTTCCCTGCGATCCTAATAAATTGTAGGGAAACTTTTTGTTATAATTTGTTTGTACACCAGGATGGGGTTTTAGTGAAGCATTCAAGATGTAATGGAAGTGTGTTTTTATATATATATATATATTATATATATATATATATATATATATATATATATATATATATACATGGATGGCTATGGATGGATGGATGGATGGAGCAATTCACAGAAATATTCTATTATTCATATCTTTACATGATGCCTCGACTTCTAAGGATTTACTGTAAGAGCAAGTTAAAATTGGCATAAATAAAAAAAAAAGAAAAGAAAAGCAGGGGTTGCAAATCCTTTATGATGAATGACCGCGTCAGTTGCTGCTTGTTTATGAAACTTCATTAATTAAAGGTTTGAGATCCGTTAAGTCGATCGGCCATTTAAGAACGTCATTATCGTACCTTTGTCTGGAGTCCAGTCATTGATGAACCTAATTTCCACTGGCAGACTGGATATGAAAATCTAATATCACGATTAAAAAGTTATCACGCTTATCAGTATTATCATTATTATTTGTTTAAATGAGGTGAAAATGTTAAAAAAAAGAAAAAAAAAGAACCGATGAAAAGTGCATCTAACCCAGTGGTTTTTTGCTTTACTAGGATAAAGTATAATTGCACCTCCTCTGCAGTAGGTGGCAGTGGCGCTCTCATTGTCCGAGTGTGTGCAGGGAATATTATGACGAAAAAATGACGTCTGGGTTCAGGACCCGGTATCGCCAAGCTGCCGCCTTTGGGTCCTTAAGCAAGGCCCTTAACCCTCTGTGTATCATGGCTGACCCTGCACAATGACCCCAGCTTCCAAACAAGCTCGGATATCTGAAGAAAAGAAGCTCACAGGGTCAATAAAGTATTCATTCATTCATTCATTCATCTTCTACCGCATTATCTGATGTTCCCTCGGGTCACGGGGAGCCTGTGCCTATCTCGGGCGTCTATGGGCATTAAGGCAGGATACACCCTGGATGGAATGCCAACCCATCACAGGGCACACACACACACATTCACACACACATTCATACACTAGGGACAATTTTCCAAGGTACCAATCAACCTACCGTGCATGTTTTTGGACCGGGAGGAAACCGGAGAACCCGGAGAAAAAAAAAAAAAAAACCCCCTGAGGCACGGGGAGAACATGCAAACTCCACACACACATGACAGAGACAGGAATCGAACCCGGATCCTGGCGGTGTGAGGCGAACGTGCTAACCACTACGCCACCGTGCCCCTGTTATGATATAGTTATGATATAATATAAATATAGTTATAATAAAAATACACAAGTTTTTCCACAGATGCCTTCCTAGTCTTTTACGTCGATCTAAAACCACATTGCATCACTTTGGTTTTTATCAGTCTGGGTTGAGCAATTGAACTCGCTGTCAATCTTGTGTCGCATTAAAGCCAGCTGCGAAATATGTATTGTCAGTTGCTATTTAGTGGCTTCATGTGATGTTCTCATGTCTCGAAGCAGTCCCTACCAGTAACACATTTACTGTGCTGCACATTTAATGCCTCGTTTTGCCCGCGCCTGGTGGTTTGAAGTTTATTGCCTTCGGAGGAGAGAACGACGCGCTCGAAAAAACCTCCGTGCCACATCTGCATAAGTCAACTGCAGTACTCATTAACATGGTTTGGATGGTTAGTGGACGGCTGGCTTGGAGCTGCTATTTTGGGTCGGGTTTTAGTGGCAGGCATTTGTGCACCATTTGATGAGCAGGAACCTTGGGATTTTTTCTTTTTCCATTTTTTTTTTTTTAAATTAGATTGAATGTCCTTTAAAAAGATTTGATGAAAGGCTCTCTTGGCCAGTTGTGCCATATAAAACATGTATGATTATAGTGAAAGTAAGCTTTCCCCCCACAATTATTTGTATAAAACCAGTATGTCTCTTAATTTTGACATGTTAGAACCTTATCGCCTTTGGAAAAGAATTTTCCTGTTTTTTTGGGGGGGGGGATTTCCACAAACGATGATAGATTGGTACACATTTTTCATGGATAGATGATAATGCTACGCTGCTTTTAATTACGTCATAGTGTCGAAAGACTAGTATATAGTATTATATATAGTATTGTAGCATGCCAGCAGATGGCAGCACAAGGCAGCATGCACAGTCGCAGTACGCACCGACAAGTGTGCCAAAGGAAATCGTCCTGTGTTTGTATGGCATATTCCAGCGATGTACGACTATGCCCTATTTACATGATGATCGTGTGTAAACATAGATAAATAAAGTACTTTCTTGTTGAGCTGTTTGAAGGCTACAGTTCCTCAATAAACGACTCTGACATTGACATGTGACATTGATGAAGGTTTAAGAGACTAAACCCAAGTGTGTGTGTGTGTGTGTGTGTGTGAGTCAGTGTCAGACCGTAAGGGTTCTCGAGTCATCGGCAGTGCTTAGAGGCAGGTTGCCTTTCTGAGTGGATGTGTTCCCATTCACTTGGGGCAGAGTGGGTATGGACATCCTTTTGCTGGCTGCCATGGATATGTCCTTTCATTAATATGACAGCACCCATGTATCCATGCCAGGGTCAGTACGGACTGCTATTTAGCCTCCCCAGCGGCTGTCGTTAATTAATTCGGACGTGACCAGGGACAGTTTCGTGCCTTCGATATATTTTTTTCCCCTGCTAGGATTCATGTTCGACACCCTCTCTGTTTCAGCTGTCCTCAAGCAGCTAACAGTGTCTCATATCACTTAATTGCTTTTACTTGGTTTGCGTGCGTGTGTGTGTGTGTGTTCGTGTTTGGAACGGTAGCGGGGTGTTGGCGGCGGGGAGAGTTGGTTGGTTAAGTGCTCATAATCTGTTAATCAAGGGAACGTGTTGCTAAGTATTTTGAAATACTTGTATATACTATTTATATATATTATATATATATATATATATATATATATATATATATATATATATATATATATATATATATATATATATATATATATATATATATATATATTATTACTTAATATTTTTGCTACTTATCCCTAACTAAGCACATATTTTTCACACGTGCTTTCACCATTTTGGTTTGATTTTTGTAAAAAAAAAAAAAAAATTTTTAAAAATTAAATAACTATCAAATTAAATTAAATAATGCATTCAAAAAGGGTGCACTTTCTTTTTCACATGATTAATTTTAACTGTTTTGCTTGCTTCTCGTTTTTTCCATGATACTTCTGTTGCAGCTTACGTCTGTCTGTCTGGGAAAGAGTGGGTATTTAGACAAATAAGGGTCGTTTATTACTTCGTTAAGTGTCTCTATATTCCCTCCCTCATACTGTAATGATAGAAACTTGTGTGTGTGTGTGTGTGTGTGTGTGTGTGTGTGTGTGTGTGTGTGTGTGTGTGTGGCATCGTTAAATGACCCTCTCCACTGTGACCTTACTGAAGGTCATATGCCAGGCCTTGTTAGCACAGTTTTCACAGTGACATGTCAGCTGTACAGAGGGGCAGATGGGGATGGTGGGGTAAGATGTTCTGTTGCAGGAGGAAGGGGGGGGGGGGGTGGTGGGGGGGGGGGATGGTAGACTCCAGAGGAGAATAAAAAACAGACCACAGGTCCTTCTAATAGAAGATCCAAAAGCCCTCTGTTAGCTGTCATGGCTAAGATTACAGTAATTGGCGAACTTGACATAGCCAGCCATTCTATACAAGGAGGATTGAGTGGAGTGGTTAATGATGTCATCATTTTTTTTCTCCCTAATTTAATACACTTTTTTTTTTTTTTTTTTTTTTTTAACGATTTTGATGAAAGCTCGGAAAAGGTCGGCATCTGGCCTTCACTCTGACCTCGCCGATGTTACCGTAAAGGTAGTCTGGTTTTTGGGGAGCAGTAAAAACTTGTGGCTGACCTTGACCTTGACTGTGTATGTATGTTTTCAGGAAGCAATAAATGCCTCCTTTGGAATCCGCTCCTGACCTTGGGTTCGAACACCCATTTTTTGATGAGGTAGAAATGCTGCTTTTGTGTGAAGACTTTCCAGAGGTTCTATGAAGCTATAAATTCAGATAAAAAAAAAAACAATTTGTTTATTAAAAAGTGCATAGTCCATGGTGCTTTTTCTGCATTATATAGTAATGGGAGTTTATTTGGATATTAGATCAAATCATTATGTGTGTGCTATAAAGCTTTAATAAACTGATTGAGTTGCTGCCGTGACATTTATGCACGTGTTGCTGAATCACGGTCCTTTTTATTATGTCCTCTAGATGGCAGTGTTAGATTGGCTTTTTTCCATGCCAAATCCTCCCATGACATGCCATTAATCATTAATGAGTTTTATTGTGGTATTTACATATTACGGAATGGAAACCATGTCTGAAGGGATAAACACTCATTTGTTTGAGTTTGGAGCATGTGAGAAGTAACATCCATCGCCATTTCACATTCTTCGTGTACATGTAAATAATACTACATGTTAACAAGCAACATCTTGTTGCGTTCATTTGCTATTCCATGTGTTTATATTCAAAATATTCTTTTAAACTTTGGATTTTTTAGTATTTCAGGGTTTCCTGTTTAAGCAAAGTCTGTGTATTAATCTCTCATATATGTCGCCGGCATGCTCTTTATGGACAAACTCACAACTAATAAAGCGCAATCTTTCATTCGTACTGCATTATCTGTGTAAAGCTGCGTAGAGAAAATGTCTGTTGTTAGAAGCGCTATACAAATGAATTAGACTCGATGCATTCTATATATAGTGTGTCTATATATGCCCCTTTTTCATTGTTTAACTCTTATTGATCTGAGGCATGTAGGTTACCTCTTCAAGTCAATAAGTGTCTGTTTAAGTCGCATCCAAAAGTTCTTGTTAACTTTCTCTGTACAGCTGTTCTCTTCGTTTTACACAATCAGATAGATATATCTAGAATTATATATCTATAATTCACAATAATAGCAGCGGTGAAAATCATTAAAAAAAAAAATCGCGATCCATAGATATGCACAGATAGACAGACTTTTCATAGATTCACAGTAACATAGATAATTTAGTATATATTTGTTTAATCAAGATGGTATTTATTTAGCATAGATTTGAGATGAAATGTAATTGTGACACACTAGCCTAAATGAAGCACTGTCAACAGAACCAAACAAATGCTCCATACCTTATACAGACCTGAAAACATTAGTCAGCACATACATAAAGAAAACATAACATGCATTTAAACAGCCGTTGGGATGAAGTAAACTACACACGATGCCGGATAGGACACTCATGACTAACCCACACGTTTCTACTATCAGGAGAAATTCCCCCAAAGTGCCCAACCTGCCAAATTCCCATAACCATAAAGCATATTCTGATTGGTTGTAACACATGTTTTACTCTGTTGACCCCATTGAAAAGGTTTTTAATCAAATCAATCAAAATTTAGTTTTAAATTTTATCGAAAAAAAAACCTTAAACATATTATTATTACATTATTTACATTTTATTCTTTTAATTTTGATTAATAAAACCTAGATCTCAACATGATCATAGCCATAGAAGCTGGCATGGCGTTAAAAAAACAAAAACCAAACCATTAGCCTAAATATTTGGCTTCTTGTATCCTAGTACATCCACTGATTGATAGTTGATCAATAAGGTTATTCATTCATTCATTCATTCATTCATTCATTCATCTTCTACCGCTTTATCCGATCTTCCCTCGGGTCTTGGGGAACCTCTGCCTATCTCAGGCGTCTATGGGCATTAAGGCAGGATACACCCTGGATGGAATGCCAGCCCATCGCAGGACACACACACACACACACACACACACTTACAATTACACATATTCACACACTAGGGACAATTTTCCAAGGTGCCAATCAACCTACCGTGCACGATTTTGGACCGGGGAGGAAACCGGAGAACCCGGAGAAAAACCCCCCTGAGGCACGGGGATAACATACAAACTCCACACACACATGGCCGAGACGGGAATCGAACCCTGACCCTGGTGGTGTGAGGCGAACGTGCTAACCACTAAACCACCATTATTTACACAATTTACTGTTTATACATAAATATCTGTTGTAAGTGTCAACGTGATAGACGCTAATCTTTAAGTACCCTTTGGGTTTGAAAGACCTTTGATGGCTAAGGTAAACCAAAGCATACAGTATATGGAAGAAGGTATTAGGACTCCAAAGTTACCACAAAGTTGCACCCTAAGGCTTCTTCACCTCACCTGCGGACTTTACTAGCTTCCCACGACAGTGGAGGGTATTATAACAGCAAATGGTGGCTGCGGGTCGAATGGGATTTTCCGGTTTTCCATCCATATAGTGTGTGTGTAATGTTTGTGTGCAGTACATAAAAACAGTCCGTTAATGAGTTAAAACGTTCATATTCTCTGTGGAGATTCTTTACAGAGGCTTCTGGTTTGATCTTATGAGGGTGGGACTTTTCAAACGATCATTAATTCAATTAGTTTTATGAAATGCAATATCTATCTATCTATCTATCTATCTATCTATCTATCTATCTATCTATCTATCTATCTATCTATCTATCTATCTATCTATCTATCTATCTATCTATCTATCTATCTATCTATCTATCTATCTATCTATCTATCTATCTATCTATCTATCTATCTATCTATCTATCTATCTATCTATCTATATATATATATATATATTGTAATGTATGTAATGTATATTTGATTTTCAGTATCACAAATGAAGCTGGAGCATCCATCTACAGTGTCAGTCCAGAGGCAGTAAAGGAGATGCCAAATCTAGATCCTAACCTGAGAAGTGCAGGTAACCAAGTTCTTCACTTTTCTTGCTCTCTCTCTCTTTCTCTCTCTCTCTCTCAACCTCCCCCTCCTCTTTTCTCTGTCTCAACATTCTAACCTCCCTGACAGGAAAACTGCCAAATGTCTGTAATATAATATTAGCATCAAAGTGTATTTTCAGCCAAGTTTTAACATCTCACATTACATATGAATTGTAAGCCTGAGCGTTTTCTTCTCTGCTTGGAAAATGTAAAAGGAAAAAGTATATTCTACATCAGAAGCGTTTAAGTCTTCCAGACTGCTTTTGTTAACGTACCTTTTCAACCTTTTTTTGGGGTGGGGGGCAGTTGCCTCTTAGCCACATGACACTATGACACATTACAACATGACCGTGTTACCCCATTACAACCGTCCTAACTCACCGACCAATCCATTTTGCTTTTAAGTTATAACATGCATGTCTTACATTATTTGTTGTGAATTCTACTAGATCTGTGTATCTCATTACTTTACTGTAAAACTGGACTTTCCATGCGTTGTGTCTGTCCTGGACCACACAGACACTCCAGTCTGTGATCCCAAACACACACAAAAAAAAGCACTGGAAAGGACTCAAATCCTCTCAAAAGCAGGATCTGAGAATTATTCCAGACTTCCTCTATAAAAGAGGTAAATCAACATCGCATTTATCATAAATTTCCTTTTTGGTCAAGTGCAAGCGTGAACTGGGAAGGGGGGGGGGGGGGCTGTATTTGTTGTGTTTTACGAAAGCCATAAGAAATTGCATTATGTGTGTGTGTGTGTGTGTGTGTGGATGCGCTGGGGTAAATATTCATCTTCTCTAAATTCTCTAATAATAGAAGTCCTCATTAATGTTAGTTTCAGTAGTTTCACCTTGTTCTCATCAGTGTCACACTCTGTAAATAAGTCCACAAGGGTACACATATATATGCAACAATGGAAGAAAATTGGAGTGGGGTACAGTCAATCAGTGAAATGTGCTCTGTCAGTGACTATCTGCTTGGTCAGTTGAATATGTTGATTATTCAGCTTCTTGCTAACGTTTGTGTATAGGTGCTTGTCAGGGAATATGTGCTTGGCCAGTGATTATACTGTACCTCTAAAAAAAAAAATATATATATATATATATATATATATATTTATATATATATATATATATATATATACTTGGTCTGTGATTATGCAGCCTCTATCAGTGGATAGGTGCATGTTTAGTAAGTGGGCATCCTTTGTCAGTGGATATGTATCTCATCGGTGTGCATGTAGCATCTTTCTGTGTGTTCTATAGTTATTATTGTACTGTCTCTTGTCAGTGGATATATACTTCAGTGATTATGCAACCTTTAGTTGGTGCGTATGTTCCTCATCTGTGATTATGCAGCATCCGTGGGTGGAGATATACTTGGCCAGTGATTATGCCGCATCTGTTATGTGCTTAGTCAGTGATTATTCAGTCTCAGTTGGTGGCTATGTGCTTAGTCAGTGATTACGCAGTTTCTGTCTGTGGTTATGTCCTTGGTCAGTCATTAGGCAGTCTCTGTCTGTGGTTATGTCCTTGGTCAGTCATTAGGCAGTCTCTGTCTGTGGTTATGTCCTTGGTCAGTCATTAGGCAGTCTCTGTCTGTGGTTATGTCCTTGGTCAGTCATTAGGCAGTCTCTGTCGGTGGTTGTGTGCTTTATCAGTGATTATTCAGTCTTTATCGGTTGTTTTGTGCTTGGTTAGTGATTATGCAGTCTTTGTCGGTGGTTGTGTGCTTGATCAGTGATTATGCAGACTCTGTCGGTGGTTGTGTTCTTTATCAGTGATTATTCAGTCTTTGTCTGTGGTTTTGTGCTTGCTGAGTGATTATGCAGTCTCTGTCTGTGGTTATGTGCTTGGTCAGTGATTATGCAGTCTTTTTTGGTGGTTTTGTGCTTGTTGAGTGATTATGCAGTCTCGGTCGGTGGTTATGTGCTTGGTCAGTCACTATGCAGTCTCGGTCGGTGGTTATGTGCTTGGTCAGTCACTATGCAGTCTCTGTCTGTGGTTATGTACTTGCTGAGTGATTATGCAGTCTCTGTCTGTGGTTATCTGCTTGCTGAGTGGTTATGCAGTCTCTGTCTGTGGTTATGTGCTTGCTGAGTGGTTATGCAGTCTCTGTCTGTGGTTATGTGCTTGCTGAGTGGTTATGCAGTCTCTGTCTGTGGTTATGTGCTTGCTGAGTGGTTATGCAGTCTCTGTCTGTGGTTATGTGCTTGCTGAGTGGTTATGCAGTCTCTGTCTGTTGTTGGTCAGTGATACAGCCTCACTACAGTAACCTACATTCATACTAATTCATTGATCTACACTCAGTACCTTATTATGATAAATGGAAAAACATACCTCGAGAAATATTTTCAAATTAAAAAACCTGCAATATCACACTTTTTAGCTCAGGGGCCACATTGACTTAAACATTTGATAGACGGGCCAGGCCAGCACCAGATGCATACATATCAAACATAAACATATAAAAAGCATTAATGTTAATACTCAACATGTCACCGTACCTAATGCACGCATCACGGCATTGATCAAATGAATGCAGTCATAGTTAGGATATGATTTAATTTGGACTTTTCCGTACCAATCTGCAGTGGTCCAAAGGACCGAGGGGCCGGCTGTGGCCAGCGGGCCGTAGTTTGCCCAGCCGTGATTTAGACACTTTGCAGGAACACTTGAAAATGAGCCCAGGAGCCTGCTAATTCTCTCAGATATTGCGGAGATGTTTTTACATGTTGAGTCCACCTGTGGAAAAGTTTATTGACTGGACATGATTTGGAAAGGCCTCGCTATTGAAGGCCTCACATCTGACGATGCATATCAGAGTAAAACCATGAGGACAAAGGAACTGCCTACAGAGCTCAGAGACAGGATTGTGTTCCAAGGCACGGATTTGCAGCAAGGCTACGAATAACGATCTGCTGCACTGAAAATTCCCAAGAGCACCAGTGGCCTGCAAAATGTTTCAATTGAATACGTGTGGCACACCCAGGACTCTAGTTGAGCTGGTTCCCTGGCCAAAATGAGAAATCCAGGAGACTGGACTCAGTAAGTGAACCTGATGGTCACTCTGACTGAGTGGAGATGGAATAAAGTGTGGAGATGGTTATCTATATATAAATTTCATCCAATAACAGCAACCCTACACTGATCTGGACTTCAGACTCTAAACTTAAGACTCTTCTCACCACAAGACTCAACAGAAACTTGCTTGGAGTTTGTCAAATAAAGGACTCTCGGACTGCGGATCTGTGGTTCAAGGAAAGAAAGCCTTCAAAACGAATGTTGGGAGCTAATAGGGCACTGTTCATCACCTGCTTAAAACCATCCCATAATTGAAGTATCGTGGGGGCAGCATGTTGCTGTGGGGATGTTTTTGTTTTTTTTTCTCTCCCGTGGGACTATGGAACTCCTCTAAGGGATATCCTTCAAAAACACAGGAGTGGTCGACCTTATTGAACATCTTTATTTGAACTGCTGCCAAAAGTTCCATGAAGTGCCATGTAAAGCATGAAAACGTCTGACCTGCATATGATATTTCATTTTTCCTTAATTATTCAAAATTACAGACTTTTCTATCTATCTATCTATCTGTCTATCTATCTATCTATCTATCTATTTATCTATCTTTCTTTATGTCTGTCTGGCTTTGTCTCTGTCTTTATGTTTATCTATCTATCTATCTATCTCTCTATCTATCTTTGTCTGTCTTTGTCTATCTATCTATCTATCTTATCTATCTATCTATCTATCTATCTATCTATCTATCTATCTATCTTTGTCTGTCTTTATCTAATCTATCTATCTATCTATCTATCTATCTATCTATCTATCTATCTATCTATCTATCTATCTATCTTTGTCTGTCTGTCTTTATGTCTATCTGTCTGTCTGTCTATCTTTGTTTGTCTATCTATCTATCTCTCTATCTATCTCTCGGTCTATCCTTATGTCTGTTTATCTATCTATATTTATGTCTGTCTGTCTTTGTCTCTGTCTTTATGTCTATCTATCTATCTATCTATCTATCTATCTATCTATCTATCTATCTATCTATCTATCTATCTATCTATCTATCTCTATGTCTGTCTGTCTTTATCTATCTATCTATCTATCTATCTCTGTCTGTCTGTCTTTATCTATTTATCTATCTATCTATCTATCTATCTATCTATCTATCTATCTATCTATCTATCTATCTATCTCTGTCTGTCTGTCTTTATCTATCTATCTATCTATCTCTGTCTGTCTGTCTTTATCTATCTATCTATTTATCTATCTATCTATCTTTGTCTGTCTGTCTATGTCTATCTGTCTCTCTATCTTTATGTCTGTCTGTCTTTGTCTGTCTGTCTTTATGTCTATCTGTCTAACTATCTATCTATCTTTGTCTGTCTGTCTATCTATCTCTCTGTCTATCCTTATGTCTGTTTATCTATCTGTCTGTCTGTCTGTTTAAATAAACAAAATTACAGACTTTTCTGGAATTCTTCTTTCACTCGGGGATCCGAGCAGTAGATTAATGCGAAACAAATCTCGTTGAACATTTGCAACCTAACACTGAAACAAATCGAAGGGGGTCTGAATATTTCTATTAATTGGTTCATGTTCCAAATAGCATTTTACATGATGTGAATCGACAGACCTGATATGACCGTGCGATTCTCCGGCATGAACGTATACGACTATGATTTGTTTGGAGTCGTTCGATGATTAGAATGATGTGTAATTAGAGAAGAGAAAAAAAAGGCAGACTGTGGGTAATACCTGTACTCGAGGTGTGACTGAGACTTGAAGTAGGTGGCCGTGAGTGAAGGGTGAAGGTGGGATGCGGCGAGACGACTGCCGTGCCTCGCTCGCTTGCATCTCCGCATTGAGCTCAGTGGGAAGCTCCAGCCTGCAATAATATTTGCACTGGGATCGGGTTTCCACCCGGGCCTTGTACAGTAACGTCCAAAACGCGCCGCGCTGCCTCGCTCTCGGTAATGTCGACCATGTTTTCCAACAGACAGGCTGAAACCAGCTCTTGTTCCCTAACATTATTTCTCTAAGGGTTTATATTCCACGGGTCTGTCTTTTCCGCTTGTCTCTTCCCCCCCCCGCTTACATATTTTCATAGTCTTTGTCTTGATCGCTCGCAGTGAAAGTTTAAGCATTTCTAATTCTCACCGTCGGCCCTCGGCAAGGCTCGAGTAAATCAAACAAGTGCGACCAATAGCTAATGCATATTATTCGCGTCTGTGCAATAACTGTCTCTTCCTGACAGTGTGTATATTTGCTCTACCAGCTGTCAGATTTATATTCTTTCTTAAATGAATTATTCAGTCGTATTTTTCTAGGAACAAACCGTCTCTTGTCTTTACTCGTGCTCAGTGTTCATGAACGTGTAGATTATCAAAGGACCCGTGTGTGTCTCTCTCTCTCTCTCTCTCTCAAACATATTTGAATGTATTTGGTTTGGTGCATGCAATGGCGTATTCATCTGAAGCCCAGGCTGTTAAATGATCCTGTCATGCATTCGCACTTAAACATCATAGCGTGTTTGTTGATTTTTCCTTTCCAAGCCCCTCAGCCAAAAGCCAGTCTGAAAGGCCTTTAAAACACCTTCAAATGTCGGCTTTTTTTTTCCTCCTTTTTTTTTTTTTCTTTCTTTCTTTTTTTTTTTTGTTCAATTAAGGACACCGTCCTCTACCTTGCTGGAGCTGTTGTTGATTTGAACTGGTCAACTCTGTATCAACCGAAGTGCATTAATGACCGATTAGTCTTAGTCTTTTTTGCACCTCCTGGGGGGAACCTCCTACGGGGTTCCCCCCCAGACATTATCTTCATATTTGTAAAAGCGATTCCTTTCATGTCTAACGGTTTAATTGTTTTATCTCCCCCCCCCCGTTTGTTCACCGTGCCTGTGTGTTTACAGGCATCCCACCACCACCAAGCTGCCACTAGTGGGCCCTTGAGCAAGGCCCAAATGCTGTAAATGTAATGTAAATGTTTATGCTATGTAAAATGTAAATACAATCGAAGAAATGTTTTGTTTACAATAGAACGTAGATGATACATCAACTGATTAAACTGGACCATTTTAAGGAAAGTCTAAGGTAGTCCTGAATGTAACGGCTATAACGCATCTCAATACATCTGCGACAGGGCCATGTTTACTCCAGTGTAGCAGTGCGTGTACATCAGGGAATGGACGAGTCCCGCTGCTGGAGTGCTGGGAGAGGAAAGTTGTTCCATACGTGCCTGGTACCAGATTCTAACTGCGCAACGATCTCTGCTTTTATTTGCCATGTGATGTGTGTCATATAAAATACATAACATGCCGTATGGTCCATCTCCATCTCCATTTAGCTGCGGGGGTGGGGGTGTGGGGGTGGGTTGGGATGTTGTTTGGGAAATTTGGGAATATTTGGGAAATTTGAAATGCTGATTCATCTGACTACAGAACAGCTTTACACACCTCTGTACATTTAAAATGGGCTCTGTCTCAGAGAACATGGCTGCATTTTTTTTGTGAAGTACATTGTTGGATGGTTTCTGAACAAATAGCTATCTGTCTCTCTGTCTATCTATCTATCTGTCTGTCTGTCTGTCTGTCTATCTCTCTATCTCTATCTGTCTCTCTACATTTACATTTACATTTGCAGCATTTGGCAGACGCTCTTATCCAGAGCGACTTACAAGTGAGCAATTGAGGGTTAAGGGCCTTGCTCAAGGGCCCACTAGTGGCAGCCTGGTGGTGGTGGTGGGGTTTGAACCCGAGATCTTCTGGTCCAGAGTCCCACACCTTAACCACTGGGCTACCACAATCCCACAAAACCACTGGGCTACTCTCTCATATACATTACATCACATATTCTGTCTATCTGTCTTTGTCTATCTATCTATCTATCTATCTATCTATCTATCTATCTATCTATCTATCTATCTATCTATCTATCTATCTATCTATCTATCTATCTATCTATCTATCTATATGTCTATATGTCTATATGTCTGTCTGTCTTTATGTCTGCCTATCTATCTATTTATCTATCTATCTCTCTATCTGATCTGTTTCTCTCATATACATTACATCACATATTTATTTGGGAGTAGGGGAGCCATTATAAAGCGCCCCCTGGAGCACAGAGGGTTGAGGGCCTTGCTCAAGGACCCAAGGGTAATAGCTTGGCGATGCGGGTGCTCAACCCTCCCCCTCCTACGGAGACGTAGGCCAGCGCCTTTACATACTGTGCTTACCCCCTCCTGGGTTCATGTGATTTGCATACTGTATTATTGCATTCAGATTTTTGGTACGCTTTTTACACAGCTTTTTTATTTATTTATTGTATTTTTCTCCATTGCTCTCTTAATAGTGATAATAAATGTAATAATAGTTTTGGGGGTTGTGTTAAGCAATTGTTCCACTCGACTGTGATTAGGAATAATTAATGGTGTTTGTTAGCATAATTAATGAACCTGTGTGGCGTTTCCCCCCGTCTAGAGTGTTTCTCCTAACCCTCATTTGCATTTCTAATTCCCACTAATTTCATTTCATCTTCGGGTTCATTAGAGGAGTAATTTCTTTTCTCCCTTGAGATTCCAGTTCATCAGCTGCTTGTTATCCTGACATTTCCCCCCCCCCCCCTCCCTATTATTTTCTCCTCAGTGTCGATCGGAAGACGTGTCCAGGACCCTTTGGCTGAGCTGATCAAAATCGACCCTAAACACATCGGTATCGGTACTTACCAGGTCAGTCACGTGACATCACATGCATTTAAGTTGCGTCGGAGTGGATTGCCTTTCCAAAAATGTGCACTAAAATGTACCAAATAGATCATGTTTGTAGCATTTATCTATTTAGCTAGCTTCTTTTTTTTATTTATTTATTTACTTTTCTAAACACACATTTTAGATTCTCTCCACCATGATTTGAATGTGGTTTCTTTGCCTCTACTCCACACTCCTACACTCCTAGGCACCACACCAGCTGTCTCGTCCCTGGCTAGGATCTTTCATTTTGGGTAATAAACAGGAGTCAGCTGGGCGAGTGAGCTAATCCTGTTTTCTGTCTGTTTGCTTTTGCCGTCTCGGATTCGAAGTAATCCATTTTCCGACACAATTAATTCAATTAAGTTTGTCGGCAGCATCGTATGTTGACTCAAGACCCCGAAGCTATTTGTATCCTCTTTTTCTTTCTCTCCCCCCCATCACCTCCCCCCCTATCCTGTCCCGCTGTCCTGCGTGCTCGCTTTCACTCTTCTTCTCTTCTTGATTTTCACTTGAAAACACGGCCTTCGACTCGCGAGGGCCTCTTGGCGAAATAACTGCAGATTAGTTCACTGTAGAAACAGTTTGGATGTACTAGGCTGGCAGTAAAGGTTTATGTGTGTGTGTGTGTGTGTGTGTGTGTGTGTGTGTGTGTGTTGGGATGGGGGGGTAGTTTGTAGTGTGTGTGTGTGTGTGTGTGTGTAGCCTGCATTCGTACACAATGAATCTTTCCTTCATAGAAAGTGTTTAATGTGCAGCATTAAAACGAGCAGCTATTTTCCCCTTCTTTAAAAAGTACACCGTGTCCTAACGCTCGAACGCAGCGTTAAAGATTTACAGACGACACTGGAACGATCAGGTCCGGCCCTGGCGATTCGCACCCGTCCGGGCATCCTGCTCCGAAGTAGACGAAGTAGTCTCGGCTCCATCCCATAATTGAGTGTCGTGCTCTCTTTCTCAGAGAGTGTGTTGTGAAGTTCTTCCGAACACACACACACACACACATCTGTCAGCACTCAGCGTTTATTTACCCTGCCATATGATCTGGGTAGGGAGAAAGCAACACGAGCTGCCTCTCCTCTGCATTGACATGCTGAGTGATGAGAGAAATTGTGTGTGTGTGTGCGCGCTGTAGGTCAATATAGAATATATATATATATAATATATATATATATATATATATATATATATATATATATATATTTTTTTTTATGTTTAAAAATATAGAACATTATTACGTGGGCGAATGTCCTCAATGCCCCAATTTGCTTTTTTTCCACTTTTATTTGATATTCGGATTTGATAAACATCAAGGCATGACCTTTACATCAAGCACACTGGGAACCGTAGACTAAAGTTAGGTTAATCTTTACGTACACTTTGTAAAGTCCTCTTAAATGCATTTTTTTTGTTTTGGACCATACATTACGTCTGTAAGTGTTACGGCCCGTCCAGGAGGTGCGCATCCCTCTTGCATTTCGGGTTTACATAGTGACCTGTCAGTCACTGTGAGAAAGGTGGAGTGAGTGTGTTCAGATTTCCGTAGCCTCTTAAAAGTCCCAGAGGGCACATTTTACCATCTTACCCAGCTGTGTGGGAAAACACCATACACAACCCCGGATATTAAAGGAACTGTCACTCTCCAAGAAGCATTCTCTCGCTCGCTCTCTCTCTCTCTTTCTTTCTCTCTCTCTCTCTCTCTGTCTGCACTGCTCTCTGTATAATTATCAGTGTACTCTGAACTTTCATTCCTTTAATCATGCTTTCTGTAAACTCCCTTATATTAGTCTCATACTGAAGTTAGTGCACACTAGTGCAAAAGTGTTTTTTTTTTTTCTGTGTGTATGTGTGTGTGTGTGGGGGGGGGGGTGATTCATATGAAGTAACGAAACAGCCCTAAAGGTCACCCTAAACCATACTAAGAAGAAAATCCTTTTTCCGGTAACTGTTGAGACAGGGATAGATTCAAAATAAAAAAACACAGCGCCGGTAAGCCGAGCAGGTGATGTCACTTCAATAAACGCCAGCTTCCTTTGTTTAATGGGTTTCCGCGATTTGCTGCGTTCTAGAAATCTCTTCCCCCAAGGCAAGAGAAGGAAACGAGGGGAAGAGTAGCGATTGACGTTAAGTTGACTGATGACGATGACGATGATGGATAGTTGCGATTTACTGCAGCGTGGGAAAGTGAATGATGGGAGCCTGGTGTTCGACTTCACTCGTTTTTAGACGGGATTTCATCACTCGTCTGTGTCTACAGGCTATTAAAAATGTTGACGGGCTGTTCCAGACAGCAATCATTTCCATATATATATATATATATATATATATATATATATATATATATATATATATATATATATATATATATATATATATATATATTATGTAATCCAGGGGCACGGTGGCATAGTTTTTTTAGGCTACGGGGCCTGGTTAGCACGTTCGCCTCACACCGCCAGGGTCCGGGTTCGATTACTGTCTCACCCATGTCTGTGTGGAGTTTGCATGTTCTCCCCGTGCCTCAGGGGGTTTTTTCTCCGGGTTCTCCGGTTTCCTCCCCCGGTCCAAAAACATGCACGGTAGATTGATTGGCACCTTGGAATATTGTCCCTAGTGTGTGTGTGTGTGTGTGTGTGTGTCCGGCGATGGGTTGGCATTCCATCCAGGGTGTATCCTGCCTTAATGCCCATAGACGCCTGAGATAGGCACAGGCTCCCCGTGACCCGAGGAAAGATCGGATAAAGAGGCAGAAGAGGAATGATTGAATGAATGATTATGTAATTACCCCCCATTACCCCCCCCCCCTTTTTGTGTGTGTCATTTATACAAAGTATGGACAGAAGTTTGTGAACACCGTGACCTTACGTGCTCTTTGGACGTTGTATTCCACATTTAGCCTCCCTTTGTTCTTATAATAGCCTTCCCTTTTCTTCCCTGTTCTGGCTTTGTGCGCAGGAGCATTGTTATGCTGAGAAAGGTTTGGGTCTCAAGCAAAGGGAACATGTGATACGACATCATCTACAGTTTTATAGCTCCGACTATGTGGAAACAGTTTTGGGAAGAACCATGGACCAATTCTTTCGTCCATGTAGTGTAGGGATGAAAACGGTTACCGGTTTATTGATAAACCGTGATAAAATGTCCGGAGGGTTAGTATTATCGATTAAATTGTAATTATTAGGGACACCGTGTTTGATTATCGTGATTTTAAATCCTTTGCAGCATTCATTCATACATCGTCTACCTCTATATCCGGTCTTCCCTCGGGTCACGGGGAGTCTGTGCCTATCTCAGGAGTCTATGGGCATTAAGGCAGGATATACCAGGGACAATTTTCCAAGGTGTCAAATATTGTTAAGTCAATGTTGATAATCTTTGTGCGAATACATTAACATAGATAAATTAATTCATCTTCTACCACTTTCTCCGATCTTCTCTCGGGTCACGGGGAGCCTGTGCCTATCTTGGGCGTCTATGGGCATTAAGGCAGGATACACCCTGGATGGAATGCCAACCCAGCACAGGACACACACACACACACACATTCATACACTAGGGACAATTTTCCAAGGTGCCAATCAACCTACCGTGCATGTTTTTGGACCGGGGAGGAAACGGGAGAACCCGGAGAAAAAACGCCTGAGGCACGAGGAGAACATGCAAACTCCACACACACACATGGCCGAGACGGGATTCGAACCCGGACCTTGGTGGTGTGAGGCGAACGTGCTAACCACTAATCCACCGTGCCCCCCAACATAGATAAATGAGCATCATTAATAATAATATAGAACTAAAGGCAAAAAAAATAAGTTTGCGTATTCTGGTATATATTCTGTCATTATTAGCTACGTATCACTAGCTGTTTTTGTTCTCACCAGTGATATTGGTTTTCAGTAGGGACTTTCTGATGAGAGGAAACGTTTGCTCGTGTCAAACGCTGAAATTGATTTTCCCTAAAGTCCACAATCTATTATTAGCACGCTAACGCATTAACTACCTTAAAAAAAAAGTACGGCCACGCGTTCATCCGCTGTGTGAACTCTTTTGTTGTGTGTGTGTGTGTGTGTATGCACAATCCGTGTTCTCTGTGTACTTAGTTATCTGATCAGTATATTTTGTTCTCCGGCTTGTCAAAAACACTTGGTACTCGAAAGATAAGGATACCCTAGCAGCGGTGCAAAGGGTAAAAAGACAGGTCAGTGAAATTTACACACACCAAGGGGGAGCAGACGACTTGAGTGTCTTACTTTCCCTCTGTGAAACTTGAGTTCTCTTTCTTTCTTTCTTTCTTTCTTTCTTTTCTATTCTTTAAGTCCTCGTTCCCGTGAAGGCACGAGGGCAGGCGGTCTGAGGGGACGCGGGAGTGTCGGCACGTCGTTAAAATGTCGAGGCATATGTTTCGTTTGCGAGACTCGCAGTGATCACGCTTAGTGCGAGACTGTGAGGACAATACGCTGTGTGTGAATAGTATTGATTAAATGGTATAATGTCAAAAGAACAAAACGTTACATGCCGCAAATGTTGTTTTTATTTTATTATGAATAAAGCGATGAATGCGTTCTGTGATTGATATGTCGCTATCTAGATCCTCGTCTCAATGCAGTGTCAGGATGAGCTCAGCCGAAGGGTTTTTTTTTTTCTGTTTTTCCCTGTATTTGGGCTTTTCATGTGTTTCTTTTCTCTTTTTTTTTTTTTTTTAAAGCAGGGGTCTCTGGTTACGCAGAAGGCAAAGGGTTTGGGAGGTATGTAAAGGGATCCCCCAATCAAACATCTTTTGTGTTTTCATCTCTCTCTGGGAACTGTGTTTTCGGAGCCTGCAGCTGGTTAGATTCGTGTTGGGTCGCGAGGGAGAGGGAGAGGAGAGCAGCGCACTGATTGACATCTCAGAATGGCAGGTTTGCATGAAAAAGCTGTTAACTGGGCCGAGTGTGGACAGAAACACTTTGTTCTGGCACTGGGGCCCATCCAAGCCAAATAGGACCTTGCACCTGAATTTAATCGTGTGCGCGCGGGTGTGTGTGTGTGTGTGTGCATGCACGTTTATGTGTGTGTGGAAGAGGGAGAGGGACTCTCAGAAGCCTGTTGGAGGTGAAGCAGAGTGTGGAGAGTGTGTCTTCAGCGTGTGTTATGTTTTAGGGCTGGTCTATCCCTTGTGCTGCCTAACTTATTTGTGTTAAGCAATGTTTTGTGTGTGTGTGTGTGTGTGTGAAGCGAATAAACTGTATGTGCTCTGAAGTTTCTGTATGTAGACTCACACCAATGTTTCTCTACTCATTCACAGAGGCCTTAAGTAAGTCAAGGCTTCAGTGCAAAGATGCAATGCAAAGCTCTGCTGTGAGACTTGTGTTCCAACATGAGCAAACACACACACACCATTTTCTTTTACGACAACACTGTAGAAGTGTGTACAGCTTGTATAACAGTGTAAATTTGCGGTCCCCTCAAAATAACTCGACACACAGCCATTCATGTCTAAACCGCTGGCCGCAAAGCGAGTGCACCCCTAAGTGCAAATTGGGCCCAATTGGACATTTTCTCTCCCCGGTGTCATGTGACTCGTTAGTTTTACCAGGTGTCAGGTGTGTATGGGGAGCAGGGCATGGTAAATTTGATGTAGTTCCTCTCACTCTCTCATACCGGTCATTGGGAGTTCAACATGGCACCTCATGGCAAAGAAGATCGCTGGTCCTCCCCACGGTCCTCCAAAAAGGAGTACATAGACACGTGTGTGTTTTGCTTACAGTCAAGCATGATGGTGGGAGCGTCATGGTCTGCACGAGTGCTGCCGGCACTAGGGAGCTAGAGTTCATTGAGGGAAGCGTGAATGCCAACAAGTACTGTGAAATACTGAAACGGAGCACGATCCCCTCCCGTTTGCAGCCCGGGCCGCAGGGCAGTATTTCAACATGATAGCGACCCCAAACACACGTCCGAGACAACCTCAGCCTTTCTAAAGAATCTGAGGGTAAAGGTGATGGACTGGCCAAGTATGGCTCCAGAGCTAAAACCTAGTGAGAATCTCCTCAAACAGAACACGATGTCGTCATGGAGGAGTGGAAGAAGACTCCACTGGCAACCTGTGAAGCTCTGGTGAACTCCATGCCCCAAAGGGTTAAAGCATTGACGGACAAATAATGATGACTACACAAAATTTTGACACTTTGGGACCCGTTTGGACATTTGCACTTAGGGGTGAAGGAGGCTTAGATGTGAATAGTGAACTTGAATAGTATGTCGAGTTATTTTGCGGGGACAGCAAATTTACACTGTTGTACAAATTGTGTGTGTATGTATGTATATATATTTTATTTAAGTATGTGTGTTTGTATAAGTGTAATGTAATATATATATATATTTATTTATTTATTTATTTATTTATTTATTTTTTTTTTTTTGTTGTTATTAAGTCGACCCTTAAGGCTCTAGTACGATCCCGCGTCTATTTTTATCCCTTTTACAACTTGATTCACTCAGGAGTGACACGTCTTAGGATAGCGTTCCTCTTGTGCTCCCGACCGCGGCGTGAGGGACGGGTCTCACCGACAGGCCCAGATCACTGCCGGTTCTCTTTGCTTGATTGCATGCTGTCTTTGTGGGTTTTTCTCCCCAGTATGTTAGCGCTAATATTCACACTGGGGTTGTCCAAGCTCATAAATTAGCACACTCCTTGCACATAACTGCCTGTAAGTGCCTTCTGAAATAGCTCGTGTGTCCATCGTGATTGATGGTGTCCTAATGAGCGTGCATTCCTGTGTTGCTGTGCCTGAAGGCGACATTTTTGGGTGTCTTCCTCTTGTAGTCTGCTTAAGGACTGTGAGAATTTTCGCTTCATCCGTGCCTGAGGCTCCGTGCAGCCAAATGGCTGCCAAGTACCGAACCCTAGGGGTAGGGTGCAACTATATGGGAACCTGTCCACACACTTCTCAGGTTGCATCCCACCACTAAGGAACTGCAGGGTTTTTTTTTTTTTTTTTTTTTTTAGGTCACGAACTAGGAAATACTGGTTATGCTTTGTGGAAAGTCCCTTGAGGGTGTGTTGAAGTATTTCTGATTTGCTGTCAGTCACCTCACCTGAATTGGGTGCGTTGTTTGGGGTATGATGATGTTAGTACGATGGTGGAAATGTATTGATATGTATTTTTTATTAATTTTTTTGTTTATTGTTTAAACCATGACGTATCATCGCTTAAATTTTAATGATCAAGAACACTGTGTTTGATAACCGTGATTTTAAATCCTTTGCAGCGATTTTACCTCAATACCAAAACTAACTTGCACGAAAAATATTGATTAAAGAATAAATATTTCATTATCTTACTTGTAAGTAACGCAAAGCGTGGGGGGGGGGGGGTTGTGTGTGCTGTGGCGTTCACGAAGCAGCATGTTTGTTGGTTTGTTTGTTTTTTTTTTTGTCATCATTGATTTTTCTTCATGCAGTCCGCTGTAAACATTTTAAAAACATACTTTATACAAAATATGAAATAATTCTATAATGCAATATACAGCATGTTAGTCATTTCTCATATATATATTATAAATATATCATATTATGTTGTGTATAATGTATGAGTTCAATGCAAACTCTACATCAGCCTCTTTTCTACATGCTGTTCAAACCTCACATTTATCCCCCCCCCCTTCAGTATGCATTCCAAAAGCATTCTGGCATAACTGTCAATTCTCTAAGGTTACAGTGGGAGTGTTCGAGTTGCACGGTGCGATTTTTACATGGGTGCTTTCCCTCATACGAAAAGACATTCTCATGTGAAAAAAAAAGGAAGACAATGGACAGCATTACAGGTGTTTTCCCGAAATGTGTACCATTAGACAAGAGTAGGTATGAATTGAGTATATTACTATGCCCCAGTCTAGACATCCGCACTTGACTGGTATAGCCACTAGGGGAAATAGCTCATTCATTCATTCATTCATCTTCTACTGCTATATCCGATCTTCTCTCGGGTCACGGGGAGTCTCTGCCTATCTCAGGCATCTATGGGCATTAAGGCAGGATACACCCCGAATGGAATGCCAAGCCATCGCAGGGCACACACACATTCATACACTAGTGACAATTTTGCAAGGTGCCAATCAACCTACCGTGCATGTTTTTGGACCGGGAGGAAACCGGAGAACCCTGAGGAAAAACCCCCGGAGGCACGGGGAGAACATGCAAACTCCACACACACATGGCCGAGACAGGAATCGAACCCGGACCCTGGCGGTGTGAGGCGAACGTGCTAACCACTAAGCCACCGTGCCCCTGGCAATAGCTCATATGGCGTCAAATGACCCTTTGACTTTATGTCTCTCCGAGGGCTTGTGTTGCTTTTGTGGGTCTTAATGTCAATACAGCAGTGAAAATGACTAATGAGTTTTTCTAATGGTTTTGAAGTTTAAGCACAGGAAACTGGATACCTTGGCCTGTGGTGGAATAAGGCAGATGATGAGCATCTGCGAATGAAAGATCGTTAATTATTATCTTATATTTTCTCTCTCTCTTTTTTTTCGTCATCATGACATAACTAGTTTTCTGTACTTATGTCTGTAAAAACTGTTAAAAGAGAGAAATTGTTAAAAGCGCTTTATAAATAAAATTGAATTGAATTAAGGCTGTTTTTTAGCATATCTTCTACACAGGCAGCATGTGGTCTGTCTGCCTTCCTGACAAGAACATGATGCTACTGTATATCTACTGTATTTTCCCCTCTGGCTGTATCCTCTGGAGTTCAGTGCTCGTCGTGGACACTTTGTCCATTTGTCACGGTTTCCCATTGAGACCCTGTTGTGTGTGTGTGTGTGAGAGACGCCTCGTTCTAGGATCCCCTTGAGACGTCACCGTACAAAGCTCATGGACCGATTTCTCTAAAAGGTACTCATTGTTACGGATCGTTTAGCATAAAGAGTAGGAGGAGTTGCACGGCCGTCTGTTTTTCTGCTCAGCTTCGTCTCATCCAGGTTTTGATTCCCGGTTCCAGACATTCCAATCGGTTTTTAAAGTTCCTCATGACATTGTTATTGGTTATCCAGGTGATTCTCATCCACCCAGGTGGTTAGACCAAAGCTGGAATTGGGACAGGATTTTATTATTATTTGCAACCTGTGCCAGTCTTGCAAGAATCTTAGGAAAGATGTCAGTTTGTCACTTTATTGCGTGGTTGCATATTTAAGTGTCTTCTGACTTAGGATGGCGATACATTCTTATGAGGAGGTCGTAAGGGGAGGGGTGTAGCTCAGTGGTTTAAGGCGCTGGGTTACTGATCAGAAGGTCGGTGGTTCCAGCCCCGGTATCACCAAACTGCTACCCTTGGGTCCTTCACCCTCGTATCAGGACTGACCCTGCGCTATGACTCCCAAGGGATATGCAACGAAAGAATTTCACTGTGCTATAATGTATATGTGGCAAATAAAGGCTGTGCTATTCTTTGTAACTAAGCAGCCTACCCAGGTGTGAGCAGTGAATGGTGATCAGTTCGGGGTAGTGTCATTTGTTAATAATAATAATAATAATAATAATAATAATAATAATAATAATAATATATAATATAATCAACAAATTGCATCATTTAGCAGCACAACTGAGCAATTTTCTGTAACTAAACTAGAGTGTATATGTGTTATAATATATGTATGTATGTGTGTATGTATGATATGTATATATATATATATATATATATATATATATATATATATATATATATATATATATAATATATATATATTCCATATATACATACATACTCTGTAGTTTAGTTACAGAAAATTGTTGTTACATATACCTGTTTCAGTTTTCAACCCAGTGCTACACCGACCTCTATAAGGTGAGGTTCGTGAGGTTTGCTTTTGAACATCCTACTATTAAAAGAATTGGAAAAAAAAGGTCCATTTATAACAACTCATCATTGTTAAGACAGGGTCATCTGGTAAGGAGTGCATTAAGCGAATGAGCCAGAGGTCAAGGTTAAATCTAAGCTTGAAACTAACTCCACAGTGCTGCCTACAGAGAAGGACGCTGGGGTTAGCATCATGCTGACATGCTCAGGCTTGGGACCAGTATTGGGTTTCAACCCAGTGTAGTGCTGTGTGTTTCAATAGGTCTCGCAGTTCCATTTATTTTTTATTTTTAATATAAATAATAGCCGTATCAGTGTGATAAACATTGGGCGATTTGTAAAGAATGCTGACTTGTACAGTTGCACAAGTTTACCCCTGACTTTGATGGCTCTTTGGTCTTTCTGAAGTGGTTCATTTAGGCACGTCCTTTAACTAATTCTAGAGCAAACAGGTTTGCATGAGCAAGGCAGTTTTTATTATTTACATTGTGTTTGTGAGCATTGTCTTTTTTTTTTTTTTTTTTTTTTTTTTTTTTTAAACATCATTCATATAATTCACTTGACCACACTGCAGTTTATTTGCACATAACTAGTAAAACAGTGTAACCATATTCATTATGTGCAGAGTATGTAAGCGTATGGAATTAGTCTTCGATCATCTCCGCTATTCAGGTTCACGCACTGGAGGGAGAAAAAAAAAAGTTTATTATCCCTGTCCCTTATTTTACCATTTGTCTGTGTGCGGGATCGAATTCATGCATTATGTGCTTCTCGTTATCTCCTTTAATAGAGTCGGTTTTCTAACTTCTTGAGTTTTTCTTATTAATGAAAGAGATTTGTGCAAGTCCAGGAATACATGCTCCTGCACCCTTCCACGTTTCAGAGCACGCAAAAGATGATGAGGCAAAGACTGTCACGTGTCATTTACACAACTTTCTTCAATTTTGTGGATTTCTTTTCTTTTCTTTTCTTTTCTTTTTTTGCACTTGCAATGAAATGTTGGACTTCCCCCAAATGAAAGTATGAAAACAGGTTCTAGATCAGGGGTCACCAACCTTTTTGAACCTGAGAGCTACTTCATGGATACGGAGTTATACAAAGGGCTACCAGTTTGACGCACTCTTCTGAAATAACACATTTGCCTTTAGTTCTATATTATAATTAATGACACTGATGATTTCTCACAATAAGTATCAACAATGAGTTAACTAACATTTTAGATGCATCTCACTGATGAGTTTTTAGAACAGGCCTGAGAGATACTCATGTGGTCCTTGGGGGCGACCTGGTTGGTGACCCCTGTTCTAGATTCATCGCTCTTGTGCGTTCTCCAGAAGTTTAAATAGTGTGATGACTGTGATGTGTGGTGAGAGGTCATCTATATAGCTTTAATCAAATCATCTGTGTGGGGGGGGATTCTTGAAAGATTTTGATGACCAATTTTTAGTAGGTATTAAAGCATATGACAATATATTTGTCAAAACTATTCCATTATAATAAATACATAAATAAAAATCGAATTCACTACATGGACAGGTATTGGGACGTCTGACTTCTCCAGCAGTGAGTGTTTGTCTTTCCTCAGAATGTCCCTGCCAACTTGGAGATTTAAATGATACACTCTAAATGCAGTAACATTAATGTATTCTCTTTATATGAACTTGAGTGGGAGATCTACTAGATCACTCTAGTAGATCACTCTAGTAGATCACTTTACTAACATGAACACACATCTCTAAAAACCACACTCCAAAATCAAGTCAAGCAGCTTTTATTGTCATTTCAACCGTATAAAGCTGATGCAGCTACACAGTGAAATGAAAGCATGGTTCTGCAGGATCGTGATGTATAAAGAAACGTATAGGATGTCGGGGATATCTATCTATCTATCTATCTATCTATCTATCTATCTATCTATCTATCTATCTATCTATCTATCTATCTATCTGTTTATCTGTCAATTCGGCAATCTATCTATCTATATGTCTGTCTGTCTATCTATCTATTTGTCTATCCATCTGTCTGTTCGGCTATCTATCTGTCTGACTGTCTGTCTATCCATCTGTCTATCTGTCAATTCATCTGTCAATTCATCTATCTAGCTAGCTAGCTATCTAGCTATCTGTCAATTCGTCTGTCTGTCTGTCAATTCGGCTGTCTGTCTGTCTGTCTGTCTGTGTCTATCCATCTGTCTATCTGTCAATTCGGCTATCTGTGTATCTGTCTGTCTATCTTTCTATTTGTCTGTGCATCTATCTATTTGTCTATCCATCTATCTATTTGTCTATCCATCTATCTATTTGTCTATCCATCTATCTATTTGTCTATCCATCTATCTCTGTTGAAGCACCATTTGACTTTTCTTGATTAAGAATCTATTAGCACGGAACATCTCAACTTGCGAATGTTTTTCCACTCTTTTTCTTTTCTTTTTTTTTTTTTTTTCTTTTTCTTTTTTTTTTTTTTTTCTTTTTCTTTTTTTCTTTTTTTGGCAAAAATGTTCTAGATTCACAAACTTAAAAATCTGTAGTGTTACCAGGCTGTGCAGAAGACATTCCCTTTTCGGTTTGAAATTGAGATTTGTTCTCCGATGAGTTCATTCTCTTGTGTAAACCGTTCCACTGTTGTTTGAATGTATGCTTTGGTTTAATGTCATGCTGAAAAACAACATTTTGTTTTGTATCTTCAGATTACCAGCATATATCTAGATATCAGATAAAAGAGGTCTGATATTTTACGGTCTGCAGTAAATCTAACTGGTATTTGTAGCTATGCCCGATTCCCTCCACTTTGGTAAGAGCCACAGTTCTGCTAAGGAAAAGCGGTCTTAAGGCACATCATCTCAGAAGAGTGAAGGTTATTATAACGGCAAGGGATGAAGCACTTACGAATGTCCTAGTCAGCTGGAGGATCAGATGATCTCAGGCCAGATGTCATGATCTACACTTCGATAAACAAAGCACACTGTTTGTCTGCATGGGTGTGCCGAATAGCCCTTCAGTGAATACGGGCGGAAGTGTGAATGTAGGTGGAATATAATGGAGTTCTCAAAGTGAGGTCCTATAATGTTTTATTACTGGGTTATATGTGTTGGAAAGCATCAGCGACCATTATCAAAGTTGTTTATGTATTGCCAAGTTCAAATTATTAGCTAGTTTGATTGCACTCTTCATTAGAAATATAGTAATGCCGACATACTTTTAAAAAAAATAAAAAAAATGTCAACTTATGACCTAATGTGTTCAGTTGGCAGGACATTCTGAGATCCGTTGGCTGGATCAGTATTACTATAATTTATTATTATTTATTTTTTTAATAATTAGATTAATATTTGAATGGGGGGGGGGTCTGTGGAGTGATATTTGCATGTTTACTAGGTCCCAAAAGATGAATGCAAATACTGCGATTATACCAATACGGCTAACATCGTCCATATGCTTCATGCGTTCCTTCACATGTCTGGTCAGAATTCACCACTTGGTACTAATTTTTGTCAGTTTTGGATTCTGGTTTGTGGTTTGCCTCCCTTTGAATCCCCAACTCCATTTAAAAAAAAAGGGGGGGGGGGGGGCGAAGTGTGAATAGTTGGGTTGGATTAACTTTATCAATTCCCTGCGCTTAATGGAAAACCCCTGCGAGCGGACTTTGAAGTGTCCGAGGCGCTTTCCAACGAAAACAGGCTCTGAAAGTCTCTGTGTCTCTCTTTGAGGTGGGAGAGATCCACACTCCGCTGCTTTCCTTGTCTCTCCTCTCCAACCCGGTACCGAAACCACAAGGTATTCAGGTTCAGATCTGACCACGACTAAACAACAGTGGCCTTGTGGAAAGTCTTATTTTTTTGGAATGTGATTTTTTGACAAGATGTAATAGCTTTCAGATAACCCCACCCTGTCTAGAAGGATCACGGTTTGGTTACACGGTTAAATATTGAAATATAGGCCGAGTGAAAAGTGCTGATGTAGAATTTAAAGGAAAAACATTTGCGAGGAATCGTAAATAAGGTTTCGATTGACGGGATCGGCAGTCCTGTCCTGTCCTGAGTCTGTTTTAATCCGGTGACCCGCACGCATGTAAATACCCCCGTCACTCTTTCTAGCACGACGTGTCGCAGACCTTGCTGAGGACTGCGCTGGACGGCGTGGTGCAGGAGTGCGTGAGCTTCGTGGGAGTGGACATCAACATCTGCTCCGAGACGTTGATGAGGTACAAACCCGAATAGTTTCCATCAGCAGTCACAACATAGCGACTTCACACACGACTCCCTACTACTGCAATACTGCTCTGTTTAGTCTGACACCAAACTCAGACTGAGCCATGACTGCGGTCGTGCACCCCTACACACACTTTGCATTTTAGTGACAGAATTGCTTTACCATCATGTTCTTTCATCTTTGTTTCTAGTTTCAAACTGTCTAGCTTCCAACAATGGTGACAGATGTGTGTGTGTGTTTATATGTGTATATATGTGTGTGTGTGTGTGTGTGTGTTTATGTGTGTGTATATGTGTATATATATATATATATATATATATATATATATATATATATATATATATATATATACATACACACACACTATATATATATATATATATATATATATATATATATATATATAAGTGGTTATCACGTTCGCCTCACACCTCCAGGGTTCCGGGTTCGATTCCCGTCTCGGCCATGTGTGTGTGGAGTTTGCATGTTCTCCCCGCGCCTCAGGGGGTTTTTCTCCGGGTTCTGCGGTTCCCCCCCCATCCGCCCCGCGGATATATATATATATATATATATATATATATATATATATATATATATATATATATATATATATATATATATATATATATATATATTCCTATATATATATATATGGTATTCACAAAAAAATTCATGCGAATCGTCCATTTTGATCCTTCATTAGAATTAGAAGAACCAGGAGACGCCGCTGTTCAAGTTGTATATATCCTGGTATATAACTCTGTAATGGTAAAATGAGCTAACCTCACGGACACAGGCGGCACTGTTTATTGTGCCTTTTTGCTCCGTTACTCAGGGGAATAAGTTCAGAGCTAATAGCAAAATGTTTACTTTGCTTTGAACTGGAGCTTATATTAATACAAATCCAAGCCGGAATGCCAGTCAAGCTCCCGTTTTTCCTGTGTGCCTCTCTGTCTTACCTCGTAATGTTTTCTGTACACACGACGTCCACGCCGACGGTCCCCCAGAATATGCAGGCTAAATGCACAGTGCCTTTTTTCCCCCCCCTTTTTCTTTTCACTGAAGCTGGTCAAACCCATGATATTGGATCTGAAAACTGCACCGTCTCATCCAGGGCCAGTAGTGGTCAAGTGTGATGCAGGCAGAGATCAGGTCATTTGTTTACCCGACTGTAAATGAGCTCCCAGCTCCAAGTTTGCGCGCGCCCGCGCCGCGCATTCACGGCCCGAATGTAATACAGGCCTTATTTATAAGTGATGACATACTCTGTTTGCATAGCTGCTTTTGGAAGGAGCTGCCACTTTAAATTCCCCATACTGTCAGCGACAACGTTAGAAGCCCGCCTGTTCGAAATGAAAAGGTCACGAAGATTATTACGATTTTCAGGAAAGATCTGAGCGCGCCGCTTTCCGTAACCGCTCTGGAAAATGTTCTCAGCATTTGTACTAATATTTCACACGTGAACATGTAAGGATTTGATTAGTATGAAATAGAATTTCCGTAACCCTTGGGTGGACCTTTTAAAGGCCCTTTTTTTTCCCCCCCTCTCTTTACTCGGGATGTACTCTATAAGGGAGGTATTGACATTTATGGCAGTGACTAATTTGAAAAACAAGTGGGATTTCAAAGGTAAATGTGGAAAAAAAAAGATGGTGTCTATGAAATATTCCAAGGTTCTTTGAATATTCCTAGTTGCACAGGAAGTAATGTTTTTTTTTGGGGGGGGGTGCTTTTTTTTGTGTGTTAGACATGTTGCAGGTCTGAATGCAGGTCGGGCACGAAGCATAGTGGAGTGGAGAGAAAAGCACGGGCCCTTTTTCAACCGAGATCAACTGAAGCTGGTCAAAGGCCTCGGCCCAAAGAGTTTTCAGCAGTGTGCTGGTTTCATCCGAATCAACCCGGAGACTGCTCACAGGTACTGATGTCATGTCATTTGGTAAACAATGTATTATCTAGATTAACTTACGACTGAGCTGTTAAGGGCCTTGTTCAAGGGCCCAGCAGAGGCAATACTCCTGGGGTTCAATCCTAAACTTCTTATGGGGTTTTGTGAGGAGGGGACACTGAATCAAAATGCCCTGCGAAATAAATAAGTGTATAGCTGTGTGGTTTTCCAGGTAAACATCGATGTAATGCACTAGTTGTGATAATCTTGTGAGTATTTTTGTGCATTTTTGTTTACATATTTTTGTTTACATTTTTTGTTTACACAGTGCCAGGGTCTCCGCATCACAGTTTTCTCTGTATTAGAGCACTTTTATTTTTCTTTTCTATGTTTCAAAGCAGGGCACGGTGTCTTAGTGGTTAGCACGTTCGCCTCACACCACCAGGGTCCGGGTTCGATTCCCGTCTCGGCCATGTGTGTGTGGAGTTTGCATGTTCTCCCCGTGCCTCAGGGAGTTTTTCTCCGGTTTCCCCCCCCCCGGTCCAAAAACATGCACGGTAGGTTGATTGGCACCTTGGAAAATTGTCCCTAGTGTGTGTGTATGTGTGAGAGTGTGCGTGTCCTGCAATGGGTTGGCATTCCATCCAGGGTGTATCCTGGGGGAAGATCAGATAAAGCGGTAGAAGATGAATGAATGAATGTTTCAAAGCTCACATTTAGCTCGTTCACTTTTTTAATCAGTGCTCTGATTCTGAAACGCAGCTCGTCTGGCTCCGGGCCTCTGGGAGGTGGTAGTTCAGTGGTTAACGCATTGAACCCGGAAAGGTGTCAGGTTCAAATCCCACTACCGCAACGCAGCTACTGCTGGGCCCTTAACCTTCGATTGCTCAGTCGCAAGATGCGTCTGCAAAACGCTTTAAACGTGAATGCCGCTCCCTCACTTACAACACACACTGCATCCGCATACAACACACACTGCATGTGCAAAGCTACCAGCATTGTGGACGACATCACACATCCCTCACACACACTCTTCACAGGAAGAGGTTCCGAAGCATTGGGGCTCTCACAACCAGACTATGCAATAGTTTTTCCCCCCTAAGCCATCAGATTTCTCTTCACTGAACTAAAGTGGAACTGGACACACACACACACACACACACACACACACACCATCAACAAAGCATCCCATTGCTCTATTTATCTGCCTCATTACTGGCCTTTACATGTTTATTGTATATACTGCTCTCACTGACAGTGTTACTGTTTACATGCACATTTTGCACATCCACTTTTTATCACTGCTGCTCTATTTGTTCATTTGCACACCAGACAAACTGTGTTCCAATGTTTACAAAACTTTGCACTACATCACAGTGACGGTCGTTGTTTTGTTGTTTTTTTTTATCATATTTTATTTTATGTTGTGTAATGTTGTTTGTTATGCACTGTCTCGTGTTGTCAACACAGTCTTGTTCTGTGTTTGCGCTCTTTGCACCAGGTTGCACACGATGCACTTTATGTAGCTAGGACAAACTTAGTCTCGTTCACAGCATTGTGTTCTTATAGCTCTATGTTGTGCCATACGTCGTCTGTAGCTCTATGTTGTGGTATGTGTTGTTTTGTGTAGCACCAGGGTCCTGGAGAAACGTTGTCTCGTTTCACCGTGTACTGCGTCAGCTATATATGGTTGTAATGACAGTAAAACCTCTTGACTTGACTCGTTTTGAGATCTTTACATGCTTGACCGAGCGAACAAATATGTAATTTTGTCGTTTTGTTCGTGTATTTTTGTTTTGTTTTTGTTTTTTTCCTCTCCTTTGATGCAACTTGCACATTACTACTTACAAGCAGCCACAAACACAGTTAGTAATCTCTATCCTCCCTCTTATAGTCTAGGCTTAGGAGAAACCTCCAACTCTGCATGTGCCCCGAAGTCAACGGCGAAGAAGAGCAAAGGCATCTGTAACACACCGAATCCTCTGGACCAGACGTGCATCCATCCTGAGTCATACAGCCTTACAATGAGGTGAGAGCCCAGCTCCAGTGTAAACAATGTGCCACGCTGGTATGCCTGCACTGACCCTCCTCTGGGTGAGAATGCCTTGATAGCTTGGCGTGCATGTGTATTAGGGAGTCGACCCACACAAATAGAGGGGTAGCATCTGGCCCAGTGCGTTTCTCACACTTGTGTGTATGTGTGGTGTGTGTGGTGTGTGTGTGTGTGTGGTGGGTTGCTGGTGCCATTGCTACTCTCATGAAAAACATGTGCTGTTGGCGCGGAGGTTGTGAATGGGAGCTATGCCTGCAGCTGTGCTAGTCCGGTCTGTTTAGACTGCTCCGGTTTGACACTGGTGTGATGGCTGATGCCAGGAGACGTTCCAGCGCGGAAGCTCCTGGAGGCGGATGCGCGACAGCTGCGAGTCGAAATGAATGTCCGCGTGTGTGTGTGTGTGTGTGTGTGTGTGAGGGGGAATTTCACTAATTTGGCTTTTCAAGTCCTAGTTAATCCACTAATACAGATTTGTGTGTTGTCAGACCTCGCACTCGGTGAGTGCACCTCGGCACGGCTCCGGGGGTTGTTTCGGATATCGGCACGCGGGTTTCTGCGCAGGCAGCGCTCGTCCAAATCTGTCATCGGAAGCATCTGTGGGGGTTAGAGGTCTAATAAAGCCACTTAGGGGCATGGAGAGGGGGGAATAATCACCCTGTCATATTCTCCCGCCTCACTCTCCTTCTGTTTGTTTTCCTTTCTCTCCGTTCGGCTTCATTTCCTAATAAACCAGGCAGAAAAGTCTCCCTCGCCGTCTGCCGTGTTATTGACAGACTCTATCGTTACCAAATGCTGGGCTAATGGATGTTCCGCTAGACTCCGATTGTCACCGTGAGCCCAGGCCTATTTTTCTTGGAAAAGCAGGGTTTGATTAAACACGGCCACCAGTGGCGCATAGTTAGTAATGTCCCGGCCGGCTAATGTAGCAGACCTAAAGCAGAGTTTTCAAGCGGGGGTGGGGGAAGGGGGGAAGGCGGGTACGGGAGGAATTTGGTTTTATCGTTAATAAAGTGTGCCGAATGGCCCAGGATACAAGTCTACGTCTGGGATAATGACTAACGATGCGAACAGGTCGTCCGGACAATGGCTTTATAATGACGGCGACAAGCTTGACGGATTCCCAACAATCCACAGCCCATTTCCGCGTTGGAATCATCCATCGTTACTCTACGCACGGCCCCGGGAAGGCTTTTCCGGATGCGACGTCGCGCGAGAGGTGAGGACAGGCGCAGTGTTCATGAGTCGTCCGCGAGCTGGAATAACGCGCCCACTCGGCTCTCACTCTGGGGGAAGAGTATTGCGCGATGACCACTCTGAACAGCGTGGGCTAGCCGGCGGTAATGGTGGATCGTGTTGCTCTAATGTGATAAACCCGATACCGTTACCCTTACTACTGGGAACCGCCCCCACATCACATGCCCACACACACACACACACAAAACACACTGACCTCTTGATGGGTTTCCAAAGGAAAGTGTGCTTACAAATAAATAAATAAATAAATAAAAATTAGACACATGTGCCAAAGACGACCACATATTTGTTCAAATTGTCCTGAAGCCAACAATACGGTGAATACTGACTTTGTTTAAGCATCTTTTGGGGATTGTAAACGTCTTGTTTTGCAAGATAATGAGATAAAGAAGTCGGAAAAAATTAGGGTTATTCAGATTTTTATAAATATAAAAAAAAGAAGAAGAAATCAACAGTGTAAATACACAGTGTGTAAACTGGCGTCGACCGTGTTGCTCACAGCTGCGAGTGCTTTCAGCTTGGCCGCCTTCAAGTGCCTGTGAAATGATTTGAGAGCCGTGATTCCATTCTGCATGTTGACGTAGTTCCTTTCGAAACAGGAAGTCGGGGAGCCAGTTTGTTTGTAGGGCTGGAATGATTTCCACGACAACACACACACACACACTCACTCTCTCTCTCTCTCTCTCTCTTTCTCTCCCGTCTCACCACCAAATCTCTCTCAGAACTCTCTGTACTTCTCTTTCTCACATTAGTAATGTGCTAACTGCATGTCTCGGTGAATAAGCCATTATAGCGTAGGCTTTCTCGTTTGTGATTTAAAGTGCGAATGAGCCGAGACACATAAACTCCACCTATTTCTTGACGCCCAGGGGCCCCCGTATTTCTTGAAGCCCAGGGGGGGGCAGGGCGGCAGGGGGGTCGGTATAAAAACCCACAAGCACATTTCCCTGTATACACAAGCCCACAAATTTTGATCTCAAAAGCACTTGGCCTCGGCTCATACAGAATGTGTCTGGTCGAGTATTTGCCCACTCGAACGCTCTCTCCGAAGCATTAAATTGGAGCGAACGCGAGCCGCCGATGGCCGAGTCTGGAGTGCCTTCGCCTCTCAAGGCCCACCGCGTGGTCCGTGTGCTCGGAGCAGAGCTGCTTTTCATTAGGCGCATGGAGAAGCAGCGTCGTGCTCTGCTCGCTCCTCTAAACACAAACACACCGAGGGAAACCCGAGCCCGTGGCTTGATGGGACGCCACCTCCCACACCCGCAAAACGTCTCTTCATAAATCAGCCCGAGTGCAGCACTGCAGCTCGCCTCTCTGCCAGCACGGCTGCGCTGCTCGACCCCTGAGCTCTGGGGAAACAGCTACAGAGACACGGCGGCTCTGATGAACAACACAGAGGTGGGGTGAGCGCGTCGGGGAGGATGTACGTAGCCCAAAGCGGGCATGCGGTTGATTTACAGAGATGGTAAATGGAGCCCAGGGGTATAACACGATCTCTACTCTCCGCCGGTCCTCTTGGGCCCGATTTTTATCCTGCTATCAGCTCTCAACAGAGTTGGGTTGAAAGAGAGCGTTCCGATCCAAGTTCAGTGGCAGATCCAGCTGCAGATATACTGTACGCTGCATCTCCCATGTGACCCGGTGCACTGATACTGCAGCGCAGACATAACCACATACAGGCTGCTTAAGCTGGGAGACACATTGGAATTCGTCAACTGTGTGTGCATGTGGGTGTTTCTGTATTCCCAGCACTTCATAACTCACAGCCCAAACTCTCATGGAAAGGCAGGGATTCTTTTTTTTTTTCTTTTTTTTTTTTTTTTTTTATTTATTTCGGTTTTGCAAAACTCAAAGCCACTTCTCAACTGTTAATGAGTGCAAAGTAAGCATTCTCATAAGATTATTTTCCCAATAGATAAATGAGGAAAGGAAAGAAAAGAAGAGAGAAACAAACAAACAAAAATAAATAAAAAAAAATAAAATATAAAATATATATATATATATATATGTATGTATATATACATGTGTGTGTGTGTGTGTGTGTGTGTATGTAATATATGTATGTGTGTGATATATATATATATATATATATATATATATATATATATATATATATATATATATATATATCGATATCATATAATTCTATGATAAGCTATATATATATATACACACACACACACACACACTCATGTTTTTAATGCTATAATTAATTGTGGCAGATATTATAGATATGTAAAGTTAATTTAAAATCTCTCTTGAGAATAAAATAAAATGATTCATTATTTTATATTTATTTCACTCTGGAAATGACTCTTAATTTCTTGCTAATCAATTTTAATGTAATTATTTAGTAGTTGTTTAGTAATTGTTTTAATTGTTAAATAAGGTGCGTGGCTCCTTTAAAAAATTATGTTCCCCCGCTTTTGGTTTCTTACCACATAAACTGGTGATATGTTTAGATTAGATTACATACGGTAATTTTAGGGTAATATAATGAGGAGATCAGACCTGTTGTGAATGCGCAGCTAGTATGTGTATGACTCGGGGGGGAAATTCAGGAAGCTCGAGGGGATGCACGTTGCTGGGTGTTTTTTGTTAATAAAACACGTCCTATCACCTCTTTTATATCCCATCCTAACATTACAAGCAGTAAGCGCGGCTGAGGGAAAGTTAAGGAAACTTTAGTTTCTTTATTCATTTTTTTTTTTTTTTATTTGTCCAGAATGAAAAGTGCAAAGAGAAGTCTTTTGTTGTCCGAGTCTCTTTCATTTGGCAAAACAACTTAAAAAAAATTGTGCCGTTAAAGTGAAAGTGAATAATAATGTGTATGTATATGTGTGTGTGTATGTGTAGTGTGTATGTGTGTGTGTGTGTGTGTGTATGTATATATGTGATATTATCGATAGATTATATAATATATATATATACCCTATATATCGGATCTATATATATATATATATATATATATATATATATATACTCAATGCTCTTGCGTTTCAGCACATATACACATAATACACATTACATTGTATACATTGATCAATTTCATAACTTCATACTTTTTTCATTCTGAATGAAAATACTCTGCTACAGTCATCACATCATTAAACCCATGTGTACGCTCCTAATCTTATGTATAATTAATTACCCATACCTTGTTTGGATTTCATTGCTGCCAGTGAATCTGGGGGTGTCGGATGTAACCGAAAACTGAGAGTGGGAATCGTGCTACGTGCCATGTGACTAAACTAAGGATCCGTTTTTTAACTGACTCCTTCCTGACTCCTTACACGATTACAGACATCTTCCTCAATTATCTTCCAGTAGATCCTATAGATTTTAAATGCTGGGAAACGAAATCATTCTGTTTTTCTAAAGATCCTGATGTATCGATGATGTAGTCCATGTGTGATGTTTGTCATGTGCGTTCTCTGGCTCTTGTCGGAGAGTCCTGATTTAGTTGTGTCTTTTTGCCTGAGTGAAAGCTGACTCAACTCTGACTTCACTTCCACCTAAAGAACTTTATATATTTATTAATATTTTTAAGATTACTATTCAAATACTATTCTTCACAATTGTGTGACTTTGTAGTAACACGTACAGAAAGTCAGGTGTCCCAGTAATCTTGTTCATATCGTGTCTGTCCACGAGGTTCCAAATGTATTCGCACCCTCACAAGTGTTTCTACAAGACTTTCCTCTAAAGCCTCTTTATATAGAGGTATAAAGAGTACCTGAAAATAATACTATACAGAAGTATCGATATGTTACTTCAAAAGTCACAAATTCCAGTATGACTTAAGCCAAAGCACCTGATTTGACAAGTGAATAAAGTCATATGGAATACAGGCTTCAATGTGTGTACGTTACTGATCGTTGATTTGGGACATTTCATTTCCTATAAAGTACGGTAGATTAGTCACTTCATTTCCACCCACAGCGTTTGTCAGATCCCCACGATGCCTATTATATAGTGATTTTGGAGCATTCCTTTGGCACAACCATTTGTGTTTGTATAGATTACGCTACCTCTTGGTAGAACTGTCAGTTTATTAGCCACAAAAAAAAGCATAAATGTTTCATACCCCCCCCCCCCCCCACGCACACAAACACACATACACAGACAAACACACATACACATGCCAGTCAGACTGGGTGCTGCTAAGAGCAGCAGCGGTGTTCTGTCATTATACATACACACCACACACACACACACACACACACACACACACACACACCACACACACACACACATATATATATATACATATATATATATATATATAGATATATATATATATATATATATATATATATATATATTCGCCACACATATATATATATACATATACCATATATATATTATATATATATATATATATATATATATATATATATATATATATATATATATATATATATTGGTATTTTGTTTGTTTCAAAGTTACGGAAAATGTGTCTACGTCGTCTAAAAGGAAGTAGGCGGAGTTTAGTTTAGGTCCACCTGCCCTGCCACTCAGGCTGGTGACAGCTGCGTTGGCTAGCTGGCGTCAGACCGCCATGCTGTCGGCTATCTATCAGCAGGCTGGCTTGGCAGTGTGTCCCCCAAGCCGGCATTCCACAGCCACCCTGGGATACACTGACCCCCCCACCCACCCCCCCCAAACAACCCCACTCTTCTGGTTGTCCTCTGAACAGTGATTTAACTCAATAATCAATCATCAACTATATAATACATTTTATCCATTTATAAATCCTGTTGTACTACACGTTTAAGTCATCTGTAACTTTAACACTATATGTTCCTCTTCCCTGAGATCCACTCTGCCCTGTGTTCTATCTTATATAGCTGTGGACATTTTTGTCAGCGCTCTGTTCCTCGTTCCAGCTGTTACTGTGATGTGAGGTAAGGCCGTGCGAGGGTTCTGCTCTGTGTTAGGTCGAGATTTGGTTCAAGGGAGTGCTTCTGTTGTCTCACCGAGGCCCAACCAATGGCCTTTCTTGATATACTCGCGAAGCAAGGTGATTTATCGAAGGAGACAGACTGTTCATCTTCGGGACCCCGGAGACCAAGATTTAGAGCATAATTAGTCTCACCTTTACTCCCTTTTCTTCGCCTCCTTTCTTCGCACGTCAAGATCTCTCTTCCCAGGCCGAGCTGGAAGACGAGGTTGAAGAGGTAGAGACAACATTCATCCGCCATGTCCGCCGTCCTCCAGGGAGCTCTATTTAAAAGCCATTCGTTAAGACACGCCGTCTCTGCGGGGCCGTTTGAACTTTACGTGGACGCATTACGCGGTCTTAAATGTTAACATGACGCTCTTTGAAGCAACGCTAAGCTTTATCAGTGTGACGCCTCATTTTCTTTCAAGTCAATTCCCTTTTTGTTTCCCCCCTTTTTCCTCCCCCCACCAGGTTTCTGTCTCAGCTCGGCGGCAGTTTGGATCAGCTGGGTTGTGCCGAGCTCCAGGGGCGAGTTAAGAGCACCGTTATGAACACCGGCCTGGAGAGTCTGGCCCAGTCTCTCGACACCTGCCCTGAAACTTTGCAGCTCATCGTGGATGGACTCACTCAGCCGCCTGGCTTTGACATCCGTCAGGGTAAGAAGCACCCAGCTACTCCTCGCTCTTCTTTCCATCATCTCCAGGCTACGCATCGGTCTTGTCTACGGAGGGCATTTATGTTTGGCTGGATACCGTGTCATTCGGGTCGATTCTGTCCGAATTATTACGAGTTCACTCCGGCGTCAGGTCGTAACGTTGGAAGTCGTACCTCTCGGCACATGCTTTGCTTTTGCACGAGACGCACGCATGCACAGACACTCAGACAGACCAAAGAACTCTCCCCATATGACCATAATTCAGACAGATTAAAGAGAGTTCTGTGTCTCTGTCTGTTTCTCTCTCTCTCTCCCTCTCTCTTTCTCTATGATTGTCTGCGCCTCTCCCCAGAGTCTCTCTGGTCTGTGCGAGAACTGGGCGGTACTCCAAGCTTTTGAAGTTTTTGCCGTGTAATTTGGGGGAAGACCCAAGTTATTAAAGCGGTGCTGCCAACAGATATATCATTAATGAGAGAGAAAGAAGGTGGCTTAAAGACAAAAGCAGTTATGTTTTTTTTTTTCTTTTGTCGAATGGTGAAACCCCTGCTACTTACTGTCCGAAAATCAAACCCAGGAAATACCCATCCTGCTTTTATCGTTAACCTAGGCATGGTGGACGTCCCAGCGTCTCAGTGGCCAGACCATAATTCAGGTTAATATTAAGAGAGAGGAGGGGGGGGGGATCATTACCCCAAGTGATCACCGCGTGCGCCGCGGGACACTTTGGACACTAACGTTACCATCAGGAACTTGCAGGTTGACTTGCACAACTCCTGACGAGGCTTCACTTCATCGCCAGCTGTACAAATAGCTGCCATGCGAGCTCTGCTATTGCCAAGATGGTCCCGGATTAGAATAATCAGAGATGAATGTTTTTTTGGACTGCGGATCCTGTGGAGAGGCTGTGTTTATCTAAAAGCACCTCCCAAAGAAAGTATCCCTAGAAGAGGCCAAATTAATTCTGAGACGGGCCTCGGGGAGCTTAAATGGTAGTGCATAAGAGGTAGCAATTTGAATGGTGTTCTGCAGCTCCTGCTAATTCTTGAAGAAAGGCGTTTTGCTGCGTCATGTATAAGAGGAAAAGAAAAAGAGATACCGTGCAGGCATTAAATTAGGACCGCTTGCACAATATTATGCATTTAAGTATTTCTTTTCAACATTTCTCAAATGTCAATCAAGCACCAAAACATCCATGATGCACTCGTCCACCAATTTAAACCATGTGTGCAAAGGTTGCAAAAGTGCAGTTTTGATTATTTGTGTGAATATATATATATATATATACACGATACATTGCAAAAAAAAATATTCCCCCATTTTCATTCATTCATTCATCTTCTATCCTTCTAACCAAGCTTTATCCTACTTATCTACCATAAACTTGATCTTCCCCATCTACCCATAAAAAAGATCCGTCCTCCTCACCGTCCGATCTTCCCTCGGGTCACGGGGAGCCTATCTCGGGCGTCTATGGGCATTAAGGCAGGATACACCCTGGATGGAATGCCAACCCATTGCAGGACACACACACACACACACACACATTCATACACTAGGGACAATTTTCCAAGGTGCCAATCAACCTACCCTGCATGTTTTTGGACCGGGAGGAAACCAGAGAACCCGGAGAAAAACCCCCTGAGGCCAGAACATGCAAACTCCACACACACGTGGCCAAGACGGGAATCGAACCCGGACCCAGGCGGTGTGAGGCGAACGTGCTAACCCCTAAACCACCGTGCCCCCTCCCATTTCCCCATTTTGTCATGTTATAACTACAAGTATAAATGCATTTTATTGGGATTTTATGTGTCGCACGAACACAAACCGTTGCATAATTGTGAAGTGATCAAATGATAAACGATGTTTAAAGGATTTTTTTGTAAATAAAAAGCTGAAAAGTTTAGCGTGTATATGTCTTATTCACTGTCTTCACCCCCCCCCCATAACCATATATATATATATATATATAAAGATACGGGGGCACGGTGGTTTAGTGGTTAGCATGTTCGTCTCACACCGCCATGTGTGTGTGGAGTTTTTTCTCCCTCCGGGTTTTCTCCGGTTTCCCCCCCGGTCCCTAAAAACATGCACGGTAGGTTGATTGGCACCTTCGAAAAATTGTCCCTAGTGTATGAATGTGTAAGTGTGTGAGTGTGTGTGTGTGTGTGTCCTGCGATGGGTTGGCCTTCCATCCAGGGTGTATCTGCCTTAATGCCCATAGACACCTGAGATATAGGCACCAGGCTCCCCGTGACCCGAGGGAAGATCGGATATATAGGGGTAGAAGATGAATGATGATGATATGATATATATATATATATATATATATATATATATATATATATATATATATATATATATATATATATATATATATATATATATATATATGTATATATATGTAATCTTCTCTCTGTTCAATGCTTGGTTGTCAATTTTGGTGTCTTCTTTTCTTCCCACAGACTTTGAGCAAGCGGTCTTTAAGCAAAGTATTGTATCCATGAGTGATCTCCGCGAGGGAATGGTGCTCACAGGACATGTAGAAAACACTGCTTTGTTCGGGGCCTTCGTAGACATTGGAGTAGGCCGATCGGGACTCATCCCAAAGCGCTTCATCACTCAAGACAAGCTGCCTGTAGGCAAGAGGAGTAGTAATCTAGCTATAGGACCAGGGGAGCGAGTGGAAGTGCGGGTTATAAACGTGGATCCTCAGAGGAACCGGATCACCTTGGACCTAATTAGGGTTCTCGGATAGGGTCCCACCACACACACAAACCTTCTCGAGCTGGGTAAGCATTTGGAATTCGGCATACAATAATTAATAACAAAATTTAAGAATTGCCCAATTAAAATTCACAAATTTAAATAAAAATGTAGTAATTTTTCTTTGCACATATTTTTGACGTTAGTTGATTTAATGAATAATTGTTTGGTGAAATGTTCCTGACCAAGCATATATTAAAGCGTCTATGTGCTATTACACTAGAAGTGGTATAGTATGATGTCAGTTTTACTCGGGGAGTAATAAACAATAATTAATGAACCATACCGGTCTAACTATTTATCTATATAGACAGAACTTTGTGGACACATGGTTATAAGATTCTTATGAGTCTTTTTGAATTGTTTTTGATTCTTTTTTCCTTATGAATGTTTTTTGAACATCCCATTAAACATTTAGTCCCAGATATGGCTGGGAAAGTCAGTGAAAATAGATTTTGTCTGTCTAGTGTATCTATCTGCATTCCATATACAGTACCATGCCAAATGATCAATGCTACAACAATCTGTGACCGAATCCAGAGAAACTCTCACTAGCGAATTGTGAATATCCCGGACTTCATGTACTGTATGAGGAAGAGTGCAGAAGTCTACTTCTCTGGGATACAGAACTTGTGGTTGCTGGGCAGGTTTAGTGATGGGAGGAAGAGCTGAGCGGGAATTTTGTTGTAAAAGTAGTCATTCTAGAGTCTTCATTTTCCATAATTCCCAAGATTATAGCAAAATGCAATAAAATAACAATGACACATTTCCTGATTCATTCATTCATCCAAAGTCTTTGGAAATCTGAGTCTAACATTGTTAAAATGTGTAGCAGGAAAAGGAATCGTGAACGAAATTCATATCTTTGTATGTTTCCAGTAAATTCCATTTGATTTGGATCAAACATTACAATATACATATTACTTTAAAATAAATGTTATTGATCATAATAATAATACTGCATAAAATATCAATGCAAACCATCATTGGCTAAATGAACAGTAAAGGAACATATTTACACAATTCTACTGGTACCAATATATGAAGTAGATTGTACAAATTATGTAAATTATATATATATATACAGAGATTATAAGGATAATTATATATATATATATATATATATATATATATATATATATTATATATTATTGTATATATTTTTTTTTTTTTTTTTTTTTTTTTTTTTTTTTTTTTTTTTTTTTTTTTTTTTGCATTTCAACTATTATTTTACAGGGACCTAAACCGTGTGATGGTTAAGGCATTGGCCTCTGGACCGGCAGATTGCAGGTTCAAATCCCATCACTACCAAGCTGCAACTCGAGGGCCCTTAAACAAGCTTCAGTTTCTCAGTTGTAAGTCACTGTGGATAAGGGCACGGGCCAAACGCTGTATACCATTATGTTTTAATACAAAAATATGAAGGAAAGGGTACAGTAGACAAAATAGAGCAGTGTGCAACCTCTAAAACGTATCAATAACTGTAATCAACTATAAATCTACTTCTAAACACCTCGTTAGTACTTAGTAACATTTGTGCAATAATAAATACAACAATCTTAAAAATAATGGCTCCATTTACTAAATAATGTCATTATTTAGACAAATCCGTGCACCATTTCTGCTTTATAAAACGCTCGGTGACATGGCCCTCTGTTCCCAGTGGCGCTAAAACCTCAATACCATTTTCAGATGGCAAGTTACTTTCCATTTCTTCTTTCTGGGTTTATTTCTTCTGGGT